>QRFJ01001924.1:0-44249 GCA_006176705.1 Cocos nucifera
TGACTGAGCACTCCATTTTTGTTGATCGAAAAAGCTAATTTGACCGTCGGAGGGTCTTGCCGGAGCCACCACCCCGGGCTCTGGATGAGACTTGTTTTGCAGGTCATCGATGGTGACTTCGTCTTCTCCGACTTCAGCACTTCTCCGACGACAATTAGATTTCGCACCAACACCCTCCATTAGGGATACCATCCGTCATTTACCATGCTTACATAAATTCCACAAAAAAGTATGGGCTTCCTTCATATTGTTATAGAAATCTTCTTTATCAAAAGAGATGTTGTTTTATAAATAATAAATCTTTCAAAATGTGGTGCATTGACCATGCAAGTCTGGTATTACCTAATTTTATATGGTTGGTTGGAAGCTTCAGGCAACTGACTGACTGCTCTAGTTGGTCAGCTCTTCATTCATCAGGTAATCCTCCATTCTTTTATGGAGTATTAACTACCTGATGTTATCAGACCAATTTTGGGCCCTGCAGTAGCCTTTTATGCTGATACATATTTGAGCCGGTGAAAGTCATCCTTGGGCGTTTTGACATGCTTGCTAAGGGATCTCAAAGCACCCAACACTAGAGACTCCATCTTAAGCATGTATTCTCCTTTGATTTATTGAATTGCAGTTGACTTTAATACCGCTCTGTGAATATTTTCAGATCTCAGCAGTGACACTGTTGATTTGATTGCAAATACTTGAGGACTGGTGAGGAAGTTTCCGAATGAAACAAATGGGGTGATCATGTCACCATTTCTTGTTTCATTTGCATCTTTATCGCTATTGCTATCATCTCGCTCTGGTTTATCCATTGATGGAAGAAGCCTCCATTATGGCTCTAGCCAAAAATGTCAGGGATCAATGAGTATCAATAATAGCTTAAACAATTCATATAAGGTTCTTCTATCCGCTGTGGGTAATATTCTGTTCTCTTCTTATTGACATGTCCTTGAGGATTACTGTCATTTCTGATTCAAAATTCCATTAGCAACTGATATCTTGATTTTATTTTACTTATTTTTTGATGTGCACACGCGCTTGGGAGGGAGGTGGAGAGAGAGAGAGATAGAGGTGCAATGTTTTGATTTAATTTATGATCAAGTATCAAATAGAGTTGATTTTTGGTTTTTATATGTTGTGAGATTTTTGAGTCGAGATCGATGCTTTGGATTCTTGGATTTATACTTGCCATATTATTTCCAAAATCCCTACCAAAAGCTAGTGGTTTTGCAACTACATAACTACTTTTTCTGTTTTGCTTGACCAATCCATGGAACTTCAAACCCCCCAAAAGTTACTAGAGTTTGAATCCTATATGACTATATCATGTCTTCTTTTCTCTACTTTTTCATGTGATTAGTTATTCAAATTTGAAAACTTCTGTTATATAATAGAAGTTGGATTCAATAACTGATGTCAGTTATTCTTTATGAAACCCATGTTCAAATGATTGATATAGACTTTAAGCTACATTTTTTATCCACCAATCAGGGTGTGCAAGTGCTTACATATAAACCATATAAACAGCATGGGTTGAGATTTAAATGATTCAAATGCCGAATGGGATGATACTAACCATCTGACCGGTATATCCTTTCATGATCCATCAAACCACCTATTTCTTTTAGTTAATCGTGAGAATGTCTTTCATATATGCCAAGAATAGGGCAGCACTGTTTTCCTGCAACCCTAGCAGGTCTCTGAATTACTTGTGTCTTTTTATGTTTTTCTGAATGGAAATCTTAATCACTTGTATCATTTCACCTTTTACATGCATCCTATAGGCTTGATAGCTTGCCATGTTATCTATCTAATAGTTACAAATATATAGTGAGGCAGACTCTGAATCTACAAAATTGCTGGCTGTTTCTGACCAACCTTACATGGGCTCGAAAACTAGAAGTCCCATTCAGAGATCTTGTCCTCATGCAGACACCACCATTCAGAGATCTTGTCTTATCCAAGGCTTCAATGGCTACTGTTTGCCAAAAGAATTTGTTACTTTGTCTTAGCACCAAAATACTAATTTGAAAGAAATATGATGAAAGGTATGAATCATATTATCTCTTGATATGTTATGAAATCCTGCACCCTACGGCTGCGTTGAAATTTCTTATGATCTTCTAAGTCTATAGTAATTAACCCTCTTTACTATTTTTGTTACACATTTAATGCCACCCTGCAGGTTTAAGTAAATCCAGATTGGAGGTTGTAAAAATCTTGTGAGTTGTCTCCAACTGCTTAGCATTATTGGCACATTCAAATATTTTAGTGTTTACTATGTGTGAATGCTGTCTATGATGACATGGTTGCATTTCCACCTAATAAGAGCAAATGTGGTTATGCATGGGCTTGGAAGAACCATGATGGAAATGTATAGAATGATTTATTAGCTCAAAGTCTGTACCTAAGAATTTGTATTTGTATAAAATTTCCTATCTCTAAATTTCCATATAATCAACTCTATCTTTATTTTTACCCATCCATTATGATACATGGTAAGAGCACAAGACTTAGTAGTTGTACAATATGCATTATGAAACATGCTGTGGACACTTATATTATTTGGTAAAAAGATTATGTATGTGTCTATATACATATATTTTTAATAGTGACTTAAGCTCTAAAATGATATATATATATATATATGTTTTTTTTTTTTGTAGATTCAAGCCAAGAATATGATGGATGGTGCTAAGAAAAGATAGAAATTATCTTGCTGATTATTTTATAGATTGATAAACTCACAAATTTTGCAAAGTTAACTATTTGGTGTTATCAATTCAAGTTTATTTTATTTTCTTGTTGGTGCAGCAAAAAGAGAGGAAGCTCAGGTTCGGATGGCGGCCTACAAGCGAAGGGTGGTCCGATACTATAACTCCAGAGTTAGAGGTAAAATGTTAAGAGTGGGGGACTTAGTGCTTCAGCGAGCCATCATTTCTCAGCCTCAGAGTCAGGGGAAAGCTCGTTCCGAATTGAGAAGACCTGTATGAAATAAAGGAGGTCATCCAATCCGAAACTTATCGTCTGAAGGAGTTTGGAAGGAACAACGCTTCTACGGCCTTAGAATTCAGAAAATCTGAGAATGTACTATCAGTAATTTTTTTCAATAAAACTTCTTCATTTCAACATTATTATTTCTTGGTGCAAAAACTATGTGATAATAGGAAAGAAGCAATAAAAAATGATCATGTTAACCTTGACAAAGTCGAAGGCCTTATTCATTTTAGACGAGATGAGGGGAGAGGTCCTGATAACGGTTCTTATGTGCTCCTACAGTCCGTTAGGAATAGGAGGAGAACCTCATCCTAACATGAGCAAAGCCTAAGGCCTCGTTCATTTTTAGACGAGACGAGGAAAGAGGTTCCTGACAACGATTTTTATGTGCCCCTACAGTCCGTTAGGAATAGAAGGAGAACTTCGTCCTAACGTGAGCATCCTAACATGAGCAAAGTTGAAAGCTTCATTCATTTTAGATGAGGTGAGAGGAGAGGCCTCGACAAGATCTTCTTCAATCTCGGCTGGAGATAAGATTTCTTTCAAGTTTCAACTTCAATAGAAGATAAGATTTTCTTCAACCTCGGTTGGAGATAAGATCTCCTCCGAGCTTCAACTTCAACAGAAGATAAGATCTCCTTCAACCTCGGTTGGAGATAAGATCTCCTCCGAGCTTCAACTTCAACAAAAGATATGATCTACTTCAACCTCGATTGAAGATGAGATTTTTTTTGAGCTTCAACTTTAACAAAAGATAAAGATCTCCCCCGAGCTTCAACCTCAACGGTTGCAGAGTCCGAAAAAGAACTTCGACAAGTCATCTTTTTTGTACTTTCTTTCTTCGAATTTCGAACTTAGGAGTAGGGAGACTATTGTTGGAGATAAATTCTGCTTCTGCCGAAGTCCAGTATGATGCTTAGCCTAATATAACTGGTAATCATAGAAGAGCTTCGATCGAAAATTCTCCTTCAGTCGGATTTCTTCCGGAGTTGAACTCTTTTCGAACACCTCCAGGAGTTGAAATTCTTTCAGACTTTTCTTTCAGTCGGATTTCTTCAGGAGCCGAACTCCTTCCAGATTTCTCCTTCAGTCAGATTTCTTCAGGAGCCGAATTTCTTTCGGATACCTCTAGGAGCCGAACTCCTTCTGAACTTTTTCTTTAGTCGGATTTCTCTAGGAGCCGAACTCCTTTCGGATACCTCTAGGAGTCAAACTCCTTCCGAACTTCTCCTTCAGTCGGGTTCCTCCAGGAGCCGAACTTCTTTCGGACTTCTTCTTCAGTCAGATTTCTTCAGGAGCCGAACTCCTTCTGAATACTTCAAAGAGCCAAACTTCTTTCGAACTTCTTTTTTAGTCAGGTTCCTCCAGAAGCCGAACTCCTTCCGAACTTCTCCTTTAATCGAATTCCTTCAGGAATCGAATTCCTTTCAAACTTCTTCTTCAGCTGAATTTCTCCACCAGACGGACTTCTTCTAGACTTCTTTATCAGTCGAATTCCATCTGGATTCCTCTAGTGAATTACTTCTAGGTTTCAATAAGCATTCCTTTCAGATGATCTCCTCTAGCCGTATTTCCTTTAGAAGTTCGAATTTCTTTAGAATTGACATATGTCAAAGCTCTTCACCAACCAAAGCTTCCTCCGAATTTTCGACTATTAAATCTTAATGAACGGACACATCACGATAACGCACACCTCTCTCCATAATAAACTCCACGTGGCTCCAAGCGGTCCACTACCGGACGGTTTCAACTATCATTATCAGTCTACTACATGCGATCCCACTACCGGACGATTACGACTATCATTATTAGTCTGCCATGGATGATACCTCTCTCTGTAATAAATTTTACGTGGCTCCGAGCGGTCCACTAGCTTAGACGGAACCGACCTTGATTCCTCCGATAAACTCAAGGTGTACCGAACTCCTCTTTCCGACCTTCTAAAGGAATAGATCTTGTTCAACCTGGATTTGAGTCTTCGCGATATTTCAAGGCTAAGTTTGTCAAACCTTACCTTGGGGAGAATTCTAATGATAGAATTACTAAGCTCCTTCCAGTGCCATGTTGAAAGCGAGCCATTGATTTGGATTGATACACTCATAAATTTAATGGCTTATAACAGCCCTATGTGTGTTTTGGTGTGCGTGTGACGTGTCGAGGATGAACACCTTTTTTAGAATGAAAAACCGAACAACAGCAGCAGCAGATGAAAACGATAACATAAATCAAGAGTGCCACTTCCGATCAATTAATGTTTATCCTTCCATATAAGATGATCATCAAATTTAATATTTTCATCTGATCGACTCTAAGAATCATGTCTTTCTGTACCAAAGATGACGAGTTTCTGATCTAATAGAGAGTAGATGAGAAATTATCATGAAGTAGGATGTAATACCAACACTTCAGGCAAAAGAAGAAAGCAAAAAAATATACTAGCAACCAAAACAACAATCTTTGTTCCACATGAGCCTAGTCTCCAAAGATGACGGCACACTTACACCCTATGAAGGGGGTATCAAATCACGTAAAAGAAAAGGTATTACAAGAAATAAACGGTTTTTGCAACCAACAGAAAACATCGAACAATAACAGACGTGGTAAAGATGAGGCTGCATAGCTTCGTTCCTCTCCAGCTACTCTGAGTAGTATCCTAACGAGCATGTTTCAGTACGTTTATCGCATAAGGATAGCTTCTCAGATTCTTGAGAATTCGGTTGATTCTGCGAGCTAGTGCACGGTGGCACCGTTTTGCCTGTTAGCAGAAAGAAAAATTTTGAATTTGCTGGGACCATAGCATGGATTCATAACTAAATAAAATTTGAAAATATTTCCAAAGTTTCACCATCTCACCTTTTCAACCTTCAATGCTGTTTGCATGACATAGTTACCGAAAGGATGTGTTGAGATCTGTTCTAACACTTCGTCGGTGAAGTTCGCTAGCTTCCGAAGCAGGAGTCTTCCTTCTGATGATTCAAGGCATCTTTGCACAACATAGCTGCCTGTTTTATGCAGTGACAACTCTGCAAGATGTTCTGCAACTTCGGAGCAGATTTCTCTGATGAAATGGGAGTCTTCGAGTTCGATAATAAACTGGATGACAAAGTTACTATAGAAAAAGACCAAATAATCAATCAGCATTTCTTCATCTGATACAATGCATCATTCATATATATATATATGCAGAAGCTGTCGAGGTAAATAGCGGTACCCAAAGGGATCATGTGCAAGTCCCATGGTCTCCTGTACTAATTCTTTCAGTATCTCTACTCTATGAGGCCCATCCGATTTTTGAATGCATAGCTTCAGGATGAAAACTCCCTTTTGGTGCCTTGCTAACTGATGACAATTACGTTGAGCTTCTTCGAATATGAACTGTTGGCAAAAAAGAAAAAAGAAATTGTTACAGCCAACAGCCAATACAATGAGGCTGCAACTAATTATCTAGAAAAATAGGCGTTCCAGCCATGAAATTCAAACTCAAAATGGGGGTACCATTTTTCTAATATAAATGTCCATTAACTTGAAGAACAATAAATGTTTGGTTATTTATTTGAACTATCAACTCTCTCTTTTACCCAAAAAAAAATTTTAAAAAAAAAAATCTACGCTCACATGCACCGTTGAAGTTATTATAAACTACTGCATGAAGGGTACAAAACGAATGACAAAGCTATAGATGTTTTGGAAGCTAGCACCTGGAGAGAAAAAACATTAGCTTTCTTCCAATCGTGGATCTAATTTCTCAACATTTCATATCCAAAAAAGTGCTGGTGGTTTCAGATTTTGATTTATTCTTACTTGGATAACTTTTTGTACAAGCTGGTCCAGAAGTAGCTTAAGAAAAACCTATGTGCGTATTGACCTATAATCACCTGTGTCTGACGTAATTGTGGTTATCTGATGGTTGATTGTGTCGTGAATTTCTTGCAAATATAGTATGTGATATAAAGAATTTGCAGGTTGTTGCTCTTTTTCTTGTTGACTTCCGTAGTTGATGTGTTGAGGTCTTGTGCTTTGGTGTGTTCAAAATATACAGCTTTCTTTTCCTACTTTAAATGCTCTGCTTTGAGACCAAAAGTAGAAGTAATTTCATAGTTTCTATTTGTATAGCAATAAACCTAACTAAAAGCTATATATCCCGCTCGATAGGCTTGTGGGATTTAAAAATGTTATTTCAGTTAACTTGTTTAATTATAAGTTGAAACCGAAATCTACATCCAATTCAGAATACTGCCGAAGGAAAAAGAATCATACAATCATGTTGATACCTTGTCTATTTTTTTCTTTGTTTTTTTGTGAGATCAATGATTGAGGTGACCATATCTATTTTAATCTTTGAGCGTTCAGACTTGGAACATCTCCCTCAGAAAAGGGTAGGATGGGTGCTAATGAGTATAGCAGCCGTAATTTCTGCAATTTGAATGGGCTAAAGAGATCGAGCATCTAATTCCTCTATATAATCATACTAATGCATATTAACTAAATGACAAAAGCACTACAACACAAAGCTAGACATGTACACAACTTGATAATACTTCATCTACCATAGCAACATATCTACTTATAAGACTTTGAGACGTTGTTAATAAGAAAAAAGAACTGCAATGCACAGAAGGGTCATGTTCACTTACCGAATTCTGCTTATATGTTAGGTTCTTAAGACAGCACTTGATCAACGATAATCCTAAATCATGAGTCATTAAATCAGAGACGATTATGCTGAGAGCAGATGTGACGGAGTCACACAGATCAAGCAATCCCTTGATCGATACAATGAGCTTCTTAACAGAACACTTGCTGCAAGAAAAAGAGCAAGACATCAGCTCCATGAAATAGTGTAGAAATCCTCTTCAAGTTAATATAAATTTCAGCAACGAATTTCATTAGAGCTTTTAAGTGCATACCCATAACAATCTTTGGCAAGTTCAAACAGTTTGTCTGCTCGTGCGACAAGGGAAACAATCTCCAATTTGTGTCTGTAGCCACACTTGTCCAAGAGTTTAACAAACAGACGATGTCCATGTTTGTCTTTCATGACTCTATATAATGAAGATGGATGTAGAGCTCCATTCAGTATATTCGTCAGAATCACTGCATCCCCACCATCCAAAAGACTCAGCAAGTGCGGCAACACTTCTTTTCTCATTGCTAGCACAGGACTTATCGGTCCTCTCGTCACCAATTCTCTGAGGTAAGAATTATATCCCGTCGCTTCTACTTCATCCTTGTGAAATCCAGACCCAGGATTTCCTGTAACTAAATTCGATTCACTAGCATGATCGCCATAGAAGCTTTGTCCTGTCATACTGGAAAGACAACCACCCTGCTTACTCTGAGAAGAAGAAGCCTCACTGCTATCAAATAGAGAATATGAAGAGCCAGAAGACCACTGCGGATTTAGTGATATTGGAGTGCGAACGTAGGGGCTTCTTTGTGCGACAATTCTCCCCAAATTGCTCCCATAAAAGTTACAGCCTCCTTGCTCGATATCTCCAACGTCATAAGGTGTTCCTTGTGTATTGAGAGAATATGGGTTTGGATGATAAGCACTGCTGGAACTATTTGACCCTGAAAGGGAGCTGCCTTCTTGAGTAGGATAATTCATGGAAGGAAAATCGTCACTTACAAAATCAAAAAGCCGGTAATCCTCAGTGATATCCGGGAGCACTCCTTGTTCTGGAGCATGCATCGAACTCGAGCAATACGAGCTGCTGGAGGACCCGAAAGCCGGCAAACGATCCATTGTAGCACTGGGAAGACATGTTATGTATATGTATCACATGTCGACTATTTTGATTGTTGTAAAGATGATATCTAATGTTTTAAAATTGAACTAGAATGTAATACAAATTATTGAAAGAAAAATTTGTTGACTCCATGATTGATTTTGATGATTATCAAACTTTGAGTATATTATATATCTAATCATGTGTTTCAAAAATGTATGTAAGTGTTTTCAAGTATTAAAATTGAAGAAATATTCATTGAAAAAGATCTCCACAAACTCACGAAGTTAAAATCTTTAAATAAGAAATTTTTGAGTTCAAGACTTAGTTGAGTCAATCCAAAAGCAAAAGAAGCCATCGCTAGAAAAATTAAATCCATCTCAAAAAAATTTAGAGTCATCTCAAAGCTATTTGACACGCTAGCTGGCTTGGCATGAGGTAGAAGACTCGAAATCAGCCCAAGTCATCTCTGTCTTAGGAAACAAAAATCTTGTTGCTTTGTACTAAGATCGAGGCAACTCCAAAATTTTCGAGTCATCTCGAAGTTGCAACGAGACATCTACATAAAATCAGAGAGGACTCGAAACGCATTATACAACCTTCAACGAATAGTTCTGTAATGGATCTTTCTTCCTTCCTATGGCTAGTTCTCACCTCCAACGGTCATTTTAGAGCTTCCAATGACTAGAACTCACTCTCCAACCATCTTCAAGGATATTTAAAGATGGAGAATCAATTTGAAAGCAAGATTAAGAAATTTAATTAGAGAATCTTTTATTTTTGATGAGAAATATTAAATATCCAAAAAAAAAATGTGCACTTATTTCAGTAAGCTTTTAAAAGTAATCTTCTCCAACATCTTCCATATTCTCTCAAGTACAAATTTAAAAAAAACAAAGCTTCAATCAAGCAAATCATCAGCTTCTTCTTAGGACTTTAAAGTATTTAAACTTTATTTTTTATATTACGCTAAAACTTTTATTTGTAATTTTATTTTTTTACTAGTTTCTTTGGAAGAAAAAAACTTGGGGATTAGATCCGTCCAAACCCGACCTACAAAAAGGCAGAGATACACCTACATGAAAGATACATGAGCAAAGATCTAAAACACGTAGGAATATACCTACACCAACATTGCCACACACATTTGGTTAAATGTGATGTAGCTTATACCCACGTTATTTCTTTCTCTGTGTGTATTTTCTATTTTACCTACGTAATATCTAACGTATGTGAGAGTTTATACGTAGGCATAAACCTAGTGTACATCCTCTTTTATTAAACATGGATAACTAAAAACACACGAATCAGAATTCGTGAGAGTTACCAAAGCATGGGTATAAATGGACCTCTACTATCAATAATAAAACATGGGTATATAATCAACTTTTGGATATAACTATCCTATCTAATTTTAAAACATAGATTACCTGTGTTGGTGCAGAATCTGGTTGACACCAGATCAAGCTGGAGTTGGAGAAGAAGAGATCGCCACCGGTAATCTGCAAAACAAAATTCCATCCGAAGTCAGTGGTGGTGGTGGCTCCGACAGGATCCTCCGACGATCAAATCAGCTCTTTTGGCCAATAAAAATAGAATGCTCAAGAAAGAATTCAACAAAATTTTGAAAAGAAGAAGAGAGCTTAGAGAAAACGTATCTGGAGGGTCTCTTTTTATAGATGGAGCCTATCATAACCGTCCGATAGTAGATCGCTCGGGACCACGTAAAATTTATTACGGAGAGAGGTGTCGCCCATGGCAGACTGATAATGACAGTTGTAACCGTCCGGTAGTGAGATTGCCTGTAGCAGACTGATAATGATAGTTGTAACCATCCAGTAGTGGATCGTTCGGAGCCACGTAGAGTTTATTATGGAGAGAGGTATCCGTTATCGTGATGTGCCCGTTCATTAAGATTTAATAATCGAAGTTCGGAGGAAGCAGGCTTTGATTGGTGAAGAGCTTTGACATATGCCAATTCTAGAGAAGTTCGAACTTCTAAAGAAAATACGGCTGGAGGAGATCATCCGGAAGGAATGCTTATTGAAACCTAGAAGTAATCCACTGGAGGAATCCAGATGGAGTTCGACTAATAAAGAAGTCCAGAAGAAGTCTGTCTGGTGGAGAAGTTCGACTGAAGGAAAAGTCCGGAAGGAGTTCGACTCCTGGAGAAATCCGATTGAAGGAGAAGTTCAGAAGGAGTTCGACTATTGGAGGAACTCAACTGAAGAAAAAGTCTGAAAGAAATTTGGCTCCTTGAGGTGTTCGGAAGGAGTTCGGCTCCTGAAGAAATCTGACTGAAAAAGAAGTCCGAAAGAAGTTCGGCTCCTGGAGGAACCCGACTGAAGGAGAAGTTCGGAAGAAGTTCGACTCATGGAGGTGTCCGGAAGGAGTTCGACTCCTAGAGAAATTCGACTAAAGAAAGTCCTGAAGGAGTTCGGCTCCTAGAGGTGTCCGAAAGGAGTTCGGCTCCTGGAGAAACTCGACTGAAGGAGAAGTCCGAAAAAAGTTCGGCTCCTGGAGGAATCCGACTGAAAGAGAAGTTCGACTCCTGAAGGTGTCCGAAAAAAGTTCGGCTCCTGAAGAAATCCGACTGAAGGAGAATTTTCGATCGAAGCTCTTTCATGATTATCAGTTATATTAGGCTAAGCATCAGACTGAACTTCGGTAGAAGCGAGGTTTATCCCCAACAATAGTCCCCTTACTCCCAAGTTCGAAATTCGAAAAAAGAAAATACAAAAAAGACGACCGCCGAAATTCTTTTTCGGGCTCTGCACCCATTGAGGTTGAAGCTCGGAGGAGATCTTATCTTTTATTGAAGTTGAAGCTCGGAGGAGATCTTATCTCCAGCCGAGGTTGAAATAGATCATATCTTCTGTTGAAGTTGAAGCTCAGAGAAGATCTTATCTCCAACCGAGGTTGAAGGAGATCTTATCTCCTGTTGAAGTTAAAGCTCGGAGGATATCTTATCTCCAGCTAAAGTTGAAGGAGATCTTATCTCCTATTAAAGTTGAAGCTCGGAGAAGATTTTATCCCTTCAGTCGAGATTGAAGAAAATCTTGTCGAGGTCTCTCCTCTTCACCTCATGTAAAATGAACGAAGACCTTCGACTTTGCTCATATTAGGACAAGGCCTTCGACTTTGTTCACGTTAGGACGAGATTCTCCTTCTATTCCTAATGGACTGTAGGGATACATAAAAATCGTTGTCAAGGTCTCTTCCCTCATCTCGTTTAAAATGAACGAGGCCTTCAACTTTACTCACGTTAGGATGAGGTTCTCCTCCTATTCCTAACGGACTGTAGGAGCACATAAGGACCATTGTCAGGGCCTCTTCCCTCATCTCATCTAAAATGAACGAGGCCTTCGACTTTGCCGAGATTAACATGGCCATTTTTTATTGCTTCTTTCCTATCATCACATAGTTTTTGCGGATAGTACATTCTCAGATTTTCTGAATTATAAGGCCGTGGGAGCGTTGTTCCTCCGAGCTCCTTCAGGACGATAAATTTTGGACCGGACGACCTTCTCTATTTCATACGGGCCTTCCCAATTCGAGGACAAGCTTTCTCTAGCTCTGAGGCTGAGAAATGACGGCTCGCCGAAGTACTAAGTCCCCCACTCTGAACATTTACCTCTGACTCTGAAGTTATAGTATCGGGCCACCCTTCGTCTGTAGGCCGCCATCCGAACCTGGGCTTCCTCTCTTTTTGCTACACCAAAAAAAAAATAAAGTAAACTTGAATTGATAACACCAAATAGTTAACTTTGCAAAATTTGTGAGTTCATCAATCTATAAAACAATCAGCAAGATAATCTCTATCTTTTCTTCGCACCATCCATCATATTCTTGGCTTGAATCTACAAAAAAAAAGAAAACATATATATATATATATATATATATATATATATATATATATATATATATATATATATATAATTTTAGAGCTTAAGTCACTATTAAAAATATATGTATATAGACACATACATAATCTTTTCACCAAATAATATAAGTGTCCACAGCATGTTTCAAAATGCATATTGTAGAACTACTAAGTCTTGTGCTCTTACCATGTATCATAATGGATGGGTAAAAATAAAGATAGAGTTGATTATATGGAAATTTAGAGATAGGAAATTTTATACAAATACAAATTCTCAGGTACAGACTTTGAGCTAATAAATCATTCTATACATTTCCATCATGGTTCTTCCAAGCCCATGCATAACCACATTTGCTCTTATTAGGTGGAAATGCAACCATGTCATCATAGACAGCATTCACACATAGTAAACACTAAAATATTTGAATGTGCCAATAATGCTAAGCAGTTGGAGACAACTCACAAGATTTTTACAACCTCCAATCTGGATTTACTTAAACCTGCAGGGTGGCATTAAATGTGTAACAAAAATAGTAAAAAGGGCTAATTACTATAGACTTAGAAGATCATAAGAAATTTCAACGCAGCCGTAGGGTGCAGGATTTCATAACATATCAAGAGATAATATGATTCATACCTTTCATCATATTTCTTTCAAATTAGTATTTTGGTGCTAAGACAAAGTAACAAATTCTTTTGGCAAACAGTAGCCATTGAAGCCTTGGATAAGACAAGATCTCTGAATGGTGGTGTCTGCATGAGGACAAGATCTCTGAATGGGACTTCTAGTTTTCGAGCCCATGTAAGGTTGGTCAGAAACAGCCAGCAATTTTGTAGATTCAGAGTCTGCCTCACTATATATTTGTAACTATTAGATAGATAACATGGCAAGCTATCAAGCCTATAGGATGCATGTAAAAGGTGAAATGATACAAGTGATTAAGATTTCCATTCAGAAAAACATAAAAAGACACAAGTAATTCAGAGACCTGCTAGGGTTGCAGGAAAACAGTGCTGCCCTATTCTTGGCATATATGAAAGACATTCTCACGATTAACTAAAAGAAATAGGTGGTTTGATGGATCATGAAAGGATATACCGGTCAGATGGTTAGTATCATCCCATTCGGCATTTGAATCATTTAAATCTCAACCCATGCTGTTTATATGGTTTATATGTAAGCACTTGCACACCCTGATTGGTGGATAAAAAATGTAGCTTAAAGTCTATATCAATCATTTGAACATGGGTTTCATAAAGAATAACTGACATCAGTTATTGAATCCAACTTCTATTATATAACAGAAGTTTTCAAATTTGAATAACTAATCACATGAAAAAGTAGAGAAAAGAAGACATGATATAGTCATATAGGATTCAAACTCTAGTAACTTTTGGGGGGTTTGAAGTTCCATGGATTGGTCAAGCAAAACAGAAAAAGTAGTTATGTAGTTGCAAAACCACTAGCTTTTGGTAGGGATTTTGGAAATAATATGGCAAGTATAAATCCAAGAATCCAAAGCATCGATCTCGACTCAAAAATCTCACAACATATAAAAACCAAAAATCAACTCTATTTGATACTTGATCATAAATTAAATCAAAACATTGCACCTCTATCTCTCTCTCTCTCCACCTCCCTCCCAAGCGCGTGTGCACATCAAAAAATAAGTAAAATAAAATCAAGATATCAGTTGCTAATGGAATTTTGAATCAGAAATGACAGTAATCCTCAAGGACATGTCAATAAGAAGAGAACAGAATATTACCCACAGCGGATAGAAGAACCTTATATGAATTGTTTAAGCTATTATTGATACTCATTGATCCCTGACATTTTTGGCTAGAGCCATAATGGAGGCTTCTTCCATCAATGGATAAACCAGAGCGAGATGATAGCAATAGCGATAAAGATGCAAATGAAACAAGAAAAAAATAAAAGAATTAACCAAATGGTGACATGATCACCCCATTTGTTTCATTCGGAAACTTCCTCACCAGTCCTCAAGTATTTGCAATCAAATCAACAGTGTCACTGCTGAGATCTGAAAATATTCACAGAGCGGTATTAAAGGTGCAATTTTGTTACCAAAAAAAAGTCAACTGCAATTCAATAAATCAAAGGAGAATACATGCTTAAGATGGAGTCTCTAGTGTTGGGTGCTTTGAGATCCCTTAGCAAGCATGTCAAAACGCCCAAGGATGACTTTCACCGGCTCAAATATGTATCAGCATAAAAGGCTACTGCAGGGCCCAAAATTGGTCTGATAACATCAGGTAGTTAATACTCCATAAAAGAATGGAGGATTACCTGATGAATGAAGAGCTGACCAACTAGAGCAGTCAGTCAGTTGCCTGAAGCTTCCAACCAACCATATAAAATTAGGTAATACCAGACTTGCATGGTCAATGCACTACATTTTGAAAGATTTATCATTTATAAAACAACATCTCTTTTGATAAAGAAGATTTCTATAACAATATGAAGAAAGCCCATACTTTTTTGTGGAATTTATGTAAGCATGGTAAATGACGGATGGTATCCCTAATGGAGGGCTTCTCAAGGCAGACGGCACATGGTTCTTCAACATTATCAGTCTGCTTTAAAAAAATGAAAAGAAAAGAACCCAGCGGTGATCTGGTTGAGCTCGCCGTGGAGGATGGAGGCACTGCCGTGAATGTAGAGGAGGACCAGGCAGTATGGAAGACCTCGGAGTAGAACCCGACAGCGATCTTGTTGAGCTCGCCATGGAGGATGGAGGCACCGTCACAGATGGTGACCTCGCCGGCAAGGACAACATTGGGGGCGACGTAGGCATCGATGGCAATCTTGGGCACCCACGGCCCTAGGGGGAAGCCAACGGAGGCTTCTTGGCCCTTAGATGGATCACGGCAACGGCATCCCGGTGATGCTCATCAGCATTTGGGGAGAGGACGGCAGCGATCATTGATGGATTTGGGGGGAATCCTCCAGAATGCGACGGAGAGGCAAGGAGAAGGCTGCGGCCGGAGAAGAGGAAGGGTCTGGCAAAAAAAAAAAATCCCGTACGTGAAGGGAAAGTGAGGGCCGCGATACTCTTTCAGCAGTTTGTTTTGATCATTGATTAAATTAAAATTTTTTTAATAATAAAATATAATTATTAATATTTTTTAATAATTTAATTAAATTATAAAAAATATAGAATTTTTCATAGAACTATTCCACTTTCTTCACTTGAATTCATCATTGAATCACTCACCACATAAATCTTAAAGTATTTCATATTCTACCATTCATCCTAAACTTTCATAATAAAGCCAATAGTTTATGCTGACTTTATATAAAATTTTCATGCCTATCATGAACTTGCTAAAATAATATTGATCAAACTTCTTGAATAATAAAGCACGGACATAATTTGGGTTTCATATAAATCAATCAAAATTATATTTTTCTAATGATTTTATCTAATTGTTGGGAAAAATAAGATACTTTTGCAAGAGAATAAGACTTTTTCAGGAGTTTTACTTGACTGTTGGAAAAAATTTGACTTTCTCAGTGATTTTATTTGATCACTGAAAAAAATAACATATTTTCTAATGGTTTGACCAAACCATCGAAAAAAATAAGTCTTTGTCCGATGAATTCGAAAAAATGCCACTTAAAGTCTATTTTACCAACGATTTTTTATATCTGTTGGTAAAATAGTGCTGCTAAATCTCCTTTTTCTTTTATTATGGAGAGCGGAGCTTTTGGATTAGATGGCATGGAGGGAGGTTGCGGCAGTAAGGCCAGTGCTTTTTTTTGGGGCGCTCTTCTCTTGGCGCCAATTATTTTTCGTCAATATTTAGTATATATTTTTAGCAGATTTGAGTTACCAACATTTATCCATTAGTAGATTTGATTTACTCATGTCTAATTATTGAAACATAGGTTGAAAATTAATCATAGTATTTTTACGTTTGACAAACATGGGTATATATAATTTTTTAGAAAAAAATGATCTTTTACCCATGTATGTAGTTTACGTAACTAAAAAACATGCGTGTATGTGACTTTTCTTGTACCGGACTTGGATATTATAGGTTTTGATTGGTTGACCTAAAAAATTTACTAGATTGTTAGTGAATCTGAAAACTAATGGTTTAAGATTTTGATTCGTCCTCCTAGAAAAACCAACTAGGTTTATTTGTAAGCTCGAAAAAGCAAACACACTATAATCAAAGAAGGATTATAGTGGAAATCCCAAAAAAACCTTGGGGAGTGAATGTAGGTGTGGGTTGTATCGAACCACTATAAATTTTGTGTATTTATATTATGACTTTACTTCTTACTTTTCTTGCCTTCTTTACTTTACTTTTATTTCTGATTTGTATTGTTTAGATTCTTGCTTTGCATATACTATCTTATTTTCATCGTAGCTTAAATCCTTCACCTCATAAATTCTATAATTTGCTTAAATTAAAGCACATATCTATTTAGAAAGTAAATTTGGATAAACTTTTAAAAGAACTTAATTCATCCCTCCCTCTTAGGTTGCTACCTCTGGACAATAATTGGTATCAAAGCAGGTGCTTTAATATTTGATTGTTAACCCAGCAGTTAAAGAGTAAAAGATCATGGCAATTCTACTTGGTTCATCATTTGCTGAAGGCCAATCCACATCTAGACCACCACTATTTAATGGCATAAATTATATATTTTGAAAAGCTAGAATGAAATTTTTTATACAAACTTTAGATTATGACATGTGGGGAGTCATAACTAGAGGACCACACACACTTACGATTGAAATTAATGGTATGTCTATTCTCAAGCCAAAAAATGATTGGAATGAATTTGATAAAAAATGGCTCAATTAAATGCTAAAGCCATCAATGTTCTTTATTGCTCTCTTGATGTACATGAATTTAATAGAATATCTATACGTACATCAGCTAAAATATTTTAAAAGAAATTAGAAGTAACTTATGAAGGAACAAGCCAAGTTGAGGAGTCCAAAATTAATTTACTTATTCATAAATATAAAATATTTAAAATAGAAAAATATGAGTCTATTTCTAAAATATCTTTCAAATTTATTGATATTATCAATGCTCTAAATGGTCTTAGCAAAATCTAAACTAACTATGAACTTGCTTGCAAGGTTTTAAGATCTTTGCTATAGGAATGGAAAGCAAAAGTAATAGCTATATAAGAAGCAAAAGATCTTACCAAGCTGTCCCTACAAGAATTGATGGGTTTACTCATGACTTATGAGTTAAACATAGCTTAAAAAGAAGAAGAAGAGCCAAGAAAGATGAAAACCATCACCTTCAAATCTACTTCATGATATGAAGAAAGCGATGAATTAGAGGAAGAAGAAAATAAAGTAGAGAGTGAAGATGATGATAGAGACATGACATCTCTCTCAAGAAAATTTAAGAAGTTCTTCATAAAGAGAAGTATGAAGAAGAAAGAAAAGGAAGAAGAAAAAGATAGAAAGAGTGTCATTTGCTATAATTGCAACGAAAAGGGACACTACAAACTAGATTGCCCCCAACTCAAAAAGTACTCCAAAAGAACTAAGAAAAAAGCTATGCTAGAAATTTGAAAAGATAGTGACACTTCAAGCTTGGATGAGAAAAAAAAGCAGAAAATCTTTACCTTATGGCTATTAAGGATAAGGTACATTTTGAAAACTCCTTCAAGTTTATATTTGATGAATTATTTGAAGCTTTTAATAATTTAATAGATAAATTTAAAATGTTAAGATTAAAAAATAAAGAACTTAAAAAATCAAATCTAGTTTAGGCTGAAGAGAAGAATAAAATTTTGATTGAGAAAGAAAAATTATTGAAGGAAAAGAATATCTTAGCTGAAGAAAAAGAAAATTTTATAAAATTTGAAAAATTCTTGATCAAAGAAAAAAGAAGCTTTTGAAATCTGAAAAAAATTTTTGTAGAAAAAAATATTAAACTAAGAAAAAAGATTGAAACATTGAAGCCTATACTTAACAAGTTTATAATTGGCTCTCAAAAGCTTCAATCCATTTTAGTCAATCAAAAGGTTATTTTCAATAAAGCTAGTATTGGGTATAATCCTTTAAGAAAATAGAAATTTGAAAAGAACATGTTTAGCAAAATTTTATTTAAAAATTATTCTATTATATATTTTAAATATAATAAAATAGGCCATAAAATTTAGAATATAACACTAAAAGAATTGGCCATACTTTAGTCAAACAAATTTGATTTCAAAATGAACCATGTACTCTAACTCCAATGAATCCAAGATGGCTTGATATAAAAAAATTAGAAAATAATTTTGCAGGTGTACCAGGGATCCAATAGAATGAAAACAGAAAAATATTATGGATGGATGCCTTAGAAATAAAATTGGATGGATAATGATGTTTGATAAAATCTAAACTTTTCTCATATCATGCCATCATTATTTTGATTATTAATTAGTATAATTATTGAGTATGTTTGATTAATTTTGATATGATTTATTATTACTTAAAATGATCATACTCCATGAATTAAAAGTTTGATGTATTGATTAAAACTAGTATATCATGTTGATTATTTATTTTAAGCTTATTATTTTATTTTAAATTTAGCATGCTGATTCAATTTTTTGCATCATATTATTTTGATCTTATTTTATTTGATTATTAGAACCCTCCAATTGATTAATTTTTTGATCCTCTAAATTGACTTGAATATCTCTCTTGATCTTTGATTTAATTTTTTTTCAATCTTAAAAAAGAGCATTTATTAATGAATATTCCTACTTTATTTTGATTGATTGATTTTAAAAATTAAAGTTGAAAAATAGTTTTCTTGAATATTTTAAAGTTGATATCACGTAAGATGTTTCAAGAAAGTTGTCATTTATCTTTAAAGCTAAGCATTTAAAGAGATTTTTAATTTTAAGTAATTGATATCAAATAGCTTACTATTTGCCATGTATTTGATTGATTTATTTTTTGGTAAAAAAAATCTTTATTTCAAATCTAGTTTTGAACAACTCTAATTTTTGATATGATATTATTTGAGATAAATTTAAAATTACATCACTTTTTTGAACACAACTGCTTGATATTTTTTGAGAAAAGAAAGAGACATTCTTTTTAAAGAATTACTAAAACTTTTTTATGATTTGCCTTGACTAATTTGCTAATATTAATTCAAATTGATCTATTATTTTAAATCCTCAAAATTGTTTGATTTGAATTAATTCATCTTTATCAATATAAAACTAAAATCATTAATATTAAGCAAAATTTATAAATTAATCTTTAAGTGATATTGAACTGTCAAAAAAATCATGATTTGGTCTCAATTTTAGTTTATTGGTATCAAAAAAATATTTCAAAGAAATGGCTTTGTTTACTAAAGTAAGAAAAAAAATATTAAAGAAAAAATGATCATTTAATTGAAAAGGTCTTTAAAATTAAAAATATCTTTCAAATTTAGAAAATCTAAATTAGGGGTTAAATTCTTGTTAAATGCTCTTGATTTGAAAGAAAAAGAGAAAGAAAAGTTGAAAGATAAAATAATTAAGCTATAATTATGAAAAATAAGGAAAGATAATATTTTTGAAATATTTAAAAAAATAAATTCTTGGTATCTCCAAAATAAAGGAAGAAATTTTTTAATATTTTTGTCTTTAAAAAAAAATATTTCAATTTAGAAAATTTTAATTAAATTCTTGTATTTGAAATAAATTTTGATAAATAAATTTTGATCTTAAATTCAAAATAAAGGAAGAAATTTTTTAATTTGATTGAAAATTTTAATTAACTTGTATTGAGATAAATAAATTTTGATCTTAAATTCTCAATCAATTACTTTATGATCTTCTTAAATGGAGCTTTCATGTGATTATCTAATTTAATTTACATGATTTAATTATTCTATCCTTTTTTTTGGATAATTAGTTAAAGTTAAATTAAATTTGAAAATATATTCTTACTCTAAGAAAGAAATTTCTAAACTTAATATTAAAACTCATTTGAAAATTTAAATTTGATACTAAATTTTTGATGTGCATTATAAAATTTTTATTTATTATTTATATTAAAATAATTTTTATTTAAAATAATAATTTAAAAATATGACTATCATTTGTTTTGATACTATCCTCTAAATCTTTTCGGTACATACTCGATATATATCTTTTTCGAACTTAATTGACTAAAATTTTTAAGAAAAAAAGATTGAATATTAAAGTATATATTAAATTTAGAAAATCTGAATTAGTGGTTAAATTCATGTTAAATGCACTTGATTTGAAAGAAAAAGAGAAAGAAAAGTTGAAAGATAAAATAATTAAGCTATAATTATGAAAAATAGGGAAAGATAATATTATTGAAATATTAAAAAAATAAATTCTTGGTATCTCCAAAATAAAGGAAGAAATTTTTTAATTTGATTGAAAATTTTAATTAACTTGCAATGAAATAAATAAATTTTGATCTTAAATTCTCAATCAATTACTCTATGATCTTCTTAAATGGAGCTTTCATATGATTATCTAATTTAATTTACATGATTTAATTATTCTATTCTTTTTTTTAGATAATTAGTTAAAGTTAAATTAAATTTGAAAATATATTCTTACTCCAAGAAAGAAATTTCTAAACTTAATCTTAAAACTCATTTAAAAATTTAAATTTGATACTAAATTTTTGATGTGCATTATAAAATTTTTATTTATTATTTATATTAAAATAATTTTTATTTAAAATAATAATTTAAAAATATGACTATTATTTGCTTTGATACTATCCTCTAAATTTTTTTGGTACATACTCGATATATATCATTTTCGAACTTAATTGACTAAAATTTTTTTAAAAAAAAAGATTAAATATTAAAGTATATATTAAATTTAGAAAATCTGAATTAGTGGTTAAATTCATGTTAAATGCACTTGATTTGAAAGAAAAAGAGAAAGAAAAGTTGAAAGATAAAATAATTAAGCTATAATTATGAAAAATAGGAAAAGATAATATTATTGAAATATTAAAAAAAATAAATTCTTGGTATCTCCAAAATAAAGGTAGAAATTTTTTAATTTGATTAAAAATTTTAATTAACTTGCATTGAAATAAATAAATTTTGATCTTAAATTCTTAATCAATTACTTTATGATCTTCTTAAATGGAGCTTTCATGTGATTATCTAATTTAATTTATATGATTTAATTATTCTATCTTTTTTTGGATAATTAGTTAAAGTTAAATTAAATTTTAAAATATATTCTTACTCTAAGAAAGTAATTTCTAAACTTAATCTTAAAATTTATTTAAAAATTTAAATTTGATACTAAATTTTTGATGTGCATTATAAAATTCTTATTTATTATTTATATTAAAATAATTTTGACTCAATGTAATAATTTTAAAATATGACTATCATTTGTTTTGATACTATTCTCTAAATCTTTTCGGTATATACTCGATACATATCTTTTTTGAACTTAATTGACTAAATTTTTTTAGAAAAAGAAAGATTGAATATTAAAGTACATATTATGCATAATTTTATATTCGAATCTTTTGAAAAGTTCTGTTCTTCTTAAAGCTTAAAAATGGATATTTAAAATTTTGATTAAAGATCATATTTATTCTAAAAGAAAAAGTGCCTATGATATTTAAATTTAAGCTAATTTTTAAAATTAAAATAAATATTTAAAACTTATTTTGAGTCAAAGGATAAATTTTTAAAAGAAAGATGATTCATTTAAATTAATTTTCTAAATTTGATATATCTCTTACTTTGATACATTCATATTATTGATTTTGATAATTATTTCTTGTTTCTTTCCATGAACTTTTTAATATTGTAAAAAAGAAGAAGAAGTATGTTGAGTATATGCTTGAAAGATTGATGCTTAAGAAATTCAAATTTTTTATGCTAGAAATCTTGATACTCATTGATTTGAATTGAAGTATCATTTTAATATGAGTATATGAAATATATATGCACTAATGATGTGCAACAAATTAAAGGTCTATTAAAAATTTTTATGAAGTTTAATTCATTATTTTTGTCTTGATTCATATTAGTTTTTTAACATATACTCAAAGATTTTGCCATCATCAAAAAGAAAAAAATTATTAACTCCATGATTGATTTTGATAATTATTAAACTTTGAGTATATTATGTATCTAATCATGTATTTTAAGAAGTATTGGGGATAAATTTTACTTCCGTCAAAGTCCAGTCTGATGCTTAGTCTAATGTAATTGACAATCACGGAAGAGCTTCTATCAGAAATTCTCTTTTCAGTGGCCAAACCCCAGTCGAACTCCTCCAATGATCAAATCTCAGCCAAACTTCTTTTGGACTTCAGCCGAACTCCTCCCAGACTTCTTCATCAGTCGGGCCTCTACAGCGACCGAACTCCTTCTGGAACCTCTTCTTCAGTCGGATTTCTACAAGAGCCAAACTCCTTCCGGATCTCTCCTTTAGTCGGATTTCTATAGGAGCCGAACTCCTTCTAGACCTCTCCTTCAGCCGGATTTCTACAGGAGCCAAACTTTTTTCGAACTTCTTCGTCAGCCGAATTTCTACAAGAGCCGAATTCCTTCCAAACTTCTCCTTCAGTCGGATTCCTCCAGGAGTCGAACTCCTTCTGGATTCCTTCAGGAGTTGAACTTCTTTCAGACTTCTCTTTCTATCGAATTCCTTCAAGAGCCAAACTTCTTTCAGACTTCTCCTTCAGTCGGATTTCTTTATGAGCCAAACTCCTTCCGAATTTCTCCAGAAGCTGAATGAACTTTTCCTTCAATCAGATTCCTGCAGGAGCCGAACTCTTTTCGAACTTCTTCTTTGGTCGAACTTCTCCATCAGTCGGACTCCTCCTAGGCTTCTACATCAGTCGAGCTCCATCCGAATTTCTTCAGTGGATTGGTTCCAGTTTCAACTAGCATTCCTTCCGAATGATCCCTTCCAGCCATATTCTCTTTAGAAGTCCGAACTCTTCTGAAATTGATGTATGTCAAAACTCTTCACCAACCAACACCTGCTTCCTCCGAACTTCGACTATTAAATCTCAACAAACGGCCACATTATGACAATGGACATCTCTCTCTGTAACAAACTCTACGTGGCCCTCAAGCAGCCTACTATCAGATGGTTACAGCCGTCACTATCAGTTCTGCTACAGGCTTCGTCTATAATAAGGGACCCTCTAGATACGTTTTTTCTAAGCTCTCTTCTCCTTCTCAAAACTCTACTGAATTCTTGCCTGAGTACTCCATTTCTATTGGCCAGAAGAGCTGACTTGATCATTGGAGGATCCTACCGGAGCCGCCACCACCACCAACTTCGGATGAAACTTTATTTTACAAGTCACCGATGGTGACATCTTCTTCCTCAACTTCAGTTTAATACGTCAACCAGATTCTACACCAACAGAATTGGCACTAGAGGAAGGGCCCTCTGTTCCCTCTATTCCCTTATTCTAAAAGGAGTACTAAGCAGCGATCTCTCTTCTTCCTCTTTAGAGTTCTTTTTCGAGAAGAAATTTCTCTCAGAAAAGCTTCGACCCGATGATCAATGGCCTCTGCAGCCAGATCCCATCTAGACCTATCCACTCCCGCTTCAACCTCGACAACTCAGGCTCCACCTGCAGCCATGGTGGATATGGAGTAGTTTAACTTGTTGGTCCAGCAGGTTTGCAGTCTCACGGAGGCGGTGCAGGCTATACATCGATAGGCCCCAAGCACCGATTTGATCGGAGCAAGTGATAAGTACCATAAATTTACTAATAAAAGTATTAATTTATTAATTAATTTATATTAATTTTTAAAAATTAATGATCAATTTATATATAATTTTTAAGAAATTTATACTTTTATTAATTAAAAAATTAATTATAAAATAATAAAATTAAAAAAAATTTATAATTAATAAAAAGAGCTCATTTTTTTAATCGTAACAAAATAAGTTTAGAGCAAAATGGAGCTAAAACAAAAAAGATATGAATTTCTAAAAAATATAAAATAATTTTTTTTTGAAAAAAATAACATATGGCTCAAATGGCTCAAGCCGCCATGCCACAGCAGCCGGCGCATCCAAATGCGCCGAGCCAAGCTAACCAAGTCGGTGCGCCAAGCCATCCAAGCTAGCTGACTCAAGCCTAGAAGCCATCAGTCGGTCTATAGAATAGTATGGACCGCCAGCTCAGCAGACATCGACGAATCAGAGCCTGCCACGTGGTAGACCTAGACCCCTAAAGGGTTTATAGAAAATTCATCATAGCTCATAGGGCATTTTGGTCTTTTCATCTATCAATAGAAGGTGCTGATTGGTTATGGTGTACGGTATGGTCGGTCCATGCGGTCTATAAGAACAGTAATTGCGCCATCGGATGGTTGCAGAAGCTTGCGATTAAGATCGAATGACTGTGGTTATTTTCGGATTTGATTCAGCTTCAGACTTCACGCGGATCACCATCCAATGATAGCGCTCGATCTAGGGGATGATCCAATGGTCTAGAACACTCCCGACAATGATCAGGACTCCCAACGCATGATTTGTGGCCAGATTTCCTCCATCAACGTGCGATCGGACGGTCAGAATTTAATCCGACCTGATCTAGGCTGATACGCATCCGATTTTGATGATTTTTGGACCGTTGGATTTCTATTGAATAGCTAGATTTCACCAGACTTACCAGAGTCATATCAGAGCTATTTTAATTCAAATTTTATTCAAATTTCTTTATATTTTGATGATTACAAAGGCTATTAGTCCCACATTTCCTTTAGAAAAAAATATCCAGCCCTCCTAGCTCTATAAAAAGGATCCCAGACCTCCAGAAATCAACATCTCCTGATTAAGGTGAAGCTTTGGTACAGAGCAAAGTCAGGCTATGGGTTAAAGGCTGCTTCAAAGCAATGGATGCTAAGAAGAAGAGCTGGGCTTCTACACCATCTTTCTGCCAATGTCAATCCAAGATTAGAGATTAGCTTGTTTTAATTTTTTTTCTTCTTTTTATGTATTTAAATTATAAAATTTTAATTAATGCAATATTTATTTTTATGTTCTTTAATTTTATGCTCTTTATTTTTATTACAATTTAATTTTTATATTTTAATTATTACTTTTTATTTTTCTGCAAGTAGATGCTAAGATCTAACTAGTAGATCTTAGTACCAAGTTTATTTTTTTGCATAATTTAATTTTTACTTCGCAATTTCAATTTCCAACTTCAAAATCTATTTTTAAAATTTTTTTTAAAAGATCAAAGATTTCAAATATAAAAATACTATCTTTTCTGTGGATTCGATCTGACTCACTGCTATCTATGCATTTTTAATTATTTTAAGAAGTCAGATTAAACTGATAAATATGGTGTCTTAACGACAACATCGCGCTCCTATCAAGTTTTTGGTGTCATTGCCGGGAGAGGCACGGATATTAAATTTTTGATCTCTTTAATTTTTTTATAAATAAATTATAAATAAAATTTTTATCTTCTTATAAATATTACTTACTAATTTTTTTTATTATTTTACAGAAAAAGAGATTAAAGAACAAAAAAAACTAGGAGTTTTGCTTGGTGAGATCAATCCTAACCCTAGTCCTTTTTATTTATTTATTTATTTTATTTTAAAATTAAATTTTTTAAAAAAATATATCCACTTAAATCTAATTAAAAATTTCATGATAAGATTAGAAATCCTAACTATTTAGAGCATGCATCATATTAGTTTTATTTTTTTTATTTTTTTTTATTTTATTATTTTTTTCTGGTGATTGCTGGAGGCAAAGTAAGCCTTTCAAAATTCAATTAGTTACATGCATCTAGTTTAAATTGCATAGAATCCTTTGATTAAAATTTTTTTGTGCATATTCATATTAAACTAAATTAAGGGCACAACCCAATTAAACAAGATAAGGTGGGAATTTGATCACCCTTCCTTGGCCCACAAACAACCAACCAGCGTCCTACATTGACCTAAGCCTTTAAATTAAAATCAATTAGACATCAGCCTTAGAAACTCGAGCTCCATAGGACAAGAAACCCTAAGAGTTGAATCGGATTAGGATAAGTCAATTTGACTGATGTCTAGAAAAGTGGTTCAAGGATGACTGGGCCCGAAGGAAGGTGGTTTCTAATTAGTTTCGTTTGCTTACCTGGCCAAGCATAATTTGTATCTAAGGCAAGCAATGGAGGGACTCCCACCGACCTTATACTTACCTGGCTAGTTGATTGGCTAATCCTACACTTGGAGGGCTTGAAGGTGACCTTAATAGTTAGGAGCTGTCTAGATCTAAGATAACCCTTAGTCAGGATTGATTGACTAACTTGATTGCTAACCAACATCAAATCTAATTAAACTTAATTCTTCTCTCTCTTCTTAGTTCTAGGACTCCTTAGGACCTCTTCTTTCTTTCTTCTCCTTTCTCCTCTAAAAATAAAATAAAATAGAATAAAATAAAAACTAAATTAAACTAACTAAAAAATATTAAAAATAATAATTAAATTAAATTAAAAATAATAAATAAAATATTAAAAAAAAATTTCTAAAAAATTTTGAACCATACATTAGGGTTACACTAATACATGCATGGTAGAAAATTACTTTTTTTGATTTAGTTAAACTTAATTGAATGGTTGATTCACATTAAACCTGATAATCAAATGGCTAATCTGAACCTAATAGTCTAAAAATTAGATAAAATTGATCTTCTTACTCAGAAATTAGATCAACTCCTAATCCTAGGTCAACAATCTCCTGCACAATTCATATCACCTAGCCCAATCCATCATGTTACACAGTTTCCATCTTTTATCCAAGAACAAGTCCAAGCTATTCAAGACTACTCCAAGCAGGTTAATAATCTTCTTTCAAATTCATATAACTTTGGTTGGAGAAACCATCCTAATTTTTTTTGGAAACCACAACAGGCCAGGCTCAGACCCAAACTCTATCTGTGCAAAACTATCAAAATAGGCCCCAATACCAAAATTATGCCTATAATAATGGTCAGCCTAGTCAGTTTATCCAGCCATCATATTACAATCAGCCCTCATACCCACCTCCTCAACAGACCAATCTAGCCGACGATAAATTCAATCAACTTCAATAATTAATTCTAAGCCAACAACAATCAATCGCCAGGCTAGAAGCTTAAATAGGATAATTAGTTGAGTCTAACATGAGGAAAGAACTAGATCAACTACCGAGCCTATCAATTTCAAACAATCCACCTAATATCCACCAACCACCTGGACCAAGTTATCAATCTAGTGTCTCACCTAAGAATCTCCAATTTAGAGAATGCCAAAGTAATTTCTGAACTTAAAAGCTATAGGATTCTTATGGACCCATACCAAGATCAGGTGAGAGAGGCTAGTACTGATGCTAGCCAAAATAAAAATTTAGAGGAACTGGTTAGTACTGAGACTAACCACATAGAAGAACCCGAGCTAGGAAATTAGTACTGATGCTAGTTCTAATTTAAATGAGATAGAAATAGAGAGAAAGAGAATAGATGATTTACCCGAGACTTATAAACCTAATGTCCTATTTTCTTCAACCCTAGAAGCTGGTTCTTCTTACAAAAATCAAGAGGCATGTAATAAAATGTCAATGGAGTTGTTTAAGCAAGATCACATTAATTTACCTCCAGAATTAAAATCATCTTTAGTCACCATTCCAGCACCCATTGAATCAAACTTAACTCCTAATACAAAAACTCCATTCATGAGCATTTTAGAAGAACAAATAGAAAAAATTCTTAATAAACATGGGTCTGAGAATGGAATCATAAATTATATTCCCTAAAATTAACAATGAATATATCAATAATGGGATTATAAATCAACTTTCTGAGATTGGCAATCCAAAATCATTGGAATTTGTCAATCCAATATTCGACACAGGATAGTGAGCTACATTGTGTCTGGCTGAAGACGGTAAACTTAGCGCTTGTGTTGGGCCAATATTTAGTTTTTATCTAATTTATCTTTTTAGTTTATTTTTTTTAGGATAATTTGAATAAGTTGGAGGGAGAGCTCAAATTTTTCAAAGGCATGTGCTGGACCAAAAATATACTGAGTTAGGTGTATTCTTTCATGTTCTTTATTACATCCTTTATTTTTTCTTCTCCATTGAGGACAATGTCGATTAAGTTAGGGGGAGAGAAAAATAAAAATTTTAAAATTTTAAGTCCTCAAAAAAGTTAGTATTTAGTATTTAGACACCTGATTATGCTTAAGAATCGAATTAAACTAAGCATTTTTAAAAAAAAATTGATGCATAGATCAGAGAATCTGTGAGATATTGAGGAATCAAGTATTAAGAAAATTCAATAAAGAGTTAAGTCTAGAACATAAAAAGTTTTTCCTTGGAGCATTTCTAATTATTTCTACTAGCATCAAAGAAAAGTCTACTTTTTATAGGCTTGTGTAGGGTAACTATACGTTTCTTCATATAAAAATTTATTTTAATAAAATAGTTTCTAAGTACTTCTCACTGAGTAACCGGGCCTCTTTGCCTAAGCAAGCATTGAGTTTCGCATCAAAAGGTGGGAAGGGCAAAGAAGCTCGTTGTAAAGCTAGTCTTAACTCGTAGCCTATTTGATTCGAGCTAGTAAGCCCGAGGGGTATTCTATACCTAGTGCCCTAAAGCCAACTGGTTTGGGAGTCATTGGCCCAAGACTCGCTACATGGATCAAATAGAAAGCTTAAGGAGTTAAGACACTCAATAGTGGTACAACGTTAAAAAAAAAAAAATATTGGTTTCCCACCGAGTAACCGGAGTCCCGTTGCCTAAGTAAGCAATGATATTCGCATCAAAAAGTGGGCAATGTAAAAATAAAAATTAATAAATGAAGGATGGAAGTAGCAATACACCTTGCCTATATGAAAGTTTAGACAAATCAGAGATAAAGGTGGGATAATTTAGAAAAAGTTTTTTGAAAAATTTAATATTTCTTTACTTAATTTTTCTATTGATAAGTATTAATACCCCAATGATATATCTCATTTAAGCTCTACTGAATATCAATGGCCATTTTAAAAATTGCTTAGGTAAAATTCGAAACTCTAAAGTTAAAAGGATATTTAAAACTAAATTCTTTCTTTACTCGAGGACGAGCAAAGCTTAAGTTGGGGGGTGTGATAAGTACCATAAATTTATCAATAAAAGTATTAATTTATTAATTAATTTATATTAATTTTTAAGAATTAATGATTAATTTATATATAATTTTTAAAAAATTTATATTTTTATTAATTAAAAAATTAATTATAAAATAATAAAAATTAGAAAATAAAATTTTATAATCAATAAAAAGAGCTCATTTTTTTGATCGTAATGAAATAAGTTTGGAGCAAAATGAAAAAGATATAAATTTCTAAAGAAAAAAATAAAAAAAAAATAACATACGGCTCAAACGGCTCAAGTCGCCATGCTGCAGCAGCCGGCGCATCCAAATGCGTCGAGCCAAGCTAACCAAGCTGATGCGCCAAGCCATCCAAGCTAGCCGACTCAAGCCCAGAAGCCATCAGCCAGTCTACAGAACAGTATGGTTCGCCAGCTCAGTAGACACCGGCGAATTAGAGCCTACCACGTGGTAGATCTAGACCCCTAAAGGGTTTACAGAAAATTCATCATGGCTCACAGGATATTTTGGTCTTTTCATCTATTAATAGAAGGCGCTGATTGGCTGTGGTGTACGGTATGGTCGGTCCATGCGGTCCATAAGAACAGTAATTGCACCATCGGATGGTTGCAGAAGCTTGCGGTTAAGATCGAACGGTTGTAGTTATTTTCAGATTTGATTCAGCTTCAGACTTCATGCGGATCACCATCCAATGGTAGCACTCGATCCAGGGGATGATTCGACGGTTCAGAACACTCCCAATGATGATCAGGACTTCTGACGCATAATTTGTGGCCAGATTTCCTCCATCAACATATGATCGGATGGTTAGAATTTAGTCCAACCTGATCTAGGCTGATACGCATCCGATTTTGATGATTTTTGGACTGTTGGATTCCTATTGAATGGCTAGATTTTACCAAACTTACCAAAGTCATATCAGAGCTATTTTGATTCAAATTTATTCTAATTTCTTTGTATTTTGATGATTACAAAGACTATTAGTCCCACATTGCCCTCAAAAAAAAATATCCAGCCCTTCTAGCTCTATAAAAAGGATCCCAGGCCTCTAGAAATCAACATTTTTTATCAAGGTGTAGCTTTGGTACAAGATGAAGTCAGGCTATGGGTTAAAGGTTGCTTCAAAGTAACGGATGCCGAGAAGAAGAGCTGGGCTTCTACACCATCTTTCTGTCAATGTTGATCCAAGATTAGAGATCAACTTGTTTTAATTTTTTTCTTCTTTTTATGTATTTAAATTATGAAATTTTAATTAATGCAATATTTATTTTTATGTTCTTTAATTTTATGCTCTTTATTTTTATTATAATTTAATTTTCATATTTTAATTATTACTTTTTATTTTTTCATAAGTAGATGCTAAGATCTAACTAGTAGAACTTAGTACTAAGTTTACTTTTCTACATAATTTAATTTCTACTTCATAATTTTAATTTTCGACTTCAAAATCTATTTTTAAATTTTTTTTAAAAAAAATTAAAGATTTTAAATCTAAAAATACTATCTTTCCTGTGAATTCAATCCGACTCACTGCTATCTACGCATTTTTAATTATTTTAAGAAGTTGGATTAAACTGATAAACATGGTGTCTTAACAACAACATCGCACTCCTATCAGCAGGCTTCTCCAGAGCTCCATGATCCGATCTGGAGATGACCAACTTGGACTACCCAATCTCTGATCTTTGAAAAGGGGAAGCAGAGGATGGAGGTGCCTTGCTCGAACCATGACTCGACCCAGGGGGAGGCTTCACACCCACTCGACCAAAAAACCCTAGAGATCAATGACCATGAAGATCTCCTTGATCAAAAGCTCCAGAAAATGAGCCGATGAATTGAAGAACTCCGTCACGCTCGCTCCACCCATGATAATGATATTTGCACTGATCCTTCTTTTTTTTAGAAGATTATGCAGGAACTGATCCCGCCGAACTTTAAGTTCCCTCAGTTTGAGAGTTATGACGGGACTATCAATCCGATTGACACCTGGAGGCCTTTCGGATGATAATGATACTCCATAATGTGCTAGATGCCATTTTGTGTCGGATTTTTTCGTCCAGTCTTAAGGAAGCCACCAGAAATTGGTACTCAATCCTTAAGTCAGATACCATCTTTTTCTTTGATCAAATGAGTCATCAGTTTGTAGCTCATTTTATTAGCAGCTGACATCCCCATCGAGATTCAAATTTTCTGATGAACATCAAGCAGAAGAAGGGAGAATCCATCTAGGCTTATGTCACCCAGTTTAATGCTGCTGCATTGGAGGTCCGAAATCTAAACCAGTCAGTTGCAATGGCCGCACTCAAGGATGGCCTTCAGAAGAATGATTTGCTATTTTTCTTAAAAAAGAAGTACCCCAAGAACTTTGCCGATATGCTGGCTCGGGCTGAAGGTTATGCCCGAGCTGAAGAGGCCTTCAAGGCCAAGGACAATGAAGCCATTGGAGAGCGGCAAAGCGGCGAGCCGGGTGGGCCCACTGAGGAAGAAAAGCTGAGTGAAGCTTGGCCGCACTACCAAACTTCCTTTAAGTGCAAGCGAGCCCGAACTCCTCCTCAGGCTCAGAGGCAGGAAAGCTCTAATAGAAGGGCATGGTGGGGTTCTTGCCTTTGAAGATTTCACAACTATGCCCCTCTCAATGCTTCAAAAACTCAAGTATTGATGAAAATCAAGGAGCAACTGTCGAGACCAAAAAGGATACATACTCACCCCGACAAGCGCAATCTTAATAAGTTCTATCTTTATCATTGTGACCACGGTCATGATACTGAAGAGTATATTCAGCTCCAAGATGAGATCGAGGAGCTCATCAGGCGAGACAGACTCAATCGATTCCTACGGCATCAGTCTGAAGGATGGAAAGATCGACCAAAGGCACTGCCATAGCCTGAACCATTGAGGAAGGAACAATAAGAAGATCGACCGCCTCTCGACATCATCAATACTATCTCTCAGAGACTTCAGCATGAAGAGGCTAGCGGATCTGAGGGACTAGTGAAGATGCGGAGAATTGAAGAGCCCATCATTTTCACTGACGAGGATGCTCAAGGAGTCTAGTTCTAGCATAATAACACGGATTGTAATCTCTTTAAACATTACCGACTATAATGTACATCGCATTTTGGTAGATAATGAAAGCTCAGTTGATGTATTATTTTATGATGTTTTCTCGAAAATATCCTTACTCAATAACCACTTGGGATCTATGAACTCTCCGTTGGTAGGCTTCACTGGCAATACCGTGCTAGTTGAGGGCATAATAACTTTGACTGTGACTGCAGGACAATATCCGAAGCTGGTTAAGGCACAGGTCGATTTTCTAGTTGTAAAGACTCCATCTGCCTACAATACTATTTTCGACCGACCTAGGTTGAACATGCTCCGAGCAGTAGTGTCGACTTATTATCTAAAGGTGAAGTTTCCAATGAGCTGCAAAATTGGAGAGATCAAGGGAGATCAGGCATTGGTGAGATGCTGTTACTTCATTGCCCTACAAAAAAATATCCAGCTCGACCTTTGTCCTATCGAGGAGCTAGATGCCCATGATGACCTCACCGAGGAGTGGGGCGAGCCTATGGAGGACCTCATATCTGTGCTATTAAATGATGGGAACGTGGAGCATACTGTATAGATCGGCTCTAACTTGGGGGACGAGATTCGGGAGCAACTTGTCACCTTCCTCAAAAAAATGCGGACATCTTTGCTTGAATCCCAGCAGATATGCCAGAAATTGATGCCGAGGTCATGAAACATCGGCTCGTCGTTGAACCTAAGTATCAGCCCATAAAAGAGAAGATGCACAACCATGCCCTAGAGAGGCAGAAAGCAATCGTAGAAGAAGTAGGCAAGCTTCTCAAAGCTGGATTCATCTAAAAAGTTAACTATTCGATCTGGATCTCAAACGTGATCCTCATAAAAAAGGAAAACAACAAGTGGAGGATGTGTATAGACTTCAAAAAGCTGAACAAAGCTTGCCCAAAGGATTGCTACCCTCTTTCTTGGATTGATCAACTGATAGACGCAACCTCGGGCCACGAACTCCTCACCTTCATGGATGCCTTCTTCGACTATAATCAAATATGGATGGCATCGAAGGATGAGGAGAAAACTGCTTTTATTACTGATCGTGGTCTTTATTATTATAGGATTATGCCTTTTGGGCTTAAGAATGCAGGAGCAACGTACCAGCACCTGGTCAACAATATCTTCAAATAGCAGATCAGCCATAATATGAAGGTGTATATGGATGACATACTCATCAAAAGCTGAGCTTTTATAAACCACCTCACCGACCTTGAAGAGACCTTCAGTGCACTCAAGAAGCATAAAGTAAAGCTGAATCTGACTAAGTGTGCCTTTGGTGTGATCTCAGAGAAGTTTCTGAGGTTTATGATGTCAAGGCATGGGATTGAAGTAAATCTAGAGAAAATTCTAGCTATTTAGGAGATGACTGCTCCAAAAATAATCAAAGAAGTTCAGCACATGATTGAAAAAATGGCGTTCCTAAATCACTTCATCTCGAGATTGGCCGAGTGATGCATGCCCTTCTTCCAAATTCTCAAGTAACCAAAGAACTTCTGCTGGATGATGGAGTGCCAACAGGCATTTGAGGAGCTTAAAAACTATTTCGGCTCACCTCCACTACTGGCAAAGCTCGAACCTAGAGAAGAATTATTTTTGTACCTAGCAGTCTCTCCGACAGCTTTGGCAGTAGTCCTGATCAAGGAGGAAGCAAAGATGCAGCGATCGGTCTACTACATAAGTCGGATCCTGAGGGTTGCAGAGATCAGGTACTCTAAACTAGAGCAATTGACCTACTCTCTTCTAATTGCTGCCAGGAGACTCCGATTTTACTTTTAGAGGCACACCATAATGGTCCTCATGGATCAACCAATAAAAACAGTCCTTCATCGAATGGATACTTTCAGAAGAATTACAAAATGAGCAATCGAGCTCATGGAGTTCGACATCAATTATCGATCCTGGCCATCGATCAAAGCCTAGATATTGATAGATTTTATAGTAGAATGTACCATTTCAGATGATGCCGAGCTTGAACAGAATGAGATCGATGCTTTGTTGTCGCAATTAAGCTTCTTCGAAGAGAGTGCCAACCTTTCCAAAGATTTTTAGGCCCTATATGTGGATGGTTCGTCCATTTCCACTAGAGCAGGTGCGGGGTTAGTCTTAGTTAGTCCCGAGGGAGTTATCGTCGAGTACGCATGATGCTTTGAATTTTCTGTAACTAATAATGGGGCCAAATATGAAGCGCTGATCGCTGAATTAAAAATAGCAAGAGAGTTAAAAGTAGATTGACTTCAAGTCTACAGTGATTTTCAATTAGTGATCGGCTAAGTTAGTAGCAACTATAAAGCACGGAAGGAAAGTATGATGAAATATCTTGAGAAAATAAAAAATTTGATTCCGACCTTCGGCAGTTTTGGTATTTGATAAATTTCGAGGGTAGAAAATACAAGAGTCGACCTTCTCTCTAAATTGGCCACTTCAATCCCAATCGAACTGTCCAAAGAAGTATTTTTTGAAACTCTAAAATGTCCAAGCTCAAAGAACTCATAGTTCGTTATGCAGACGGAGCTCGAGTCGAGCTGGATTGATCCATTAGTTACCTATCTCAAGGAGGAAGTTCTTCCTCGTGATCTGAAAGAAGCTTGAAAACTCAGAAATCAAGCCTTCCGATATATTTTGTATGAGGGCAAGTTGTATAAGAGATCATATTCGCTGTCGCTGTTGAGATGTCTCCGACCTTTAGAGACTGACTTCGTATTATGGAAAGTGCATGAGAAAATTTGTGAAAATCATGTAGGAGCCAGATTCTTATCACAAAAACTACTTCGACAAGGATACTATTGGCCAACCTTATACCATGATTCTATGGAGTATGTCAAGAAATGTAACCACTATCAGAAGAATGTAAATCTACAAAGTCAGTCGACCTTCGAGCTTACTCCACTAAGCGCACCTTGGCCATTTGCGCAATGAAGAATGGATATACTTGATCCTTTTTCCGACGGCATCCAGGTAACGAAAGTTTCTCCTAATCGTGATCGACTACTTCATCAAATGGGTCGAAGCTGAACCACTAGCAAAAATTACCGAGGCCGAGATATAGAACTTCGTCTGAAAGTCAATCATTTGTCGATTTAGTTTGCCTCGAACTCTCATAATAGATAACAGATGATAGTTCGCTGGGATGAGGTTCGTCGAGTTCTATGAAGATCTAAATATCTTCCATCATTTCACATCGGTAGCTCACCCATAGGCAAATGAGGAAGCTAAAGTGACCAACCAGATCCTGCTATAAGGCATCAAGATAAGGCTCGATAGAGTAAGGGGGTCTGGGTGGACAAACTCTACCACATTCTTTGGGCGTACTGAACTACTCAAAGACTATCGACTGAAAAAATACTATTCGCCTTGGCTTTTGGAATGAAGGCAGTCATCCCAATCGAGCTTAAGCTTCCATCAGTGCGGGTCGTGGCCTTCAATAAGCAGCGTAACTCATAGGACCTCAAAGTCAATCTCGATCTGCTAGAAGAAAAAAGAGAGGATGCCTAGGTTCGGATGGCGGTCTACAGGCGAAGGGTGGCCCGATACTATAACTCCAAAGATAGAGATAAAATATTCAGAGTGGGGAATTTAGTACTTTGACGAGCAGCCATCTCTCAGTCTTAGAGTCAGGAGAAGCTTGCTCTGAACTGGAAAGGTCCATATGAAATAGAGAAGGTTGTTCGGCTCGAAACTTATCACCTAAAGAAGCTCAGAGGGACGACGCTCCCACGACCTTAGAATTCAGAAAATCTGAGGATGTACTACCAGTAATTTTTCACCAATAAAACTCCTCCATTTTAATGTTATTGTTTGTTGGTGCAAAATCTATGTGATGACAGGAAAGAAGCAATCAATAATGGTCATGTTAGGAACAGAAGGAGAACCTCATCCTAACGTTAGCAAGGTCGAAGGCCTTGTTCATTCTAGACGAGATGAGGGGAGAGGCCCTGACAATGGCTCTTATGCATTCCTATAGTCCGTTAGGAATAAGAGGAGAACCTCGTCCTAACGTGAGCAATGTCGAAGACCACATTCATTTTAGATGAGATGAAGGGAGAGGCCCTGACAACGGTCCTTATGTACCCACACAGTCCGTTAGGAATAGAAGGAGAACTTCATCCTAACGTGAGCAAAGTCGAAGACCTCATTCATTTTGGACGAGATGGAAGAAGAGGCCCTAACAATGACCCTTATGTGCCCCCATAGCCCATTAGAAATAGGAGGAGAACCTCATCCTAATATGAGCAAAGCCGAAGACCTCGTTTGTTTTAGACGAGATGGAGGGAGAGGCACTGACAATGGCCCTTATGTGCCCCCATGGTCCATTAGGAACAGAAGGAGAAAATCATTCTAACATGAGCAAAGTTGAAAGCCTCATTTATTTTAGATGAGGTGAGAGGAGAGGCCCTGATAACAATCCTAAATATGCCCTTACAGCCTGTTAGAAATAGGAGGAGAACTTTGTCCTAGCATGAGCAAAGGTCAAAATCCTGTAGACCAAAGATGTAGAGAAGAAAGAAGCTCGGTAGAGAATCCTTATATGTGCTTTTTCACGACAATCTGACTATGTCAAATGCGAAAGACAGAACCTTATTCTGATTTGTAAGAGAGATTCTAGTTCGACGTCTACAATAAGCTTGACGTCTACAACGAGCTCAGCATCCGCAACAAGTAGCAAGCACGAAAACCCGAGACCAGAATTCTCCTTCGAGCTTTAATTTCAACGTCAACCTCGGTTGGAGATAAGATCTCCTCCGAGCTTCAACTACAATATTAGTAGGAGATAAGATCTCCTTCAACCTCAGTTGCAGATAAGATCTCTTTCAAGCTTCAACTTCAACTTCAATCTCGACTGGAGATAAGATCTCCCCCAAGCTTCAATCCGAAAGGGGTTTAGCTGCTGGAGGAGTCCAGTAGGAATTCGACTGTTGAAGGAGTCCGAAAGAAGTTCGATTGCTAGAGGAATTCGAAAAGGATTGGATCGCTGGAGGAGTTCGGAAGAAGTTTGGCTGCTGAAGGGGTCCAGAAGGAGTTCGGCCGCTGGACGGATCTCAAGAGGAAGAATTTTCGATCGAAGCTCTTCTGTGGTTATCAGTTATATTAGGCTAAGCATCAGACTGGACTTCGACGGAAGTGGAGTTTATCCCCAATAGAGGACTTCTCAAGGCAGACAGCACATGGTTCTTCAACATTATCAGTCTACTTAAAAAATGAAAAGAAAAGAACCCGGCGGTGATCTGATTGAGCTCGCCGTGGAGGATGGAGGCATTGCCGTGAATGTAGAGGAGGACCAGGCAGTATGGAGGACCTTGGAGTACAACCCGACGATGATCTTGCTGAGCTCGCCATGGAGGATGGGGGCACCATCGCAGATGGTGACCTCATCGGTAAGGACAACATTGGGGCCCTCACCGGCAAGGACAACACTGGGGGCGACATAGGCATCGATGGCAATCTTAGGCACCTACGGCCCTAGGGGGAAGCCAACGGAGGCTTCTTGGCCCTTAGATGGATCACGGCAATGGCATCTCGGTGATGCTCATCAACATTTGGGGAGAGGACGGCAGCGATCATTGATGGATTTGGGGCGAATCCTCCAGAATGCGATAGAGAGGCAAGGAGAAGGTTGTGAAAAAAAAGGGGCCTGCGGCCGAAGAAGAGGAAGGGTCTGGCAAAAAAAAATCCCATATGTGAAGGGAAAGTGAGGAGCGCGATACTTTTTCAGCAGTTTGTTTTGATCATTTATTAAATTAAAATTTTTTAATAATAAAATATAATTATTGATATTTTTTAATAATTTAATTAAATTTTGAAAAATATAGGACTTCTCTTAACGATTGATTATCAAAAAAAATTATCCAATGTCATTTTTATAACTACAAATAATTTTCAGATCTTGACAATCAAATAATTTTATAAATATATATATATTTTTTAAATAGCTTTTGAACTAAAAGTATAATTTTTATCAAAAATTATTTTTCAGTTAAAAGCTATAGCATTTCCAAACAGACCCAAAGAGCCAGACACAGGTTACATCTTACGTATGGAAGAACGATTCCACTTTCTTCACTTAAATCCATCATTGGATCACTCACCACATAAATCTATAAGCATTTCGTACTCTACCATTCATCCTAAACTTTCACAATAAAGTCAGTAGTTTATGCTGACTTTATATGAAATAGTGCTGCTAAATCTCCTTTTTCTTTTAGTGTGGAGAGCGGAGCTTTTGGATCAGATGGCATGGAGGGAGGTTGCGGTAGTAAGACTAGTACTTTTTTTTTGGGGGCGCTCTTTTCTTGGCGTCAGTCATTTTTTGTCAATACTTAGTATATTTTTTTAGTAGATTTGAGTTACCATGTTTATTCATTAGTAGATTTGATTTACTCATATGTAATTATTGAAACGTACATTTGACAAACAGTAAAGAAGGAGCTAGTATTCATGATTCACGGCTCAGCATAGATAACCAAAAAGCCCTGTTTTGGCAGTTTGGGATGGGCTTCATGGAGGCGGTAAACACAAGTTGTAGCATAAGCAGCAACAATTACTACAATTTCTATCTATAACGTCACGGTACTTGAAAGCAGGCAATGTATGTTCTCTTAGTTCTGGTTTTGTGATGTTTAAGCAGATGGCCCAAATCCCTTGGACTCAGATAAGAAGTGTGCTTCTACTTGGATACTGAAATCCAACTTGAACTTTAATCATTCACGTAAACTGGATTAACTCTAAATTTTGCTACTTCCCTCGTGGACTCTCATCTCCCTATCCTGGTCGGAGTATATTTTCTCTTATATTCCAAGACGTCGGACTTCTAGTAGGATACGACTCCCAATTCGGTTAGAACACCATCGAAACGTACCATAAATTCGCCTCTCTTCTCCTCACAACGAAAGCTCAAGCTCATGCTCATGGACAACCCGAACACTTATCCTATCAGCGGCCTCTCTTTCTCCTTTGAAAGATTGCACCTTGGCAACCAGAAGCATGGCCAGCACGTCGGGCCTCCTCCGATATCAAGTGCATGGAGTCACCCTCAGCTTCTACCATTAGATTTTTTAAATTTCATAGTCGAGGTAGGTTTGCCCCCCGATCTCCTTCAAGTAGTACGTCTTGGGTCGAACGACTTTCGTAACCTCGTAGGATCCTTCTCAATTTGGGGCAAGCTTTCCCTAGCTCTGAGGTTGAGAGATGGCGGCTCGTCGAAGCATTAAGTCTCCCACTCTGAATATTTTATCTCTGACTCTGGAGTTATAGTATCAGGCCATCCTTCGCCTGTAAGATGTCATCCAAACTTGGGCTTTCTATCTTTTTTCTTCTAGTAGGTCAAGGTTGGCTCTAAGGTCCTGCGGGTTATCCTGCTCGTTGAAAGCCACTATCTACATCGATGAAAGCTTAAGTTCGATCGGGATGACTGCCTCTATTTCTAAAGCTAAGACGAATGGTGTTTCTCCAGTCGGCAGTCTTTAGATAGTACGGTATGCCCACAGAACATGATAAAGTTCATCCACCCAGGCCCCTCTTGCTCTTTCGAGTCTTATCTTGATGCCTTGTAATAAGATTCGGTTGGTCACTTTAGCTTTTCCATTTGCCCGTGGGTGAGCTACCGACGTGAAGTAATGGAAGATGTTTAGATCTTCATAGAACTCAGCGAACCTCATCCCAACGAACTGTTGCCCATTATCTGTTATGAGAGTTTAAGGAAGAGCAAACCAGCAGATGATTGACTTTCAGATGAAGTCCTGTACCTTAGCCTCAGTAACTTTTGCTAGTGGTTTGGCTTCAATCCATTTGGTGAAGTAGTCGATCGCAACCAAGAGAAACTTTCATTGTCCAGATGCCATTAGAAAAGGGCCAAGTATATCTATTTTCTACTGCGCAAATGGCCAAGGTGCACTTAGTGGAGTAAGCTCGGAGGCCGGCTGTCTTTGTATGTTTGTATTTCACTGACAGCAATCACATTTCTTGACATACTCTATAGAATCGTGGTACAAGATCGGCCAATAGTACCCTTACCGAAGTAGTCTTTGTGACAGGGATCTGGCTCCTACATGACTTCCATAAATTCTCTCGTGCACTTTTCATAATGCGAAGTCGGCCTCTAAAGGTCAGAGATATTTCAACAGTGGTAGTGAATACGATCTTTTATACAACTTGCCATCATACAAAATGTATCGAAAGGCTTGATTCTTGAGTTTTGAGCTTCTTTTGGATCATGAGGATCTTTAAGATAGACAACTAATGGGTCAATTCAGCTCGGCTTGAGCTCCATCTGCATAACAAGCTATGATTTCTCTGAGCTTGGGCATTTTAGGATTTCAAAAAATACTTCTTTGGATAGTTCTGCAGGGACTAAAGTGGCCAATTTAGAGAGAAGATTGGCTCTTATATTTTCTACCCTCGAAATCTGTCGAATGCCAAAACTATCAAAGGCCAAAGTTAAATCCTTTATTTTCTCAAGGTATTTCATCATAATTTCCTTCCGTGCTTCATAGTTGCCACTAACTTGACCGACCGCTAATTGGAAGTCACTATAGACTTAAATCCGATTTATTTTTAACTCTCTTGCAATTTTTAACCTGACGATCAGTGCTTCATATTTGGCCCCATTATTAGTTGCATAAAATTCAAAGCGTAGCACGTATTCGACGATGACTCCGTCGGGGTTGACTAAGACCAACCCCGCATCTGCTCCAGCGGAGTTGGACGAACCATCCACATACAGGGCCCCAAAATCTTCAAAAAGGTTGGCACTCTCTTCGAAGAGGCTCGATTCCAACCATGAGATGTCAGTCTCATTCTGTTCAAGCTCAGCTTCATCTGAAATTATACATTCTACTACAAAATTTGCCAATATCTAAGTTTTGATCGATGGTCGGGGTCAAAAATTGATGTCAAACTTAGTGAGCCCGATTATCCATTTCACGATTCTTCGAGAAGCATCCGTTCGATGAAAGACTGCTTTTATTGGTTGATCCATGAGGACCGTTATGGTGTGCCCCTAAAAGTAAAATCAGAGTCTTCTTGCAGTAATTAGAAGAGAGTAAGTCAATTTTTCTAATTTAAAGTATATGATCTCTGCATCCCTCAGGATCCGACTTATGTAGTAGACTGATCGCTGCATCTTTGCTTCCTTCTTGACCAGGACTGCTGCCAAGGCTATCGGGGAGACTGCTAGGTACAAGAATAATTTTTTTTCGGATTCAGGCTTTGCCAGCAGTGGAGGTGACCTAAGGTAGTTTTTGAGCTCCTCAAACATCTGTTGACACTCCATCGTCTAGCAGAAGTTCTTTGATTGCTTAAGAACTTGGAAGAAGGGCATGCATTGCTCGGTCGATCTCAAGATGAAGTGATTTAGGGATGCCACTTTTTCAGTCAGGTGTTGAACTATTTTAATTATTTTTTAAGTAGTCATCTTCTGAATAGCTTCAAATTTTTTTCTAGATTTATTTCGATCCCGCATGTCTTGACAACCATAAATCTCAGAAACTTCTTCGAGGTCACATCAAAGGCATACTTGGTCAGATTTAGCTTCATATTGTGCTTTTTGAGTGCACTGAAGGTCTCTTCGAGGTTCGGTGATGTGGTTTATTGAAGCTCGGCTTTTGACGAGCATGTCATCCACATACATCTTCATGTTGCGATTGATCTGCTCCTTGAAGAATCTTGTTGATCAAGTGCTGGTGTGTTGCTCCTGCATTCTTAAGTCCAAAAGACATAACCCTATAATAGTAAAGTCTACGATCAGTAACAAAAGTAATTTTTTTCTCATCCTTCAGTGCCATCCCTATTTGGTTATAGCTGGAAAAAGGCATCCATGAAGGAGAGGAGCTCATGGTCCGAGGTTGCATCTACCAGTTGATCAATCCTTGGATAGAGGGTAGCTGTCTTTTGGATAGATTTTGTTCAATTTTTTAAAGTCTATACACATCCTCCACTTGCCGTTGGCCTTCTTGATCAGAACCACGTTAGAGACCCAAGTTGGATAGCTGATTACTCGAATAAATTTCGGCGTTGAGAAGCTTGTCGACTTCTTCTGCTATTGCCTTCTGTCTTTTTGGTGCATGGCCTCAAACTCTTTTTTTCACTGATCGATGCTTGGGATCAACGGCCAGTCGATGTTCCATAACCTCGGCATCAATCCCAAGCATATCCATCGGAAATCCAGACGAAGATGTTGGCATTTCTTCATAAAAAGGTGATGAAGCTGCTCCCAAACTTCATCTTCCAAATTGGAGCCAATTTGTACCGTATGCTCCACGTTTTCGTCATTTCAGGAGGATGGTCACAAGATCTTCTATGGGCTCATCCTATTCTTTGGCAAGGTCATCGTGGACGTCAAGCCCATCAACCGGACAGGGGTCAAGTCGAGTGCCATTTTGTAAGGCGATAGAGTAGCAGTGCCGGGCTAATGCTTGATCGCCTTTGATTTCACCTATTCCATTTCTTGTTGAAAATTTTATTTTTAGGTAATAGATCGACACTATGGCTCGTAGTGCCTTCCAACCAGATCGACCGAGGATTGCATTATAAGTAGAGGAAGCTTTTACCACCAAAAAGTCGACCGATGCCTTGGCCTACTTTGGATACCATCCTGCAGTCATGACTAGAGTTATCATTCCCTCCACTGGCACAGCATCGCCAATGAAGCCGACCAATAGAGAGCTCATGAATCCCAGGCGATTATCAGATATGGACATTTTAAAGAAAGCATCATAGTACGGAACGTCAGTGGGACTTCCATTATCTACCAAAATATGGCGTACATCATAATCAACAATGTTCAAAGAGATTACAACCACATCATTATGTGGAAACTAGACTCCTTGAGCATCCTCATCGGTGAAAGCGATGGGCTCTTCAGTTCTTCGCCTCTTCCCGAGTTCGGCTGACCCGCTAGCCTTTCCTCGCCGAAGTCTCCTAGGAGATGGTGTTAATAATGCTTGATCGGAGATCGATCTTCTCGCTGCTCCTTGCCCCTTGGTGGTTCTGGCGGTGGGGGTACTCTTAGCCGATCCTCTAGTCCTTCCGACCGACATCACAGGAACCGACCAAGCCTACCATGCCTAATAAGCTCCTCGATCTCATCTTAGAGCTAAATGCACTCTTCTGTATCATGATCGTGATCATGATGGTAGAGACAGAACTTGCTAGGATTGCATTTACCAGGATGAGTGCGTATCCTTTTCGATCTCGATGGTTGCTCCCTAATCTCTATCAGTACTTGGGTTTTAAGAGCAATTGGAGGGGCATAATTATGAAATTTTTTTGGAAGGAGAGTCCATCGCATCATTCCTATCTAATCTTTTCACCTTTGGGCCCAGGAAGGGGTTCGGGACCGGCTTATCTTCGAAGGAGTTTTGGAAGCATGGTCGAGCTTGCTCGTATTTCTCTTCAGTCGTGGGACATTTGGTTTTACCCGCTGCATTCCTAGCAGGCTTCATTATCCTAA
>QRFJ01001924.1:45013-79724 GCA_006176705.1 Cocos nucifera
TCCAGATCATGGTAGTTAAGAAACTATCCTAATTAAGGCTCTTAATCTTTTAACCAAGAAGATCTATCGATAAAGAACTAGGTCTTTACCAACATCGGATCAAAAAAAAAGTAAAAATCAAAGATCAGTTGAGAAGGAATGAAGGTCCTTGTCAATATTTGATCTATAGAATAATAGATCACTCTTTCTCTCTCTGCATGATAGATGAAAATCTTGGAGGAGACGGATCTTCTTTGGATAGAATAGGCTTATGTAGGTAGATGGTGAAGACGAATCGGAATTGTAGGAATACTGAATCTTAAAAAAATGAATGTTAAAGAGATAAAAAAAGGTGGGCTTCACACCCTCCCCTCATGAGGTGATTTTGGATCTTACATCCTCTCCCTCTCAAAGCGACCAACACAAGTGTTTGTAAAAATTGTAAACTGATTCATTCATTCATTGTCTCATTCATGAAAGATACATGAATTTATATAGGATCCTAGGGGTCCTATTTCTTTAGGAATCATATTTTCTTTACAAGAAAAAAATCAACCCTCCCAACAAAAAAGTAAAATATTATGTATGATTTCTAAATACAATAATATATCATATCTATTTTTTATGAAACCATAGAAAAAAATCAGTCTTTTAACAAAATAAGTAGGAAATCAAGAATTTTTAAAAAATCCTAAGGAAGAAAAGAAACTGAATGTGGGCGCTTGATGCCTGGTACAACTTGGCATGAGGATCCTTAGGCATGGCACATGTTGGTGTGTGTATTTTCTCTTAGGGTGTGTGGAGGGTGGTGGCTCCAAAGATGACATGGATCAAGCTTGCTTCTTTATGATGGTCTCTTTCAAAATAAGGCTCAATCCAAAATAAACCCAAGTATGGTCCGATGGATCCAAAACTAAATGCATCAAAAGAACTAATTGATTAAATCAAAAGAACTAGAATAAAATAACTGAAGTAGAGTTATTCTGATATGGCTTCTTCAATCCAAATTGAATCTAAATTATGTTGTCGACTTCTGATGGCTCTAGTGTCCCTACCATACATTTCTTGAGTTAATGATAATGATAATTCATATTTTCAAGAGTTAAAAATTTAAGACATGAATTTTTATTTATTAATTCATAAAAATTTTCGACTGTTGGATCATCATGAGGATGATGATTGATTCGAAAGATTAATGTACAATCATTTTTTTATAGTAGATGAGTCTTGAGTCTATGGTGCGAGATACTGAAGTGAGAGTACAGGTACTCATTAGAGAACGAGAACACTGAACATGACCATCTTGAGTAGTCATAAGAAAGTCTATCTTCTCGTCGATGACTGACTCGAAGCTGCAGTAGTGTGTCTGGTTCTTTGACCTGAGGTGCATCGGTAGTTCATCTTGAGGGTGTTATAGTTTGACTACACCATGATTCGGTCTCTTAGCCATTCAGAATTTTGAAGTGTATGTTGGCTATAGCATATTCATTGTAGGAATTGGATTGCACCAAGAAGGAATCTATCTACCTCGATGGATGAGGAGCAGTCCTATGATAATCATGAGAATCAAGTCCATAAGCCCATGGCCATGGTAGAGTGAAATAATAGAAAGAGTTTCTATTATTAAGATTTTTATATCAGACTTGAATCGAATGATTAAATCATATGACAAAAATTAGGATTTGACGAGTTCACCTTAACCCTAATCTGATCGGGGCTCAAGATAGAAGAACTTAATTACACAAGTAACTGCACCAAGAGGTTCATTTTCAATTTTGATGGATTGCCACCATATACTATTAGGTATCACTGATGGATTTTGGGAGCAATTAGAATGATTTAGATGATCGATCATTCTAGTTGTCTGAATCAAAAGAGTTCTGATTAATCAAAAGAAGTTTCGATGATAGAGATCATGACATATCCCATTACCATATAGAATTGAACCTAATTGGATCACACAAACAAGAATTTGGATCTGGATATCATTAATTGAACTAATCCAATTTAATTGATTTGAATTAGATTCAATTAGGTTCAAGAAAATCGTGCTAGCACACGATTGAGCCTAACGTTCTCCTTCTACTATTATTAAAAGTTATCTCGACTGAGCCAAATATGTTTGTGCTCACTCAGGTACCTTTACTTGGTCTGACTGAGGCTTGTTCAGATCAAAAAAGGGTTGTCTTAATTTATGAGATAAATTTGAGATAACACCTGTCATTTTTCATCACCTACTAATTCTTGTCTTTTGACTTTGGTCAAACGTTGACTTTTGACCCTTGGACATTTGCCCATATGTCATGCACCCATAGGAGAGTAGATAGGGACTTATCCCTTGCTAGAAATTGAAAAGAAGGGGGCACACACCTAGGGAGGCGTGCGTCCATGGATAGGGACGACTGGAGTTCCATATGGATGGAACTCTAGGTTGCTTCATTGAATCAACTTAGAAAGACGCCTAAGACTCAGCTTTGACCAGTCTTGGCACCACCTAAGGATGAATTGAAGAGGCTCTCATCTAATTGGATCAGGTAATGTCATCCCACCAATCAGATTTAGATCTGATTGTATGAAGTAACGTGATTGACTGGAATGATGTGGCACTATATGGCGCAGCAGGATCTATATAAACCCTATCTGCACCTAACTTTTATAGAGTTCTCTCTTAGCCCACACCCCAAGGCTGCCCCTCTCCCTCCTTCATGCCATCTTCTGATTCTCTCTCTCCTCTCCACGCCCAAGAAAAGTTGGACTCCAGTTTGGTGCGATCCATGCAAGAGAAAGCTGACAAGAAAGGAAGAAAGCAACACTGCTACAGAGACGACTGCTGATCTTTAGAAGAAATTTTGAAGATCCTCCAAATCAGATCCAGATCTAATATTTAAAAAAATCAAAAAAAAAAAAAAGATTTTCGAATCCAGCCCGAATAGATACCGATAGAGGCCAGGCACTTGCATGGTTAGATCTAGAACCTCAAGCAATCAGTAGGATCATCATAGGATAATCTGATTATCCAACAAAAGATATAAATTAAATTAAATTTAATTTATTTTTATTTTATTTTATTAGATCTATAAAATTAGATCTGAAATATCTCAGATCTGATCTAGATACATGAGAAAAATTTTTGAAATATCTCTCTTAATCCGATCAAATCTGAACGAATCTGACATGGAAAATCAGGATTTCTCCTTCAACCTAGACTCTCCATTGGTCCAAAGGGTATAAAAAAAGTAGAGAGAAAAAGAGTGAAGAAAAATGAAAAAGTAAAAAGAGATTTTTTTCCTCCTGCTCTCATTTTCTTCTTTCTCCTCTCCCTCTCTCATTTTCTTCTTCCTCTTCATGGAGAAAATAGGGTAAGGGGGGTGATCCCTAGGCCAGCCACCCCCCATGGTGGCAAGCCTCAATAGTGACCCACAACAATAGCAATAGCCCTCAACAATGCAATCCACGATCAGTGGCTGATGGTGTGGAAGGAAAAGAAAAGAAAAATAAGAAAGGCCTTGTCTCATAAAATTCAGTAGCTCACCAAATTAAATTTGGTGGTAGTGATGGCCCAAGAACCAAAAAAAGAAGAGAAGATGGTTCAACAATCTTATCTCACCATCAATAAGCTGTTTATGGCTAAACAGCGATGAAGCCCTCTATGAAAAACTCGATTCTCGGTCCTAATCAAGGACTTCCCACCAATAGTTGATTGAGAATTAGAGTGGGATGCCTAAGGAGGAAGAGGAAGGTTCTTTTATAGATTGAATCTAGGTATTATTAAAGTCCAACATGCCTCAAATTTTCTTTCCTTGCCGAACTTGAAAGGAGGCCAACTCCAATCAGAAGTTCTCTTCTACCTCACATGCCCAACACATGAGGTTCATAAATTTATTTCTTTTAATTTTTGCACCCTTGCTCTGAGATTCATGCCAAGAAGGGGCTTTTGCGATCTCTTGGATAGGATCATTATACACTTTCTTCTAAAAAAAATTTCATCCTCAAAATTAATATATCTAATGCTTTTTGACTTTAAAGATACTAATCCTTATTTTATTCTCCTAAATTACCTTCTTCACTAAGAAAAGAAATTCAAATTTTCTATCATAACATCCTTTGAATTAAAGCTAATGACTAAATTCAAAAATAATTTTAAAATCACCACAATTTCACTACCTCTTTAATTTAAGCCTACCAAATTTCTCATGGTTTGCAAAATAAATTTGAATCAATAAAATCATAAATTATTAAACCCTTAAATTATAACTTGAGATACAAATAGTCCATCAAAAACCAAACCCTATAAATTACCTCTAATACAACCCCTAGTGTTCATAAACCTAAGTTTTGATATCTTTATTGGCGCCTGTATCATTGTTATATAATGAGCAAAGCCGAAGACCTCGTTTGTTTTAGACGAGATGGAGGGAGAGGCACTGACAATGGCCCTTATGTGCCCCCATGGTCCATTAGGAACAGAAGGAGAAAATCATTCTAACATGAGCAAAGTTGAAAGCCTCATTTCATTTTAGATGAGGTGAGAGGAGAGGCCCCTGACAACAATCCTAAATATGCCCCTTACAGCCTGTTAGGAATAGGAGGAGAACCTTTGTCCTAGCATGAGCAAAGGTCAAAATCCTGTAGACCAAAGATGTAGGAGAAGAAAGAAGCTCGGTGGAGAATCCTTACATATGTGCTTTTTCACGACAATCTGACTATATCAAATGCGAAAGACAGAACCTTATTCTGATTTGTAAGAGAGATTCTAGTTCGACGTCTACAATAAGCTTGACGTCTACAACGAGCTCAGCATCCGCAACAAGTAGCAAGCACGAAAACCCGAGACCAGAATTCTCCTTCGAGCTTTAATTTCAACGTCAACCTCGGTTGGAGATAAGATCTCCTCCGAGCTTCAACTACAATATTAGTAGGAGATAAGATCTCCTTCAACCTCAGTTGCAGATAAGATCTCTTTCAAGCTTCAACTTCAACTTCAATCTCGACTGGAGATAAGATCTCCCCCAAGCTTCAATCCGAAAGGGGTTTAGCTGCTGGAGGAGTCCAGTAGGAATTCGACTGTTGAAGGAGTCCGAAAGAAGTTCGATTGCTAAAGGAATCCGAAAAGGATTGGATCGCTGGAGGAGTTTGGAAGAAGTTTGGCTGCTGAAGGGATCTAGAAGGAGTTCGGCCGCTGGACGGGTCTCAAGAGGAAGAATTTTCGATCGAAGCTCTTCTATGGTTATCAGTTATATTAGGCTAAGCATCAGACTGAACTTTGACGGAAGTGGAGTTTATCCCCAATATAGGACTTCTCAAGGCAGATAGCACATGGTTCTTCAACATTATCAGTCTACTTAAAAAATGAAAAGAAAAGAACCCGACGGTGATCTGATTGAGCTCGCCGTGGAGGATGGAGGCATTGCCGTGAATGTAGAGGAGGACCAGGCAGTATGGAGGACCTTGGAGTACAACCCGACGACGATCTTGCTGAGCTCGCCATGGAGGATGGGGGCACCATCGCAGATGGTGACCTCACCGGTAAGGACAACATTAGGGCCCTCACCGGCAAGGACAACATTGGGGGCGACATAGGCATCGATGGCAATCTTAGGCACCTACGGCCCTAGGGGGAAGCCAACGGAGGCTTCTTGGCCCTTAGATGGATCATGACAATGGCATCCCGGTGATGCTCATCAACATTTGGGGAGAGGACGGCAGCGATCATTGATGGATTTGGGGGGAATCCTCCAGAATGCGATGGAGAGGCAAGGAGAAGGTTGTGAAAAAAAAAAGGGCCTACGGCCGAAGAAGAGGAAGGGTCTGGCAAAAAAAAATCCCGTATGTGAAGGGAAAGTGAGGAGCGCGATACTTTTTCAGCAGTTTGTTTTGATCATTTATTAAATTAAAATTTTTTAATAATAAAATATAATTATTGATTTTTTTAATAATTTAATTAAATTTTGAAAAATATAGGACTTCTCTTAACGATTGATTATCAAAAAAAATTATCCAATGTCATTTTTATAACTACAAATAATTTTCAGATCTTGACAATCAAATAATTTTATAAAAATATATATATTTTTTAAATAGCTTTTGAACTAAAAATATAATTTTTATCAAAAATTATTTTTCAGTTAAAAGCTATAGCATTTCCAAACAGACCCAAAGAGCCAGACACAGGTTACATCTTACGTATGGAAGAACGATTCCACTTTCTTCACTTAAATCCATCATTGGATCACTCACCACATAAATCTATAAGCATTTCGTACTCTACCATTCATCCTAAACTTTCACAATAAAGCCAGTAGTTTATGCTGACTTTATATGAAATAGTGCTGCTAAATCCCCTTTTTCTTTTAGTGTGGAGAGCGGAGCTTTTGGATCAGATGGCATGGAGGGAGGTTGCGGTAGTAAGACTAGTACTTTTTTTTTGGGGGCGCTCTTTTCTTGGCGTCAGTCATTTTTTGTCAATACTTAGTATATTTTTTTAGTAGATTTGAGTTACCATGTTTATTCATTAGTAGATTTGATTTACTCATATGTAATTATTGAAACGTACGTTTGACAAACCGTAAAGAAGGAGCTAGTATTCATGATTCACGGCTCAGCATAGATAACCAAAAAGCCCTGTTTTGGCAGTTTGGGATGGGCTTCATGGAGGCGGTAAACACAAGTTGTAGCATAAGCAGCAACAATTACTACAATTTCCATCTATAACGTCACGGTACTTGAAAGCAGGCAATGTATGTTCTCTTAGTTCTGGTTTTGTGATGTTTAAGCAGATGGCCCAAATCCCTTGGACTCAGATAAGAAGTGTGCTTCTACTTGGATACTGAAATCCAACTTGAACTTTAATCATTCACGTAAACTGGATTAACTCTAAATTTTGCTACTTCCCTCGTGGACTCTCATCTCCCTATCCTGGTCGGAGTATATTTTCTCTTATATTCCAAGACGTCGGACTTCTAGTAGGATACGACTCCCAATTCGGTTAGAACACCATCGAAACGTACCATAAATTCGCCTCTCTTCTCCTCACAACGAAAGCTCAAGCTCACGCTCATGGACAACCCGAACACTTATCCTATCAGCGGCCTCTCTTTCTCCTTTGAAAGATTGCACCTTGGCAACCAGAAGCATGGCCAGCACGTCGGGCCTCCTCCGATATCAAGTGCATGGAGTCACCCTCAGCTTCTACCATTAGATTTTTTAAATTTCATAGTCGAGGTAGGTCTGCCCCCCGAGCTCCTTCAAGTAGTACGTCTCGGGTCGAACGACTTTCGTAACCTCGTAGGATCCTTCCTCAATTTGGGGCAAGCTTTCCCTAGCTCTGAGGTTGAGAGATGGCGGCTCGTCGAAGCATTAAGTCTTCCCACTCTGAATATTTTATCTCTGACTCTGGAGTTATAGTATCAGGCCATCCTTCGCCTGTAAGATGTCATCCAAACTTGGGCTTTCTATCTTTTTTCTTCTAGTAGGTCAAGGTTGGCTCTAAGGTCCTGCGGGTTATCCTGCTCGTTGAAAGCCACTATCTACATCGATGAAAGCTTAAGTTCGATCGGGATGACTGCCTCTATTTCTAAAGCTAAGACGAATGGTGTTTCTCCAGTCGGTAGTCTTTAGGATAGTACGGTATGCCCACAGAACATGATAAAGTTCATCCACCCAGGCCCCTCTTGCTCTTTCGAGTCTTATCTTGATGCCTTGTAATAAGATTCGGTTGGTCACTTTAGCTTTTCCATTTGCCCATGGGTGAGCTACCAACGTGAAGTAATGGAAAGATATTTAGATCTTCGCAGAACTCAAGCGAACCTCATCCCAACGAACTGTTGCCCGTTATCTATTATGAGAGTTTAAGGAAAGAGCAAACCAGCAGATGATTGACTTTTCAGATGAAGTCCTGTACCTTAGCCTCAGTAACTTTTGCTAGTGGTTTGGCTTCAATCCATTTGGTGAAGTAGTCGATCGCAACCCAAGAGAAACTTTCATTGTCCAGATGCCATTACAAAAGGGCCAAGTATATCTATTTTCTACTGCGCAAATGGCCAAGGTACGCTTAGTGGAGTAAGCTCGGAGGCCGGCTGTCTTTCGTATGTTTGTATTTCTCTGACAGCAATCATATTTCTTGACATACTCTATAGAATCGTGGTACAAGATCGGCCAATAGTACCCTTGCCGAAGTAGTCTTTGTGATAGGGATCTGGCTCCTACATGACTTCCATAAATTCTCTCGTGCACTTTTCATAATGCGAAGTCGGCCTCTAAAGGTCAGAGATATTTCAACAGTGGTAGTGAATACGATCTTTTATACAACTTGCCATCATACAAAATGTATCGAAAGGCTTGATTCTTGAGTTTTTGAGCTTCTTTTGGATCATGAGGATCTTTAAGATAGACAACTAATGGGTCAATTCAGCTCGGCTTGAGCTCCATCTGCATAACAAGCTATGATTTCTCTGAGCTTGGGCATTTTAGGATTTCAAAAAATACTTCTTTGGATAGTTCTGCAGGGAGCTAAAGTGGCCAATTTAGAGAGAAGATTGGCTCTTGTATTTTCTACCCTCGAAATCTGTCGAATGCCAAAACTATCAAAGGCCAAAGTTAAATCCTTTATTTTCTCAAGGTATTTCATCATAATTTCCTTCCGTGCTTCATAGTTGCCACTAACTTGATCGACCGCTAATTGGAAAAGTCACTGTAGACTTAAATTTCCGATTTATTTTTAACTCTCTTGTAATTTTTAACCTGACGATCAGTGCTTCATATTTGGCCCCATTATTAGTTGCATAAAATTCAAAGCATAGCACGTATTCGACGATGACTCCCGTCGGGGTTGACTAAGACCAACCCCGCATCTGCTCCAGCGGAGTTGGACGAACCATCCACATACAGGGCCCCAAAATCTTCAAAAAGGTTGGCACTCTCTTCGAAGAGGCTCGATTCCAACCATGAGATGTCAGTCTCATTCTGTTCAAGCTCAGCTTCATCTAAAATTATACATTCTACTACAAAATTTGCCAATATCTAAGTTTTGATCGATGGTCGGAGTCAAAAATTGATGTCAAACTTAGTGAAGCCCGATTATCCATTTCACGATTCTTCCAAAAGCATCCGTTCGATGAAAGACTGCTTTTATTGATTGATCCATGAGAACCGTTATGGTGTGCCCCTAAAAGTAAAATCAGAGTCTTCTTGCAGTAATTAGAAGAGAGTAAGTCAATTTTTCTAATTTAAAGTATACATGATCTCTGCATCCCTTCAGGATCCGACTTATGTAGTAGACTGATCGCTGCATCTTTGCTTCCTTCTTGACCAGGACTGCTACCAAGGCTGTCGGGGAGACTGCTAGGTACAAGAATAATTCTTTTTCGGATTCAGGCTTTGCCAGCAGTGGGGATGACCTAAGGTAGTTTTTGAGCTTCTCAAATGTCCTGTTGACACTCCATCGTCTAGCAGAAGTTCTTTGGTTGCTTAAGAACTTGAAAGAAGGGCATGCATCGCTCGATCGATCTCAAGACGAAGTGATTTAGGGATGCCACTTTTTCAGTCAGGTGTTGAACTATTTTAATTATTTTTTAAGTAGTCATCTTCTGAATAGCTTAAATTTTTTTTAGATTTATTTCGATCCCATGTCTTGACAACATAAATCTCAGAAACTTCTTCGAGGTCACATCAAAGGCATACTTGGTCAGATTTAGCTTCATATTGTGCTTTTTGAGTGCACTGAAGGTCTCTTCGAGGTTGGTGATGTGGTTTATTGAAGCTCGGCTTTTGACGAGCATGTCATCCACATACATCTTCATGTTGCGATTGATCTGCTCCTTGAAGAATCTTGTTGATCAAGTGCTGGTGTGTTGCTCCTGCATTCTTAAGTCCAAAAGACATAACCCTATAATAGTAAAGTCTACGATCAGTAACAAAAGTAATTTTTTTCTCATCCTTCAGTGCCATCCCTATTTGGTTATAGCTGGAAAAGGCATCCATGAAGGAGAGGAGCTCATGGTCCGAGGTTGCATCTACCAGTTGATCAATCCTGGATAGAGGGTAGCTGTCTTTTGGATAGATTTTGTTCAATTTTTTAAAGTCTATACACATCCTCCACTTGCCGTTGGCCTTCTTGATCAGAACCACGTTAGAGACCCAAGTTGGATAGCTGATTACTCGAATAAATTTGGCGTTGAGAAGCTTGTCGACTTCTTCTGCTATTGCCTTCTGTCTTTTTGATGCATGGCCTCGAACTCTTTTTTTCACTGATCGATGCTTGGGATCAATGGCCAGTCGATGTTCCATAACCTCGGCATCAATCCCAAGCATATCCATCGGAAATCCAGACGAAGATGTTGGCATTTCTTCATAAAAAGGTGATGAACTGCTCCCAAACTTCATCTTCCAAATTGGAGCCAATTTGTACCGTATGCTCCACATTTTCATCATTTCAGGGAGGATGGTCATAAGATCTTCTATGGGCTCGTCCTATTCTTTGGCAAGGTCATCGTGGACGTCAAGCCCATCAATCGGACAGGGGTCAAGTCGAGTGCCATTTTGTAAGGCGATAGAGTAGCAGTGCCGGGACTAATGCTTGATCGCCTTTGATTTCTCCTATTCCATTTGCTTGTTGAAAATTTTATTTTTAGGTAATAGATCGACACTATGGCTCGTAGTGCCTTCCAACCAGATCGGCTGAGGATTGCATTATAAGCAGAGGAAGCTTTTACCACCAAAAAGTCGATCAATGCCTTGGCCTGCTTTGGATACTATCCTGCAAGTCACGACTAGAGTTATCATTCCCTCCACTGGCACAGCATCGCCAATGAAGCCGACCAATGGAGAGCTCATGGAATCCCAGGCGATTATCAGATATGGACATTTTAAAGAAAGCATCATAGTACGAAACGTCAGTGGGACTTCCATTATCTACCAAAATATGGCATACATCATAATCAACAATGTTCAAAGAGATTACAATCACATCATTATGTGGAAACTAGACTCCTTGAGCATCCTCATCGGTGAAAGCGATGGGCTCTTCAGTTCTTCGCCTCTTCCCGAGTTCGGCTGACCCTGCTAGCCTTTCCTCGCCGAAGTCTCCTAGGAGATGGTGTTAATAATGCTTGATTCGGAGATCGATCTTCTCGCTGCTCCTTGCCCCTTGGTGGTTCTGGCGGTGGGGGTACTCTTAGCCGATCCTCTAGTCCTTTCCGACCGACATCACAGGAACCGACCAAGCCTACCATGCCTAATAAGCTCCTCGATCTCATCTTAGAGCTAAATGCACTCTTCTGTATCATGATCGTGATCATGATGGTAGAGACAGAACTTGCTAGGATTGCATTTACCAGGATGAGTGCGTATCCTTTTCGATCTCGATGGTTGCTCCCTAATCTCTATCAGTACTTGGGTTTTTAGAGCATTGAGAGGGGCATAATTATGAAATTTTTTGAAGGGAGAGCTCCATCGCACTCTTCTATCTAATCTTCTTCACCTTTGGGCCCAGGAAGGGGTTCGGGCCCGCTTATGCTTCGAAGGAGTTTGGAAGCATGGTCGAGCTCTGCTCGATTTCTCTTCAGTCGTGGGCACATTTGGTTTACCCGCCTGCCATTCCTAGGCGGCTTCATTATCCCTAGCCTTAAAGGTCTCTTCAGCTTGGGCATAACCTACAGCTCGAGCCAGCATATCGGTAATGTCTCTAGGGTACTTTTTCTCTAGGAAGAATAGCAAATCATTCTTCAGAAGGCCATCCTTGAGTGCAGCCATTGCAACAGACTGATCCAGGTTTCAGACCTTCAATGCAATAGCATTAAATCAGATGACATAACCCTAGATAGATTCTTCCTCCTTCTGCTTGATATTCATCAGAGAATCCGAACCTCGATGGAAACGTCAGTTGCTAACAAAATGAGCCACAAATTGATGGCTCATTTAATCAAAGAAAAAGATAGTACCCAGCTTAAGTGTTGAGTACCAATTCCTGACGGATCCCTTGAGGGTGGATGGAAAAGTTTGGCACAAAATAGCATCTGACACCCCGTGGAGCAGCATCATTATTCGAAAGGCCTTCAGATGGTCGATCGGATCAGTGGTCCTATCGTAACTCTCAAACTGCGAGAGCTTAAAGTTCAGTGGGATTGGTTCCTGCATAATCTTATTCAAAAGGCCTTCAGATGGTCGACCGAATCAGTGGTCCCATCATAACTCTCAAACTATGAGAGCTTAAAGTTCGGTGGGATTGGTTTCTGCATAATCTTTTGAGAAAAAAGAGGGTCAGTGCAAATATCATTACCGTGAGAAGAGAGAGCATGATGGAGTTCTTCGATTCGTCGACTCATTTTTAGGAGCCTTTGATCTAGAAGATCTTCACGATCGTTGATCTCTAAGATTTTCTGATGGAACGGAGGCAAAGCTCCCCTTGAAGTCAAGTCATGGTCCGTGCAAGGGCTCTCCATCCTCTATTTTTCATTTTCGGAGGTCACCAACCGGCTAGCCCAAATCGACCATTTTTAGACTAGATCATGGGGCTCTGGAGAAGCTTGCTTCGATCGAATGGACGTCGGAGCCTATCGATGCATGGCCTGCACCGCCTCCATAAGATCGTGAATCTACTGGACCAGTAGGTTGAACTGCTCCACATCCACCATGGCTGTAGGTGAAGCTTGAGTTATCAAGCTGAAGCAGAAGTGGATAGATTTGGATGGGATTTGATTGTAGAAGCCATTAACCATCAGGTCGAAGCTTTCCGTGGAGATATTTTTTTTGAGAAGAACTCTAAAGAGGAAGAAGAGAGATTACTGCTGAGCACTCGTTTAAGAATAAGAAAACCTCAGGAAGTAGCACCAATCCTATTGATGCAAAATCTGATTGCCATCGAAGAAGTGCTAGAGTCGGAGAAGATGAGGTCACCGTCGGTGACCTGCAAAATAAGTCTCATCTGGAGCCCAGGGTGGTGGCTTCGGTAAGATCCTCCGACGGTCAAGTTAGCTTTTTCGGTCAACAGAAATGGAGTGCTCAGTCAATAAAAATTGTAGAGTTTTGGAAGAAAGAAGAGAGCCTCTAGAAAACAATCTGGAGGAACCCTTTTATAGATGGAGCCTATAACAAACTGATAGTGACACCCATAACTATCGAATTATGGGCCGCTCGGGGCCACGTGGAGTTTGTTACAGAGGATAATGTTTATTATCGCAAGATGCCAGTCCATTTGAGATTTGATAGTCAAAGTTTGGAGGGATAGGCATCGATTGGTGATGATCTTTGAGCTATATCAATTCTAGAGAAGTTCAGACTCCTCTAAGGTAGTCCAAATGTGGGTCGATTCATGCCGTGTACGGGATCGAACTCGTACAAAAACCTTCCTAGATGACTGTAAAAAGTTTGACCGCTAGAGGAGTCCGAAAGGGGTTCGGCCACTGAAGGAGTCGAAAGGAGTTTGGTTGCTGAAGGGGTCTGGAAGGGGTTTGACCGCTAGAGGAGTCTGAAAGAAGTTCGACTACTAAAGGAGTTCGAAAGAAGTTCGATTGCTGAAGGGATCCAAAAAGCGTTCGACCACTGGAGGAGTCCGAAAGGAGTTTGACTGCTAAAGAAGTTCGGAAGGAGTTCAGCTGCTGAAGGGGTCCGAAAGGAGTTCGATCGATGGAGGGATCCTAAGAGGAAGAATTTTCGATCGAAGCTCTTCTGTGATTATCAGTTACATTAGGCTAAGCATCAGACTGAACTTAGATGGGAGCAGAGTTTATCCCCAACAATAGTCTTCCTACTCTTAAGTTCGATATTCGAAGGAAGAGAGGAAAAAGACGATGGCTGAAGTCTACTCCCAGGTTTCCGCACTTGTCAGGATGAGATGTTTTGATGACCAAAACTTTCTAAGTCTGAAATGAGTTCGAAAAAATGGCCCTTCGAATCTCCCACTAAAACTCTACCCCAGGTATGATGCCATAAAGATTTTGCCCATCGCCGCTCCTCTGTCATGATGAGTGGGACATGCAGCGCACACTGACCGACCGAAGTTGATCCGCAATCATAACTGCTTTGGATTACCTCTAACTATTTAAGGCCTTCTCCTATTATTCAGAAGTCATTCCTGCCCGAGTCTTCTTCTTCCTTCGGCCCCCGTTCGCCTTCTTCCCGAGGGTTTCATCCTTCTCTCATCTTTTGAGCTCCAAACACCCTTTCAATTGATCCTCATCGCGTCCATCCTCCTTTCATTCTTCCTGGATAGTTTAGGTCAGTTTCCTAATCCTTCTCTTAGGATATTCAAGTTTATCACTTCTGGCTCCTTGCTTTTTTATTTTTTTTTTTGGGGTGGTCTTCTTGGGGTTTATCTCGATCCGAATGTCTTCCAAAATCTCCCACTCCATCGATTCGTGGAGCTCATGCGAACCGACCTTCTTTAATTCTGCACCCCTGACCGAGGTAGAATCTAGGAACATGTCCCATTCGTCTTTTGCTCCAGACACCATCCCATCCGTCCTTACCATGGATGAACTTTCTCTGATCTAAATCTAATATAGAATCTCTCCAAAATATGACCTTGAACTTTCCAGCTCCAATGACCGGGTTAGCTCTCCTCTGACCGACCAATTTTATTTATACTTAGAAGCTTTATGCGCCAGGTTTAGACTCCCGCTGCCCCCATTCGTAGTCACCCTCTTTCGATTTTTAACCATCTCCTTCGTATGTATCATACCGAACTCCTTTTGGTTCGTCAAAGGTTTCCTCACCCTCTATCGATTGACCAAAATCCAGCCGACCACTTCACTTTTTAGGAATTTCTATACCTTCAAGCACCATCCTTCTACAAAGGATTGGTGGTACTTTCTCTCCAGATCGGCAAGAAGGGGTTATTGAAAGATGCTCCTTCTTCCATTCACAACTGAAAGAAAAAGTTTTTTTTTGTACATTGCCCGATCTTGCCATTAGGTCATCCTTCATGGGGTTATATTAGAGAGTCAGCTCACCGAGCTCCTAGCTTAGATGGAGCCGACCTTGTTTCCTCTGATAAACTCAAGATGTACCGAGCTCCTCTTCTTTCTGACCTTCTAAAGGAACAAACCTTGTTCAACCTGGGTCTGAATCCCCGTGATCCTACTAGTACATCTTTTGATTTTTGAACCCACACAATTTCACGTATGTGTATTGCCACTGACCATTCTTCTTTTTCTGCTACAGAGATGGATGCACAAGCAGCCAAGATGCTTACCAAAGAGCTCTTCATCAGAAAGGGGAAAGGGAAGGCACAAAATGATAGCTCTAAGAGGACAAAGGTCGGTGTTTCTAGCTTTGGAGTCCCCACCTCCATTGCCGCTGCATCTGAGGTCATCATCGGTGCTGAGATTACCCAACTACCGAGGTTGACACCACTAGTGCGGGCTCGATGCCTTCCATGCCCTTAGGTCCCTCCAGCGGGGATCGGGTTTTGGAGCTCCCTATCATGAAAGGGACAGGAGAGGGAAGAAAAAAGAAAATCGTTGTGAAGACGTCCTGCAAGGCTCACTTAGGTGAACGGAATGGCGATGACAACGAATGAGGAAAGGATCCCTTTGATAACCCGGAGATCATTCAAAATCTTGCCGATAGGTTTGTCATGCTCGAGGTGGTCGACTAGATGGCTGACCTGAACTCGCAACAGCTTATCTGGGGTTCTCTCAGAACCATCCTTAAGGTGATTGCTCCGTTACTCGACTCTTTCTCTTCTCTTCTATGCGCTTTTCTTCTTTCTTCTTCTCTTTTTTTTTTTTTAACACTAATCGTTTGTTGCAGTCGAATCACCAAATGCTCGCTCACATCAAGAGGATGTGTCGTCAGGAGGCGGAGGCCCAGAAGGCCCAGGAGGACCTTTGAGCTGAGGTTCACAATCTTCAAGAGAGGGTCGACGAGGTCGAGCACCTAACTGAAGAGAATGCCGGTGGATATCGAAAGTCTTTAGGGCACTCTCCACAAAGAGGAGTTCATCTCAGTCAAGACTAAAGGCCGCTCTAGCCCTGAAGGAGGAGAGGAGGAAGGAAGCCAAAAATAGGGTCGCCGAACTGGAGACCCAAATGGCAAAGTTCGATCTCACAAGCAATGCCCCAGGCCATGGAAGAGTTCAAGGACCTCTTCCCGAGATGCAAAATCTAAACATGTCGAGTTTGGTCGGAAAGCATTTATCAAGGGTTTCGAGCTTTACGAAGGTAGGGTAGCCCTGAAGGTTTCCCTAAGCTTGACCTCAGTTTTCTAAAGGAGAAAGAAGACATGACATGGATGCGGGATCGTCTAATGCTGTAGTCGATCTTTTCTTTGATGAGCTCGCTTCTGACCCGTCTGAACCTGCCGCAGAGGTGCCCTGAACCTAGTTTCAAAAATTCTGAGGACGACCGAGAGCGATCCGGCTTCACCCTCTGTGGTTGAGATCCTAGAGTAGTTGTATATTATTATTTTTTATGTCTTGTACTCAAAATATTTTGATTAAATGAAGTAAATTTTTTTTTCATACCCTTGAGCGCTTTTTGTATCTCGAATGCAGTCTTCCACCAATACTGATCCACTGCCTCAGGGGATTTCGATAAAGCCTTTAATAAAGAACTTAAGGAAGGAAGTTCATCTTCTGAGGAAGAAATTGAAGAAGATGGAGGATGACCTTCGAGCCTCACGAGAATGCTTCTGAGGTGACCAAAGAGGTCACTCGCCTCCAAGGCTTGCATATGAAGGAAGTGGTGAGCTTCAGTATCCAGAATGGCAGCTTCGAGAAGGAGATCATCGAACTTAAAAAAAATGCCAGCGACAAGCCCTGGGCACTGATAGCGAAGATCAGCTCTCTTGAAGCTGACTAGAAGGATGCCGAAAAAAAGATCCATCTTCTAGAAGAGAGCTCGCCGTGGTCTATCGATAAGGCTCGATATGACTGGGATTGGTTAATAAATTTTTTTTAGCTTCAGAAGTAGCTGCAAGATACTAAGGACTGGCATAATAGCTACCGAGTAACCTGAGCGGAGAAGATGTTCAGGCTTGAAGGTGAGCTTAAGGTTGCCAGAGATGAGGTAGCTCATCTTCGAAAGTGACTGCACAATAATCGGAAGAGCCAGCATGAGTGGTGAGTCGGAAGGAGATTGCCTTCTTGAAGAGGATCTGTTAGTGAGCTTTCAAAGAGCAGTTGGGGGCGGAGCAGGTCGAGATTCAATGGCTGAAGCTTCAGCTCACCTGTGAACATCGGGCTGTCGAGGATGCAAAGGTTGAGTTTGAAGTTTTAAGGAGACAGCGGCAAGAGCTTGAGGGATAAATGTTTCAGCTTCACTAATAGAATGTATGTAGATGGTCTCTTCCAGAAGAAAGAGCTTGAGGAGGAAGATCCTTAGGCCAAAGCAAGGCCTTGGTGATGGCCGGAGTCGGCAGTCCGAAGTTCGAAGAATTCGGTTTCGCCTTAGAGCTTCGGCCTCTTTCCTCCTCTTTTTTTCTTTCTTCCAATGTAATCGACCTTATCAACCTATGCTTTGCTTGTAATAAACTAATTTTTATAATGAAATAATATATTTTTTTGCTATTTTCATTTCGCATGAACCTGAGGTCTATTTCCAGCCTTACCTTTTTTATCTCATTTTTCTCTCTATCATTTTCTTATGAAATGCTTGTTGTGGACGTTGAGCTCCTTATGGATATCGAACTAGGATCTCTTTTTTAAATTAGAATAAGATTCTATCTTTCACATTTGACGTAGTCAAGTTGTCGTAGGAAAATACGTGTAAGGATTCTCCACCAAGCTTCTTCCTTCTCCACAACTTTGGTTTACGAGGATTCGACTTTTGCTCATATTAGGTGATAAGTGCTAAAAATATACTAATAAAAATATTAAATTATAAAATAAATTAATCTATTTCTTTAGAAATTGATACTTTTATTAATCTTATGCAGGAAAGAAGGCCACCAATGTGAAGATCTTATTTTTCTGGTTCAGATGAAATAAATTTTAGGCCAAACGGACTTCAAACGAGCCCGAAATTGACTTTAAAAAAAAAAATCAGTTTGGTTCAAATCAGTTCAGAAAATTGGCTCAGCAGACCGTCCGACTCGACCGCAACAGCAGACCGACCCACCGACACAGCGCTGATGTCAGCATTTTTCGTGGTGCACGGTGGACCAATAGGAGGGCATTTCGAGAATTTCACATCAAGAAGCGCGCTCTGATTGGCTGAAGAACGTGGCAGTCCATGCAACACCGGGCTCGTGCATGGTCTATAGAGGATAATTTGAGAATTTTTTCTGATCCAACGGGCGCCATTTACTGAGACTTGATCGGACGGTCGAAAAGAAAGCGCTGACGAACGGCATCCGCAGCTCTCGATCGAGATCCAACGGTTGAGATTCATTCCAACATTAAACTAAAGATCAAAAGCCTTCTTTGTGCATGATCGAATGGTCCAGATTCAATCCAATGGTTGATCCAATGGCTGGCATGAAATTCGACTTGATCTGGGTTATTTTAAGGAGTTTTTAAGTAATTTTTAGACCGTTTGATCAACATCCAATGATCAGAATTATCCAGATCCTAATTTGAGTTATTTTGGGAGTCTTAAACCTAATTTTTAATAAATTTTGGGAAAGAATCAATTTTTTGATCTATAAAATCTGCTGTTGCCGTAGAAAAAAGAAAGAAGAAGTCAGAGAAAAAAAGAGAGAGAGAAGTAGTAAAAAAAAAGACAAAGAGAGGAGAGAGGTACAAAGAGAAGAGAGATTTAAAAGAGAAAGAAAAAATTTTTGATTTCATTCGATAATCAAGACATCAATCAAGGAGCCTCTTCTTCTTAACCAAGTTCTCCACATCAAGAGCAATGGACAATCAATTTCAGCAATCAAACAGTCTAATTTTTCTATGTTTTTTATTTTATTTGCTATTTTTGAACTTGTTATCATGAACTAAATTTTCTTTTACTAAGGCTAAGGTGTAGCCACTCTTTTGATGCAATATTCAGTATGATTTATTTTTAAATTTTATTCATGAGGAGTATATAAATCTGATCTTAATGCTTTTAGATTACTGGCCATCTTCTAATTGATCTGATGAATATAGATGTTACGGACCAAGTACATCTATGTTATTGCTTCTTGATTATATACCTTGTATTATGAATAAAATTAGAATTCATATGCATATGGGAATTTTAGTGCGCTTTGGACGCAGCATATTTTAATTAGAAGATTTCACAAAATTTAATGCATTAATATTTATTTAAATTACACCTGGATCAAAGGATAATTAATAAATATTGATAGTTTTGCTATGCCTGGACCAAAGGGTAGTGAATAAATTAGGAGACTCTACCGTCACATGAAATAAAATTAAACTAATAATCTGAATATTGTATTGACTGAGTTGATGAATCGATTGCCTTAGTAAACCATTGCTCTTAAGTTTAAAACCCTAATAATTATACTCTCTCTATTTCCTAAAAAAATTTTAATTATTTCTTTATTTTGTTCTTTAATTTTTTATTCTCATAAATCGATCTTCTAAATAAAGCATAGGAAAGAGCTTTTTAGTACTTATTTTTCAATCCTCTAGGGACGATACTCTACTCATTCACTTTATTACTTGATCGATTGGTGCACTTGCCATAGCTATAAATTAGCACGCATTAAGTTTTTGGCACCGTTGCTAGGGATTGTATCTAAAATAATATTAAAATTTTGATCCTAGCTTCACTTTAGAAATTTATTTTTAATTTTTGTTATTTAAAAAAAAAATTTGTTCATTGCATGACACGTACTGGACATAGTAACTTACTACCTTTAGATCTAGAAATTGAAAGAACAATTAGAAGACTACAATAAGAAAGAAACATAGCAGCTGAAGATCCTAACGACATCAATCTAGGATTGGATATAGCGATTGAAGGACAGTATGAAGCTATTCGACCAGTACATCATCCATTAAATGATTACATTACACCATCTATAGCCGATGCAGCTTCGAGCATCAGGAGATCACCTGTATGAGCAAACAACTTTGAAATAAAATCAACGATGATCCAGATGATTCAATCAACTGTTCAATTCAGTGGACACGTACATGATGATCCGAATGTCCATATTTTTAATTTTCTTAAACTTTGCGATACTTTTAAAATTAATAGGGTGTCAGATGATGCTATTAGATTAAGATTATTTTCTTTCTCTTTATGGGACAAAGCTAAAAGTTGGCTTCATTCTCTTCCTATAGGTTCTATCATAACTTGGGATGTCCTAACCCAAAAATTCTTAGCCAAGTACTTTCCATCTTCCAAGACTGTCAAGATGCACAACGATATCACTTCTTTTATGTAGATGAACATGGAGACACTATATGAAGCCTGGGAGCATTTCAAGAAACTACTGAGGAGATGTCCACATCATCAACTATCCGTATGGCTTCAGATATAAACTTTCTATAATGGTTTATCTCCTACCAATCGTTCTATGATTGATGCAGCAGTAGGAGGAACCATTAACCAAAAAATGGAAAAGAAGCCTTCGATCTGATCGATGAGATGGCATCAAATAGCTATCAATGGCAGACAGAGCGCATGATACCAAAAAGACTAGCAGCTGTGCAAGGAGTAGATTGTGTGTCAACCTTATTAGCTGAAATTACAATCCTTAGAGCCGAAGTCAACAACTTGAAGAGAATAGCTATGCATATTCAGAGCATTACTTGTGACCTGTGTGGAGGAGGATATGATACGAGCAATTGCCAGATAGGTAATCCATTTTCTAAAGCAACTGATACAACTAATTGTGTTGATAATTTTTTTAGGCTGCAACAAAATAATCCCTACTCCAACACATACAATCAAGGGTGGAGGCAGCACCCAAATTTCTCATGGAGCAATCAAAATGCAGCACAACAGCCACCCCCGAGAATTCAAATACCTGAAAAGAAGTCCAACATGGAAGAGCTGATGATCAAATTCATGCAAAATTAAGAAGCAACTATAAAAAATTTGGAAGCCAAACTTAGGCAGGATCAAACAGCAGCAATTCAAAACTTGGAGATGCAAATAGGTCAAATGGCTAAGATAATCTCCGAGAGACCTCAAGGATCATTGCTAAGCAATACGGAGACAAATCCAAGGGAGCAAGTTAATGCTATCACCCTAAGAAGTGGTACAAAGCTGGAGGAGCCACATCAAAAGAATGAGACTGAAGAGCCAACTACAAATAAGAAACCATCAATTAAAATTCGTCAGTCATCAAAACAACCAACAGATGGATGGTCTCTAGGTATACGGTTTGTCGATCCAAATGTGAAGCCCTACGTGCCGCCACTACCATTCTCAGAGAGACAAATACAGCATCCAGATAAGAAATTTTCTAACTTTTTCAAAATTCTAAAGAATTTACATATTAATATTCCTTTTATAGATGCTATTACTCAAATGCCCAGGTATGCCAAGTTTCTCAAAGAAATTCTAACAAATAAGAAAAAGCTGAAGGAGCATGAGAAAATAAATTTGAATGAAGAATGCTCAGCAATATTTCAAAATAAATTACCACAGAAGCTAAAAGATTCAGACTGCATTATTGGAGATTGTAGTTTCGATAAAGTTTTATGTGATTTAGGAGCAAGCATAAATCTCATGCCTTTTTCTATTTTCAGGAAGCTGGGTCTAGGAGAACCAAAGCCTACCACTATTACTCTTCAATTAGCCGACAGATCCATTAAATATCCAAGAGGTATAGTAGAGGATGTTTTGGTAAAGATAAACAAGTTTATTTTTTCTGTTGATTTTATTATTCTTGATATGGAAGAAGATTATGATGAACCCCTTATTTTAGGGAGATCCTTTTTAGCTACTAGAGGAGCTTTAATAGATGTTCAACATGAAAAATTAATTCTTAGAGTCCAAGATGAACAAGTTACTTTTAATATTTTTAAAGATACTAAACATACTGATGATAATCAAACTTATTTTTTAATTGATATTATTGATAATTCAGTATATGAGAATTCTGTAGAAAATAGGTTTGAGACTATAAAAGCGAGCAATGTCCAATTGAAAGAGGACTTGACTAAACATGAAAGTATTCCAATTGAAGTAGCACCAGATTGATCTACTTTAGAATTCAAAGAAAGTCAAGCTGAAGACTATAAATCAGAACTACTAGATAGGTTGTTTCTTTTCTTTTTAGTTTTGATCATTTTTCTTTTCTTTTATTTTTCAGTAATTTGTGGTTGCTCTTTTACTGCTTTGGTGTGTATTTTCAATTTTGCAGAGAAAAATCAATGAGAGCTCCAGCAAAATTTCAAAGCCCCAAAGAACCAGACTGAACCAAATCAGGTGTATTCCTTCCTATCCTTTATTGCACCCTTTATTTTTCTTTCTCCTTTAAGACAATGTAGAATAAGTTAAAAAAAAAAAAACCATGTGTCAAGAAGAAAATCTTGAGCAAGATAAACTGGATAAGTGATAAAAGATAGAATTATTTGCTAATGAATGTAACGAGTTAAAGAAGTAGATTAGTTGGTCAACTTTTAGCAGCCTACTTAGGTCATTAAAAGACTATTTGCACTTTTAATTGCACATGCACACTAACAAGGCAAAGTAGGTATTGATTATAAGGCCAACTGAGGATTCAATTATCACTAAAAATTGATAATTAATATACATTCTAATCAAAGAAACTTGAATTTAAGGAAAGAGCTACATGCCTAAAAATAAAGTGCAAAAGATAGAATATATGTGGATTGCCCAAAGCCTAGTAACTGGATCTCTGCACCTAGGTCAAGTGTGAAAATTCACGTAAAATGATGAAGGAAAGGTCAGGATGCTCAGCACAAAAAAAAAAAAAAAGTAGTGTGAAAGCTACCTTAATTCATGAGTATAAAATTGAGAATGTATAGAAAATTGACCAAAATAGGTGATAAGAGAGGATACTTTTGTTCTTTTAATTTAATACTGAAATGCTAAAGTTAGTCATCACGAACACAAGTGCTATAGATCTTTGATGTACTCTAAGAAAGTTTTTAATTGTATTGACTAAAAAATTTGCTTCTGAAGCTCAATGCTTAGTTAGCAGTATTTTCTAAACTTTTTGAACTTTAGTCCTAGATTTTATCTTTGTGATGGATAATCTTATTGAAACATGGTATTAAACAAAACATTGCTAAGGAACTAGCAATGACTAAGTTGGAGGTGTGATAAGTGGTAAAAATATACTAATAAAAGTATTAAATTATAAAATAAATTAATCTATTTTTTTAGAAATTGATACTTTTATTAATCTTATGTAGGAAAGAAGGCCACCAATGTGAAGATCTTATTTTTCTGGTTCAGATGAAATAAATTTCAAGCAAAATGGACTTCAAACGAGCCCAGAATTGACTTTAAAAAAAAATTTTGGTTCAGTTCAAACCGATTTAGAAAATTGGCTCAGCAGACCGTCCAACTCGATCGCAACAGCAGACCGACCCGTCGATGCAGCGCTGACGTCAGGATGATGTCAGCATTTTTCGCGGTGCATGGTGGACCAATAGGAGGGCATTTCAAGAATTTTATATCAAGAAGCGTGCTTCGATTGACTGAAGAATGCGGCGGTCCATGCAACACAGGGCTCGCGCATGGTCTATAGAGGATAATTTGAGAATTTTGTTTGATCCAACGGGTGCCATTCACTGAGACTTGATTGGACGGTCGAAAAGAAAGTACTGACGAACGGCATCCATAGCTCCCGATCGAGATCCAACGGCTGAGATTCATCCTGACATTAAACTAAAGATCAGAAGCCTTTTTTGTGCACGATCAGACAACCCAAATTCAATCCAACGGTTGATCCAATGGCTGGCATGAAATCCAACTTGATTTGGGTTATTTTAAGAAGTTTTTAAGTAATTTTTGGACCGTTTGATCAACATACAATGATCAAAATTATCCAAATCCTAATTTGAGTTGTTCTGAGAGTCTTAAACCTAATTTTTAATGAATTTTGGAAAAGAATCGATTTTTTGATCTATAAAATCTACTGTTGTCGTAGAAAAAAGAAAGAAGAAGTCAGAGAAAAAAAAGAGAGAGAAGTAGTAAAAAAAACAAATAGAGAGAAAGAGAGGAGAGAGGTAGAAAGAGAAGAGAGATTTGAAAGAGAAAGAAAAGGGTTTTTGATTTCATTCGACAATCAAGACATCGATCAAGGAGCTTCGATGAGCCACAAATTGATGGCTCATTTAATCGAAGAAAAAGATAGTACCCAGCTTAAGTGCCGAGTACCAGTTCCTGGTGGCTTGAGGGTGGACAGGAAAGTTCGATACAAAATGGCATCTGGCACACTGCGGAGTAGCATCATTATCCAGAAGGCCTTCAGATGGTCAACCGGATCAGTGGTCCCGTTGTAACTCTCAAACTGCAAGAGCATGAAATTCGGCGGGATTGGTTCCTACATAATCTTTTAAGAAAAAAGAAGATCAATGCAAATATCATTATCATGAAAGGAGGGAGCATGATGGAGTTCTTCGAGTAATGGGCTTATTTTCAGGAGTCTTTGATCCAGGAGATCTTCACGATCGTTGATCTCTAGGATTTTCTGATGGAACGGGGGTAAAGCTCCCCCAGAGTCGAGTCATGGTTTGAGCAAGGGATCTCTAAGCTCTGCTTTTCCTTTTTGGAGGTCACCGATCGGCTAGCCCAAGTCGACCGTTCTTAGACTAGATCATGGGGCTCCAGAGAAGTCTGCTCCAATCGAATTGATGTTGGAGCCTATCGATGCATGGCCTGCACCACCTTCGTGAGATCATGAATCTGCTGGACCAGCAGGTTGAATTGCTCTGCATCCATCTTGGCTGCAGGTGGAGCTTGAGTTATCGGAGCTGAAGCAGGAGTGGATAGATCTGGATGGGATCTGATTGCAGAGACCATTGATCATCTGATCGAAGCTTTTCTGGGAGTTATTTTCTTTGAGAAGAACTCTAGAGTGGAAGAAGAGATATCGCTGTTGAGCACTCCTTTAAGAACAAGAAAACCTCAGGAATAGAGGGGCCCCTCCTTCTAGCACCAATCCTATTGGTGCAAAATCTGATTGCCGTTGGAGAAATATTGGAGTTGGAGAAGACGAGGTCACCATCGGTGACCTACAAAATAAGTCTCGTCCAGAGCCTAAGGTGGTGGCTCCGACAAGATCCTTCGACGGTCAAGTTAGCTTTTTCGGCCAACAGAAATGGAATGTTTAGTCAAGAAAGTTGTAGAATTTTAGGAGAGAGAAGAGAGCCTCCAGAAAATATATCTAGAGGATTCCTTTTATAGATGGAGTCTATAATAAACTAATAGTGATAGCCGTAACTATCGAGTAGTGGGTCGCTCGGGACCACGTAGAGTTTATTATGGAGGATAGTATTTATTATCGCGAGATGCCAGTCCGTTTGAGATTTGATAGTCAAAGGTTCGGAGGGATAGGTATCGATTGGTGATGACCTTTAAGCTATATCAATTCTAGAGGAGTTCGAACTCCCCTAAGATAGTCTGGATGAGGGTCGGTTCATGTCGTGTATGGGACCAGACTCGTGCGGAAACCTTCCTGGATGACTGTGGAGTTTGGCCACTAAAGGAGTCCGAAAGGGGTTCAGCCATTGGAGGAGTCGGAAGGAGTTCGATTGCTAAAGGGGTCCGAAAGGGGTTTAGCTGCTGGAGGAGTCCAGTAGGAATTCGACTGTTGAAGGAGTCCGAAAGAAGTTCGATTGCTAGAGGAATCCGAAAAGGATTGGATCGCTGGAGGAGTTCGAAAGAAGTTTGGCTGCTGAAGGGGTCCAGAAGGAGTTCGGCCGCTAGACGAGTCTCAAGAGGAAGAATTTTTGATCGAAGCTCTTCTGTGGTTATCAGTTATATTAGGCTAAGGCATCAGACTGAACTTCGACGGAAGTGGAGTTTATCCCCAATAGAGGACTTCTCAAGGCAGACAGCACATGGTTCTTCAACATTATCAGTCTACTTAAAAAAATGAAAAGAAAAGAACCCGGCGGTGATCTGATTGAGCTCGTCGTGGAGGATGGAGGCATTGCCGTGAATGTAGAGGAGGACCAGGCAGTATGGAGGACCTTGGAGTACAACCCGACGGCGATCTTGCTGAGCTCACCATGGAGGATGGGGGCACCATCGCAGATGGTGACCTCATCGGTAAGGACAACATTGGGGCCCTCACCGGCAAGGACAACATTGGGGGCGACATAGGCATCGATGGCAATCTTAGGCACCTACGACCCTAGGGGGAAGCCAACGGAGGCTTCTTGGCCCTTAGATGGATCACGGCAATGGCATCCCGGTGATGCTCATCAACATTTGGGGAGAGGACGGCAGCGATCATTGATGGATTTGGGGGGAATCCTCCAGAATGCGATGGAGAGGCAAGGAGAAGGTTGTGAAAAAAAAGGGGCCTGCGGTCGAAGAAGAGGAAGGGTCTGGCAAAAAAAAATCCCGTATGTGAAGTGAAAGTGAGGAGCGCGATACTTTTTCAGCCGTTTGTTTTGATCATTGATTAAATTAAAATTTTTTAATAATAAAATATAATTATTGATATTTTTTAATAATTTAATTAAATTTAGAAAAATATAGGACTTCTCTTAACGATTGATTATCAAAAAAAATTATCCAATGTCATTTTTATAACTACAAATAATTTTCAGATCTTGACAATCAAATAATTTTATAAAAATATATATATTTTTTAAATAGCTTTTGAACTAAAAGTATAATTTTTATCAAAAATTATTTTTCAGTTAAAAGCTATAGCATTTCCAAACAGACCCAAAAAGCCAGACACAGGTTACATCTTACGTATGGAAGAACGATTCCACTTTCTACACTTAAATCCATCAATGGATCACTCACCACATAAATCTATAAGCATTTCGTACTCTACCATTCATCCTAAACTTTCACAATAAAGCTAGTAGTTTATGCTGACTTTATATGAAATAGTGCTGCTAAATCTCCTTTTTCTTTTAGTGTGGAGAGCGGAGCTTTTGGATCAGATGGCATGGAGGGAGGTTGCGGTAGTAAGACTAGTACTTTTTTTTTGGGGCGCTCTTTTCTTGGCGTTAGTCATTTTTTGTCAATAAGTAGTATATTTTTTTAGTAGATTTGAGTTATCATATTTATTGATTAGTATATTTGATTTACTCATATGTAATTATTGAAACGTACGTTTGACAAACAGTAAAGAAGGAGCTAGTATTCATGATTCACGGCTCAGCATAGATAACCAAAAAGCCCTGTTTTGGCAGTTTCGGATGGGCTTCATGGAGGCGGTAAACACAAGTTGTAGCATAAGCAGCAACAATTACTACAATTTCCATCTATAACGTCACGGTACTTGAAAGCAGGCAATGTATGTTCTCTTAGTTCTGGTTTTGTGATGTTTAGGCAGATGGCCCAAATCCCTTGGACTCAGATAAGAAGTGTGCTTCTACTTGGATACTGAAATCCAACTTTAACTTTAATCATTCACGTAAACTGGATTAACTCTAAATTTTGCTACTTCCCTCGTGGACTCTCATCTCCCTATCCTGGTCGGAGTATATTTTCTCTTATATTCCAAGACGTCGGACTTCTAGTAGGATACGACTCCCAATTCGGTTAGAACACCATCGAAACGTACCATAAATTCGCCTCTCTTCTCCTCACAACGAAAGCTCAAGCTCACGCTCATGGACAACCCGAACACTTATCCTATCAGCGGCCTCTCTTTCTCCTTTGAAAGATTGCACCTTGGCAACCAGAAGCATGGCCAGCACGTCGGGCCTCCTCCGATATCAAGTGCGTGGAGTCACCCTCAGCTTCTACCATTAGATTCCATGACTCGGGGAGACTTGGAACGTTCAGCTATGCCTTTCGGGCCTTCCCATGCTCTCCAAGGCTTCAACTATGGTCTTCCCAGTGCTACAATGGATCGTTTGCCGGCTTTCGGGTCCTCCAGCAGCTCGTATTGCTCGAGTTCGATGCATGCTCCAGAACAAGGAGTGCTCCCGGATATCACTGAGGATTACCGGCTTTTTGATTTTGTAAGTGACGATTTTCCTTCCATGAATTATCCTACTCAAGAAGGCAGCTCCCTTTCAGGGTCAAATAGTTCCAGCAGTGCTTATCATCCAAACCCATATTCTCTCAATACACAAGGAACACCTTATGACGTTGGAGATATCGAGCAAGGAGGCTGTAACTTTTATGGGAGCAATTTGGGGAGAATTGTCGCACAAAGAAGCCCCTACGTTCGCACTCCAATATCACTAAATCCGCAGTGGTCTTCTGGCTCTTCATATTCTCTATTTGATAGCAGTGAGGCTTCTTCTTCTCAGAGTAAGCAGGGTGGTTGTCTTTCCAGTATGACAGGACAAAGCTTCTATGGCGATCATGCTAGTGAATCGAATTTAGTTACAGGAAATCCTGGGTCTGGATTTCACAAGGATGAAGTAGAAGCGACGGGATATAATTCTTACCTCAGAGAATTGGTGACGAGAGGACCGATAAGTCCTGTGCTAGCAATGAGAAAAGAAGTGTTGCCGCACTTGCTGAGTCTTTTGGATGGTGGGGATGCAGTGATTCTGACGAATATACTGAATGGAGCTCTACATCCATCTTCATTATATAGAGTCATGAAAGACAAACATGGACATCGTCTGTTTGTTAAACTCTTGGACAAGTGTGGCTACAGACACAAATTGGAGATTGTTTCCCTTGTCGCACGAGCAGACAAACTGTTTGAACTTGCCAAAGATTGTTATGGGTATGCACTTAAAAGCTCTAATGAAATTCGTTGCTGAAATTTATATTAACTTGAAGAGGATTTCTACACTATTTCATGGAGCTGATGTCTTGCTCTTTTTCTTGCAGCAAGTGTTCTGTTAAGAAGCTCATTGTATCGATCAAGGGATTGCTTGATCTGTGTGACTCCGTCACATCTGCTCTCAGCATAATCGTCTCTGATTTAATGACTCATGATTTAGGATTATCGTTGATCAAGTGCTGTCTTAAGAACCTAACATATAAGCAGAATTCGGTAAGTGAACATGACCCTTCTGTGCATTGCAGTTCTTTTTTCTTATTAACAACGTCTCAAAGTCTTATAAGTAGATATGTTGCTATGGTAGATGAAGTATTATCAAGTTGTGTACATGTCTAGCTTTGTGTTGTAGTGCTTTTGTCATTTAGTTAATATGCATTAGTATGATTATATAGAGGAATTAGATGCTCGATCTCTTTAGCCCATTCAAATTGCAGAAATTACGGCTGCTATACTCATTAGCACCCATCCTACCCTTTTCTGAGGGAGATGTTCCAAGTCTGAACGCTCAAAGATTAAAATAGATATGGTCACCTCAATCATTGATCTCACAAAAAAACAAAGAAAAAAATAGACAAGGTATCAACATGATTGTATGATTCTTTTTCCTTCGGCAGTATTCTGAATTGGATGTAGATTTCGGTTTCAACTTATAATTAAACAAGTTAACTGAAATAACATTTTTAAATCCCACAAGCCTATCGAGCGGGATATATAGCTTTTAGTTAGGTTTATTGCTATACAAATAGAAACTATGAAATTACTTCTACTTTTGGTCTCAAAGCAGAGCATTTAAAGTAGGAAAAGAAAGCTGTATATTTTGAACACACCAAAGCACAAGACCTCAACACATCAACTACGGAAGTCAACAAGAAAAAGAGCAACAACCTGCAAATTCTTTATATCACATACTATATTTGCAAGAAATTCACGACACAATCAACCATCAGATAACCACAATTACGTCAGACACAGGTGATTATAGGTCAATACGCACATAGGTTTTTCTTAAGCTACTTCCGGACCAGCTTGTACAAAAAGTTATCCAAGTAAGAATAAATCAAAATCTGAAACCACCAGCACTTTTTTGGATATGAAATGTTGAGAAATTAGATCCACGATTGGAAGAAAGCTAATGTTTTTTCTCTCCAGGTGCTAGCTTCCAAAACATCTATAGCTTTGTCATTCGTTTTGTACCCTTCATGCAGTAGTTTATAATAACTTCAACGGTGCATGTGAGCGTAGATTTTTTTTTAAAAAAAAAATTTTGGGTAAAAGAGAGAGTTGATAGTTCAAATAAATAACCAAACATTTATTGTTCTTCAAGTTAATGGACATTTATATTAGAAAAATGGTACCCCCATTTTGAGTTTGAATTTCATGGCTGGAACGCCTATTTTTCTAGATAATTAGTTGCAGCCTCATTGTATTGGCTGTTGGCTGTAACAATTTCTTTTTTCTTTTTTGCCAACAGTTCATATTCGAAGAAGCTCAACGTAATTGTCATCAGTTAGCAAGGCACCAAAAGGGAGTTTTCATCCTGAAGCTATGCATTCAAAAATCGGATGGGCCTCATAGAGTAGAGATACTGAAAGAATTAGTACAGGAGACCATGGGACTTGCACATGATCCCTTTGGGTACCGCTATTTACCTCGACAGCTTCTGCATATATATATATATGAATGATGCATTGTATCAGATGAAGAAATGCTGATTGATTATTTGGTCTTTTTCTATAGTAACTTTGTCATCCAGTTTATTATCGAACTCGAAGACTCCCATTTCATCAGAGAAATCTGCTCCGAAGTTGCAGAACATCTTGCAGAGTTGTCACTGCATAAAACAGGCAGCTATGTTGTGCAAAGATGCCTTGAATCATCAGAAGGAAGACTCCTGCTTCGGAAGCTAGCGAACTTCACCGACGAAGTGTTAGAACAGATCTCAACACATCCTTTCGGTAACTATGTCATGCAAACAGCATTGAAGGTTGAAAAGGTGAGATGGTGAAACTTTGGAAATATTTTCAAATTTTATTTAGTTATGAATCCATGCTATGGTCCCAGCAAATTCAAAATTTTTCTTTCTGCTAACAGGCAAAACGGTGCCACCGTGCACTAGCTCGCAGAATCAACCGAATTCTCAAGAATCTGAGAAGCTATCCTTATGCGATAAACGTACTGAAACATGCTCGTTAGGATACTACTCAGAGTAGCTGGAGAGGAACGAAGCTATGCAGCCTCATCTTTACCACGTCTGTTATTGTTCGATGTTTTCTGTTGGTTGCAAAAACCGTTTATTTCTTGTAATACCTTTTCTTTTACGTGATTTGATACCCCCTTCATAGGGTGTAAGTGTGCCGTCATCTTTGGAGACTAGGCTCATGTGGAACAAAGATTGTTGTTTTGGTTGCTAGTATATTTTTTTGCTTTCTTCTTTTGCCTGAAGTGTTGGTATTACATCCTACTTCATGATAATTTCTCATCTACTCTCTATTAGATCAGAAACTCGTCATCTTTGGTACAGAAAGACATGATTCTTAGAGTCGATCAGATGAAAATATTAAATTTGATGATCATCTTATATGGAAGGATAAACATTAATTGATCGGAAGTGGCACTCTTGATTTATGTTATCGTTTTCATCTGCTGCTGCTGTTGTTCGGTTTTTCATTCTAAAAAAGGTGTTCATCCTCGACACGTCACACGCACACCAAAACACACATAGGGCTGTTATAAGCCATTAAATTTATGAGTGTATCAATCCAAATCAATGGCTCGCTTTCAACATGGCACTGGAAGGAGCTTAGTAATTCTATCATTAGAATTCTCCCCAAGGTAAGGTTTGACAAACTTAGCCTTGAAATATCGCGAAGACTCAAATCCAGGTTGAACAAGATCTATTCCTTTAGAAGGTCGGAAAGAGGAGTTCGGTACACCTTGAGTTTATCGGAGGAATCAAGGTCGGTTCCGTCTAAGCTAGTGGACCGCTCGGAGCCACGTAAAATTTATTACAGAGAGAGGTATCATCCATGGCAGACTAATAATGATAGTCGTAATCGTCCGGTAGTGGGATCGCATGTAGTAGACTGATAATGATAGTTGAAACCGTCCGGTAGTGGACCGCTTGGAGCCACGTGGAGTTTATTATGGAGAGAGGTGTGCGTTATCGTGATGTGTCCGTTCATTAAGATTTAATAGTCGAAATTCGGAGGAAGCTTTGGTTGGTGAAGAGCTTTGACATATGTCAATTCTAAAGAAATTCGAACTTCTAAAGGAAATACGGCTAGAGGAGATCATCTGAAAGGAATGCTTATTGAAACCTAGAAGTAATTCACTAGAGGAATCCAGATGGAATTCGACTGATAAAGAAGTCTAGAAGAAGTCCGTCTGGTGGAGAAATTCAGCTGAAGAAGAAGTTTGAAAGGAATTCGATTCCTGAAGGAATTCGATTAAAGGAGAAGTTCGGAAGGAGTTCGGCTTCTGGAGGAACCTGACTAAAAAAGAAGTTCGAAAGAAGTTTGGCTCCTTGAAGTATTCAGAAGGAGTTCGGCTACTGAAGAAATCTGACTGAAGAAGAAGTCCGAAAGAAGTTCGGCTCCTGGAGGAACCCGACTGAAGGAGAAGTTCGGAAGGAGTTTGACTCCTAGAGGTATCCGAAAGGAGTTCGGCTCCTAGAGAAATCCGACTAAAGAAAAAATTCAGAAGAAGTTCGGCTCCGCAGTTTGAGAGTTACGATGGGACCACTGATCCGATCGACCATCTGAAGGCCTTTCGAATAATGATGCTGCTCCACGGGGTGCCAAATGCTATTTTGTGCCAAACTTTTCCATCCACCCTCAAGGGATCCATCAGGAATTGGTACTCAACACTTAAGCTGGGTACTATCTTTTTCTTCGATTAAATGAGCCATCAATTTGTGGCTCATTTTGTTAGCAACTGACGTTTCCATCGAGGTTCGAATTCTCTGATGAATATCAAGCAGAAGGAGAAAGAATCTATCCAGGGTTATGTCATCTGATTTAATGCTATTGCATTGAAGGTCTGAAACCTGGATCAGTCTGTTGCAATGGCCGCACTCAAGGATGGCCTTCTGAAGAATGATTTGCTATTCTTCCTAGAGAAGAAGTACCCCAGAGATATTACCGATATGCTGGCTCGAGCTGTAGGTTATGCCCAAGCTGAAGAGACCTTTAAGGCTAGGGATAATGAAGCTACCTAGGAATGGCAGGTGGGTAAACCAAATGTGCCCATGACTGAAGAGAAATCGAGCAGAGCTCGACCATGCTTCCAAACTCCTTCGAAGCATAAGCGGGCCGAACCCCTTCCTGGGCCCAAAGGCGAAGAAGATTGGATAGAAGAGTGCGATGGAGCTCTCCCTTCAAAAAATTTCACAATTATGCCCCTCTCAATGCTCTAAAAACCCAAGTACTGATAGAGATTAGGGAGCAACCATCGAGATCGAAAAGGATATGCACTCATCCTGGTAAATGCAATCCTAGCAAGTTCTGTCTCTACCATCATGATCACGATCATGACACAGAAGAGTGCATTTAGCTCTAAGATGAGATTGAGGAGCTTATTAGGCATGGTAGGCTTGGTCGGTTCCTGTGATGTCGGTCGGAAGGACTAGAGGATCGGCTAAGAGTACCCCCACCGCCAGAACCACCAAGGGGCAAGGAGCAGCGAGAAGATCGATCTCCGATCAGCATTATTAACACCATCTCTAGGAGACTTCGGCGAGGAAAGGCTAGCGGGTCAGCCGAACTCGGGAAGAGGCGAAGAACTGAAGAGCCCATCGCTTTCACCGATGAGGATGCTCAAGGAGTCTAGTTTCCACATAATGATGTGGTTGTAATCTCTTTGAACATTGTTGATTATGATGTACGCCATATTTTGGTAGATAATGAAAGTCCCACTGACGTTCCGTACTATGATGCTTTCTTTAAAATGACCATATCTGATAATCGCCTGAGATTCATGAGCTCTCTATTGGTCGGCTTCATTGGCGATGCTGTGCCAGTGGAGGGAATGATAACTCTAGTCATGACTGCAGGATGGTATCCAAAGTAGGCCAAGGCATTGGTCGACTTTTTGGTGGTAAAAGCTTCCTCTACTTATAATGCAATCCTCAACCGATCTGGTTGGAAGGCACTACGAGCCATAGTGTCGATCTATTACCTAAAAATAAAATTTTCAACAAGAAATGGAATAGGTGAAATCAAAGGCGATCAAGCATTAGCCCGGCACTGCTACTCTATCGCCTTACAAAATGGCACTCGACTTGACCCCTGTCCGGTTGATGGGCTTGATGTCCACGATGACCTTGCCAAAGAATAGGATGAGCCCATAGAAGATCTTGTGACCATCCTCCTGAAATGATGAAAATGTGGAGCATACGGTACAAATTGGCTACAATTTGGAAGATGAAGTTTGGGAGCAGCTCATCACCTTTTTATGAAGAAATGCCAACATCTTCGTCTGGGTTCCGATGGATATGCTTGGGATTGATGCCGAGGTTATGGAACATCGACAGGCCATTGATCCCAAGCATCGATCAGTGAAAAAAAGAGTTCAAGGCCATGCACCAAAAAGACAAGGCAATAGCAGAAGAAGTCGACAAGCTTCTCAACGCCGAATTTATTCGAGTAATCAGCTATCCAACTTGGATCTCTAACGTGGTTCTGATCAAGAAGGCCAACGGCAAGTGGAGGATGTGTATAGACTTTAAAAAACTGAACAAAATCTATCCAAAAGATAGCTACCCTCTATCTAAGATTGATCAACTGGTAGATGCAACCTCGGACCATGAGCTCCTCACCTTCATGGATGCCTTTTTCAGCTATAACTAAATAGGGATGGCACTGAAGGACGAAAAAAAAATTACTTTTGTTACTGATCATAGACTTTACTGTTATAGGGTTATGTCTTTTGGACTCAAGAATGCAGGAGCAACATATCAGCACTTGATCAACAAGAT
>QRFJ01001924.1:80724-237878 GCA_006176705.1 Cocos nucifera
ATACAATTAAAAACTTTCTTAGAGTACATCAAAGATCTATAGCACTTGTGTTCGTGATGACTAACTTTAGCATTTCAGTATTAAATTAAAAGAACAAAAGTATCCTCTCTTATCACCTATTTTGGTCAATTTTCTATACATTCTCAATTTTATACTCATGAATTAAGGTAGCTTTCACACTACTTTTTTTTTTTTTTTTTTGTGCTGAGCATCCTGGCCTTTCCTTCACCATTTTACGTGAATTTTCACACTTGACCTAGGTGCAGAGATCCAGTTACTAGGCTTTGGGCAATCCACATATACTCTATCTTTTGCACTTTATTTTTAGGCAGGTAGCTCTTTCCTTAAATTCAAGTTTCTTTGATTAGAATGTATATTAATTATCAATTTTTAGTGATAATTGAATCCTCAGTTGGCCTTATAATCAATACCTACTTTGCCTTGTTAGTGTGCATGTGCAATTAAAAGTGCTAATAGTCTTTTAATGACCTAAGTAGGCTGCTAAAAGTTGACCAACTAATCTACTTCTTTAACTCATTACATTCATTAGCAAATAATTCTATCTTTTATCACTTATCCAGTTTATCTTGCTCAAGATTTTCTTCTTGACACATTTTTTTTTTTTTTTAACTTATTCTACATTGTCTTAAAGGAGAAAGAAAAATAAAGGGTGCAATAAAGGATAGGAAGGAATACACCTGATTTGGTTCAGTCTGGTTCTTTGGAGCTTTGAAATTTTGCTTGAGCTCTCATTGATTTTTCTCTGCAAAATTGAAAATACACACCAAAGCAGTAAAAGAGCAACCAATAAATTACTGAAAAATAAAAGAAAAGAAAAATGATCAAAACTAAAAAGAAAAGAAACAACCTATCTAGTAGTTCTGATTTATAGTCTTCAGCTTGACTTTCTTTGAAGTTCTAAAGTGGATCAATCTGGTGCCACTTCAATTGGAATACTTTCATGTTTGATCGAGTCCTCTTTCAATTTGACATTGCTCGCTTTTATAGTCTCAAACCTATTTTCTACAGAATTCTCATATAACTGAATTGTCAATAATATCAATTAGAAAATAAGTTTGATTATCATCAGGATGTTTAGTATCTTTGAAAATATTAAAAGTAACTTGTTCATCTTGGACTCTAAGAATTAATTTTTCTTGTTGAACATCTATTAAAGCTCCTCCAGTAGCTAAAAAGGGTCTCCCTAAAATAAGGGGTACATCATAATCTTCTTCCATATCAAGAACAATAAAATCAACAGGAAAAAATAAACTTGTTTACCTTTACCAAGACATCCTCCACTATACCTCTTGGATATTTAATGGATCTGTCGGCTAATTGAAGAGTAATAGTGGTAGGCTTTGGTTCTCCTAGACCCAGCTTCCTGAAAATAGAAAAAGGCATGAGATTTAATGCTTGCTCCTAAATCACATAAAACTTTATCAAAACTACAATCACCAATAATGCAGGGGATAGTAAAACTCCCTGGATCTTTTAGCTTCTGTGGTAATTTATTTTGAAGTATTGCTGAGCATTCTTCATTCAAATTTATTCTCTCATGCTCCTTCAGCTTTTTCTTATTTGTTAAGATTTCTTTGAGAAACTTGGCATACCTGGGCATTTGAGTAATAGCATCTACAAAAGGAATATTAATATGTAAATTCTTTAAGAATTTTGAAAAAGTTAGAAAATTTCCTTATCTGGATGCTGTATTTGTCTCTCTGGGAATGGTAGTGGCGGCACGTAGGGCTTCACATTTGGATCGAGCAAACCGTATACCTGGAGACCATCCATCTGCTGGTTGTTTTGGTGACTGACGAATTTTAGTTGATGGTTCCTTATTTGTAGTTGGCTCTTCAGTCTCATTCTTCTGATGTGGCTCCTCCAGCTTTGTACCACTTCTTAGGGTGATAGCATTGACTTGCTCCCTTGGATTTGTCTCCGTATTGCTTGGCAAGGATCCTTGAGGTCTCTCGGAGATTATCTTAGCCATTTGACCTATTTGCATCTCCAAGTTTCGAATTGCTGCTGTTTGGTCCTGCCTAAGTTTGGCTTCCAAATTTTTTATAGTTGCTTCTTGGTTTTGCATAAATTTGACCATCAGCTCTTCCATGTTGGACTTCTTTTCAGGTACTTGGAATTCTCGGGGGTGGCTGTTGTGCTGCATTTTGATTGCTCCATGAGAAATTTGGGTGCTGCCTCCACCCTTGATTGTATGTGTTGGAGTAGGGATTGTTTTGTTGCGGCCTAAAAAAATTATCAATATAATTAGCTGTATCAGTTGTTTTAGCAAAAGGATTACCTGTCTGGCAATTGCTCGTATCATGTCCTCCTCCACACAGGTCACAAGTAATGCTCTGAATATGCATAGCTGTTCCCTTTCAAGTTGTTGACTTCGGCTCTAAGGGCTGCAATTTCAGCTAGTAAGGTTGGCACGCAATCTACTCCCTGCACAGCTGCTAGTCTTTTTGGCATCATGCGCTCTGTCTGCCATTGATAGCTATTTGATGCCATCTCATCGATCAGATCGAAGGCTTCTTCCTCCATTTTTTGATTAATGGTTCCTCCTGCTGCTGCATCAATCATAGAATCGATTAGTAGGAGATAAACCATTATAGAAAGTTTGTACCTGAAGCCATACGGATAGTTGATGATGTGGACATCTCCTCAGTAGTTCCTTGAAATGCTCCCAAGCCTCATATAGTGTCTCCATGTCCATCTGCATAAAAGAAGTGATATCGTTGCGCATCTTGGCAGTCTTGGAAGGTGGAAAGTACTTGGCTAAGAATTTTTGGGCTAGGACATCCCAAGTTGTGATAGAACCTACAGGAAGAGAATGAAGCCAACTTTTAGCTTTGTCCCATAAAGAGAAAGAAAATAACCTTAATCTAATAGCATCATCCGACACCCCATTAATTTTAAAAGTATCGCAAAGTTCAAGAAAATTAGAAATATGGGCATTCGGATCATCATGCACGTGTCCACTGAATTGGACAGTTGATTGAATCATCTGGATCATCGTTGATTTTATTTCGAAGTTGTTTGCTCGTACAGGCGGTCTCCTGATGCTCGAAGCTGCATCGGCTATAGATGGTGTGATGTAATCATTTAATGGATGATGTACTGGTCGAATAGCTTCATGCTGTCCTTCAGTCGCCATATCCAATCCTAGATTGATGTCGTTAGGATCTTCAGCTGCCATGTTTCTTTCTTGTTGTAGTCTTCTAATGGTTCTTTCAATTTCTGGATCTAAAGGTAGTAAGTTACTATGTCCAGTACGTGTCATGCAATGAACAAATTTTTTTTTTAAATAATAAAAATTAAAAATAAATTTCTAAAGTAAAGCTAGGATCAAAATTTTAATATTATTTTAGACACAATCCCTAGCAACGGTGCCAAAAACTTGATGCGTGCTAATTTATAGCTATGGCAAGTGCACCAGTCGATCAAGTAATAAAGTGAATGAGTAGAGTATCGTCCCTAGAGGATTGAAAAATAAGTACTGAAAAGCTCTTTCCTATGCTTTATTTAGAAGATCGATTTATGAGAATAAGAAATTAAAGAACAAAATAAAAAATAATTAAAATTTTTTTAAGGAAATAGAGAGAGTGTAAATTATTAGGGTTTTAAACTTAAGAGCAATGGATTACTAAGGCAATCGGTTCACCAACTCAGTCAATACAATATTCAGATTATTAGATTAATTTTATTTCATGTGACGGTGGAGTCTCCTAATTTATTCACTATCCTTTGGTCCAGGCATAGCAAAACTATCAATATTTATTAATTATCCTTTGGTCCAGGTGTAATTTAAATAAATATTAATGCATTAAGTTTTGTGAAATCCTCTAATTAAAATACGCTGCGTCCAAAGCGCACTAAAATTCCTGCATGCATATGAATTCTAATTTGATTCATAATACAAGGTATATAATCAAGAAGCAATAACATAGATGTACTTGGTCCGTAACATCTATGTTCATCAGATCAATTAGAAGATGGCCAGTAATCTAAAAGCATTAAGATCAGATTTATATACTCCTCATGAATAAAATTTAAAAATAAATCATACTGAATATTGCATCAAAAGAGTGGCTACACCTTAGTCTTAGTAAAAGAAAATTTAGTTCATGATAACAAGTTCAAAAACAGCAAATAAAATAAAAAGCATAGAGAAATTAGACTGTTTGATTGCTGAAATTGATTGTCCGTTGCTCTTGATGTGGAGAACTTGGTTAAGAAGAAGAGGCTCCTTGATCGATGTCTTGATTGTCGAATGAAATCAAAAACCCTTTTCTTTCTCTTTTAAATCTCTCTCCTCTCTTTCTCTTTTTTTTTACTACTTCTCTCTCTTTTTTTTTCTCTGACTTCTTCTTTCTTTTTTCTACGGCAACAGCAGGTTTTATAGATCAGAAAATCGATTCTTTCCCAAAATCCATTAAAAATTAGGTTTAAGACTCCCAAAACAACTCAAATTAGGATCTGGATAATTCTGATCGTTGGATGTTGATCAAATAGTCCAAAAATTATTTAAAAACCTCTTAAAATAACCTAGATCAAGTCGAATTTCATGCCAGCCATTGGATCAACCATTGGATTGAATCTGGGCCATTCGATCGTGCATAAAGAAGGTTTTGGTCTTTAGTTTAATGTTGGAATGAATCTCAGCCGTTGGATCTCGATCGGGAGCTACGGATGCCGTTCGTCAGCGTTTTCTTTTTGACCGTCCGATCAAGTCTCAGTAAATGGCGCCCGTTGGATCAGAACAAAATTCTCAAATTATCCTCTGTAGACCATGCGCGAGCCCGGTGTTGCATGGACCTGCCACGTTCTTCAGCCAATCAGAGCGCGCTTCTTGATGTGAAATTTTCGAAATGCCCTCCTATTGGTCCACCGTGCACCACGAAAAATGCTGACATCAGCGCTGTGTCGGCGGGTCGGTCTGCTGTTGCGGTCGAGTCGGATAGTCTGCTGAGCCAATTTTCTGAACTGATTTGAACCGAACTGATTTTTTTTTTTAATGTCAATTTCGGGCTCGTTTGAAGTCCGTTTGGCCTAAAATTTATTTCATCTGAACCAGAAAAATAAGATCTTCACATTGGTGGCCTTCTTTCCTACATAAGATTAATAAAAGTATCAATTTCTAAAGAAATAAATTAATTTATTTTATAATTTAATATTTTTATTAGTATATTTTTACCACTTATCACCTAATATGAGCAAAAGTCAAATCCTTACACGTGTTTTCCTACGACAACTTGACTACGTCAAATGCGAAAGATAGAACCTTATTCTGATTTAAAAAAGAGATCCTAATTCGATATCCATAAGGAGCTTGGCATCCACAACAAGCATTTCATAAGAAAATGATAGAGAGAAAAATGAGATAAAAAAGATAAGGCTGGAAATAGACCTCAAGTTCATGCGAAATGAAAATAGCAAAATAATATATTATTTCATTATAAAAATTAGTTTATTACAAGCAAAGCATAGGTCGATAAGGTTGATTACATTGGAAGAAAGAAAAAAAGAGGGGGAAGAGGCCGAAGCTCTAAGGCGAACTGAATTCTTCGAACTTCGGACTGCCGACTCCGGCCATCACCAAGGCCTACTTTGGCCTAAGGATCTTCTCCTCAAGCTCTTTGTTCTGGAAGAGACCATCTACATACATTCTATTAGTGAGCTGAAACTTATCCTCAAGCTCTTGCATTGTCTTCTTAAAACTTCAAACTTGACCTTCGCATCCTCGACAGCCCGATGTTCATAGGTGAGTTGAAGCTTCAGCCATTGAATCTCGACCTGCTCCGCCCCCACCATCTTTGAAAGCTCACTAACGGTCCTCTTCAAGAAGGCAATCTCCTTCGACTCACCACTCATGCTGGTTCTTCGATTATTGTGCAGTCACTTTCGAAGATGAGCTACCTCATCTCTGGCAATCTTGAGCTCACCTTCAAGCCTGGACATCTTCTCCGCTCAGGTTACTCGGTAGCTATTATGCCAGTCCTTAATATCTTGCAGCTACTTCTGAACATGAAAAAATTTTATTAACCAATCCCAGTCATACTGAGCCTTATCGATAGACCATGGCGAGCTCCCTTCTAGAAGATGGATCTTTTTTTCGGCATCCTTCTAGTCAGCTTCAAGAGAGCTGATCTTTGCTATCAGTGCCCAGGGCTTGTCGCTGGTATTTCTTTTGAGTTCGATGATCTCCTTCTCAAAGCTGCCATTCTGGATACTGAAGCTCACCGCTTCCTTCATATGCAAGCCTTGGAGGCGAGTGACCTCTTTGGTCACCTCAGAAGCATTTTTTTATGAGGCTCGAAGGTCATCCTCCATCTTCTTCAATTTCTTCCTTAGAAGATGAACTTCCTTCCTTAGGTTCTTTATCAAGGGCTTTGTCGGAACCCCTGAGGCAGTGGATCGATATTGGTGGAAGACTGCATTCGAGATACAAAAAGCGCTCAAGGGTATGGAAAAAAAATTACTTCATTTAATCAAAATATTTGAGTACAAGACATAAAAAATAATAATATACAACTACTCTAGGATCTCAACCACAAAGGGTGAAGCCGGATCGCTCTCGGTCATCTTAGATTTTTGAACTAGTTCAGGCACCTCTGCAGCAGGTTCAGACGGGTCAGAAGCGAGCTCATCAAAGAAAAGATCGACCACAGCATTAGACAGTCCCGCATCCATGTCGTCTTCTTTCTCCTTTAGAAAACTGAGGTCAAGCTCGGGGAACCTTCAGGCTACCCTACCTTCGCAAAGCTCGAAACCCTTGATAAATGCTTCCTGACCAAACTCGATGTTTAGATTTTGCATCTCGGGAGAGGTCCTGAACTCTTCCATGGCCTGGGGCATTGCTTATGGGATCGACTTTGCCATTTGGGTCTCCAGTTCGGCGACCCTATTTTTGGCTTCCTTCCTCCTCTCCTCCTTCAGGGCTAGAGCGGCCTTTAGTCCGACTGAGATGAACTCCTCTTTGCAGAGAGTGCCCTAAAGACTTTCGATATCCACCGGCTTCTCTTCAGTTAGGTGCTCGACCTCGTCGACCCTCTCTTGAAGATGGCGAACCTCGGCTTAAAGGTCCTCCTGGGCCTTCTGTGCCTCCGCCTCCTGATGACACATCCTCTTGATGTGAGCGAGAATCTGGTGATCCGATTGCAACAAATGATTGATGTTAAAAAAAAAGAAGAAAAAGAAGAGAAGAAGAAAAGCGCAGAAGAGAAGAGAAAGAGTCGAGTAACGGAGTAATCACCTTAAGGATGGTTCTGAGAGAACCCCAGCTAAGTTGTTGCGAGTTCAGGTCAGCCATCTGGTCCACCACCTCGAGCATGACAAACCTATCAGCAAGATTTCGAATGATCTTCGGGTTATCGAAGGGATCCTTTTCTCATTCGTTGTCATCACCATTCTGTTCGCCTAAGCGAGCCTTGTAGGATATCTTCACAACGGCTTTCTTTTTTCTTCCCTCTCCTATCCCTTTCATGATAGGGAGCTCCAAAACTCGATCCCCGCTGGAGGAACCTGAGGGCATGGAAGGCATCGAGCCCGCACTAGTGGTGTCAACCTCGGTAGTTGGGGTAATCTCGACACCGACGATGACCTCAGATGCAGCGGCAATGGAGGTGGAGACTCCGAAGCTAGAAACACTGACCTTCATCCTCTTAGAGCTATCATTTTGTGACTTCCCTTTCCTCTTTCTGATGAAGAGCTCTTTGGTAAGCATCTTGGCTGCTTGTGCATCCATCTCTGTAGCAGAAAAAGAAGAATGGTCAGTGGCAATACACATACGTGAAATTGTGTGGGTTCAAAAATCAAAAGATGTACTAGTAGGATCACGGAGATTCAGACCCAGGTTGAACAAGGTTTGTTCCTTTAGAAGGTCAGAAAGAAGAGGAGCTCGGTACACCTTGAGTTTATCAGAGGAAACAAGGTCGGCTCCATCTAAGCTAGGAGCTCGGTGAGCTGACTCTCTAATATAACCCCATGAAGAAAGATCTAATGGCAAGATCGGACAATGTACAAAAAAGAACTTTTTCTTTCAGTTATGAATGGAAGAAGGAGCATCTTTCAATAACCCCTTCTTACCGATCTGGAGAGAAAGTACCACCAATCCTTCGTGGAAGGATGGTGCTTGAAGGTATAGAAATTCCTAAAAAGTGAAGTGGTTGGCTGGATTTTGGTCAATCGATAGAGGGTGAGGAAACCTTTGACGAACCAAAAGGAGTTCGATATGATACATACGAAGGAGATGGTTAAAAATCAAAAGAGGGTGAATACGAATGGGGGTAGCAAAAGTTTAAACCTGGCGCATAAAGCTTCTAAGTATAAATAAAATTGGTCGGTCAGAGGAGAGCTAACCCGATCATTGGAGCTGGGAAGTTCAAGGTCATATTTTGGAGGGATTCTATATTAGATTTAGATCAGAGAAAGTTCGTCCGTGGTAAGGATGGATGGGATGGTGTCTGGAGCAAAAGACGAATGGGACATGTTTCTAGATTCTACCTCGGCCAGGGATGCAGAATTAAAGAAGGTCGGTTCGCATGAGCTCCACAAATCGATGGAGTGGAAGATTTTGGAAGACATTCGGATCGAGATAAACCCCAAGTAGACCACCCCAAAAAAAAAATTAAAAAAGCAAGGAGCCAGAAGTGATAAACTCGAATATCCTAAGAGAAGGATTAGGAAACTGACCTAAACTGTCCAAGAAGAATGAAAGGAGGATGGACGCAATGAGGATCAATCGAAAGGATGTTTGGAGCTCAGGAAGATGAGAGAAGGATGAGACCCTCGGGAAGAAGGCGAACGGGGGCCGAAGGAAGAAGAAGACTCGGGCAGGAATGACTTCTGAATAATAGGAGAAGGCCTTAAATAGCTAGAGATAATCCAAAGCAGTTATGATTGCGGATTAACTTCGATCGGTCAGTGTGTGCTGCATGTCCCACTCATCATGACAGAGGAGCGACGATGGGCGAAATCTTTATGGCATCGTACCTGGGGTAGAGTTTCAGCGGGAGATTCGAAGGGCCATTTTTTCGAACTCATTTCAAACTTAGAAAGTTTTGGTCATCAAAACATCTCATCCTGACAAGCGCGGAAACCCAGGACCAGACTTCAGCCGTCGTCTTTTTTCTCTCTTCCTTCAAATATCGAACTCGAGAGTAGGAAGACTATTGTTGGGGATAAACTCTGCTCCCATCTAAGTCCAGTCTGATGCTTAGCCTAATGTAATTGGTAATCATAGAAGAGCTTCGATCAAAAATTTTTCCTCTTAGGATCCCTCCATCGGTCGAACTCCTTTCGGACCCCTTCAGCAGCTGAACTCCTTCCAAACTTCTTTAGCAGCCGAACTCCTTCCGGACTCCTCCAGTGGTCGAACCCTTTTTGGATCCCTTCAGCAACCGAACTTCTTTCAGACTCCTTCAGTAGTCGAACTTCTTTCAGACTCCTCTAGCGGTCAAACCCCTTCTAGACCCATTCAGCAACCAAACTCTTTTCGACTCCTTCAGTGGTCGAACCCCTTTCGGACTCCTCTAGTGGTCAAACTTTTCACAGTCATCTAGGAAGGTTTTTGTACGAGTTCGGTCCCATACACGGCATGAATCGACCCACATTTAGACTACCTTAGAGGAGTTCGAACTCCTCTAGAATTGATATAGCTCCAAGATCATCACCAATCGATGCCTATCCCTCCGAACTTTGACTATCAAATCTCAAATGGACTGGAATGTTGCGATAATAAACACTATCCTCTGTAACAAACTCCACGTGGCCCCGAGCGGCCCATAATTCGATAGTTATGGGTGTTACTATTAGTTTGTTATAGGCTCCATCTATAAAAGGGATCCTCTAGATATATTTTCTAGAGGCTCTCTTCTTTCTTCCGAAACTCTACAACTTTTATTGACTGAGCACTCCATTTCTGTTGGCCGAAAAAGCTAACTTGACCGTCGGAGGGTCTTACCGAAGCCACCATCCTAGGCTCCAGATGAGACTTATTTTGCAGATCACCGACAGCGACCTCGTCTTCTCCGACTCCAGCACTTCTCCGATGGCAATCAGATTTTGCACCAATAGGATTGGTGCTACTTCCTGAGGTTTCTTTATTCTTAAACGAGTGCTCAGTAGCAATCTCTCTTCTTCCTCTTTAGAGTTCTTCTCAAAAAAAAATATCTCCCAGGAAAGCTTCGACCCGATGGTTAACGGCCTCTGCAATCAAATCCCGTCCAAATCTATCCGCTTCTGCTTCAGCTCCGATAACTCAAGCTTCACCTACAGCCATGGTGGATGTGGAGTAGTTCAACCTACTGATCCAGTAGGTTCACGATCTTATGGAGGCGGTGCAGGCCATGCATCGATAGGCTCCGACGTCAATTCAATCGAAGCAGGCTTCTCCAGAGCCCCATGATCTAGTCTAAAAATGGTCGATTTAGGCTAGCCGGTCGGTGACCTCCGAAAAGAAAAAATAGAGGATGGAGAGCCCTTGCACGGACCATGACTTGACTTCAAGGGGAGCTTTGCCTCCGTTCCATCAGAAAATCTTAGAGATCAACGATCGTGAAGATCTTCTAGATCAAAGGCTTCTAAAAATGAGCCGACGAATCGAAGAACTCCATCATGCTCTCTCTTCTCACGATAATGATATTTGCACTGACCCTCTTTTTTCTCAAAAGATTATGCAGGAACCAATCCCACCAAACTTTAAGCTCTTGTAGTTTGAGAGTTATGATGGGACCACTGATTCAATTGACCATCTGAAGGCCTTCCGAATAAGATTATGCAGGAACCAATCCCACCGAACTTTAAGCTCTCGTAGTTTGAGAGTTACGATGGGACCACTTATTCGGTCGACCTTCTGAAGGCCTTCCGAATAATGATGCTGTTCCACGGCGTGCCAGATGCTATTTTGTGCCGAACTTTTCCATCCACCCTCAAGGGATCCGTCAGGAATTGGTACTCAACACTTAAGCTAGGTACTATCTTTTTCTTCAATTAAATGAGCCATCAGTTTATGGCTCATTTCGTTAGCAACTGATGTTTCCATCGAGGTTCGAATTCTCTGATGAATATTAAGCAAAAGGAGAAAGAATCTATCCAGGGTTATGTCATCCAATTTAATGCTATTGCATTGAAGGTTTGAAATTTGGATCAGTCTGTTGCAATGGCCGCACTCAAGGATGGCCTTCTGAAGAATGATTTGCTATTCTTCCTAGAGAAGAAGTACCCCAAAGACATTACCGATATGCTGGCTCGAGCTGTAGGTTATGCCTGAGCTGAAGAGATCTTTAAGCCTAGGGATAATGAAGCCGCCTAGGAATGGCAGGCAGGTGAACCAAATGTGCCCACGACTGAAGAGAAATCGAGCAGAGCTCGACCATGCTTCCAAACTCCTCCGAAGCGTAAGCGGGCCTGAACCCCTGCCTGGGCCCAAAGGCGAAGAAGATTGGATAGAAGGGTGCGATGGAGCTCTCCCTTCAAAAAATTTCATAATTATGCCGCTCTCAATGCTCCAAAAACCCAAGTACTGATAGAGATTAGGAAGCAACTATCGAGATCGAAAAGGATACGCACTCATCCTGGCAAATGCAATCCTAGCAAGTTCTGTCTCTACTATCATGATCACGGTCATGATACAGAAGAGTGCATTCAGCTCTAAGATGAGATCGAGGAGGTCATTAGGCATGGTAGGCTTGGTCGGTTCCTGTGATGTCGGTCGGAAGGACTAGAGGATCGGCTAAGAGTACCCCCACCGCCAGAACCACCAAGGGGCAAGGAGCAGCGAGAAGATCGGTCTCCGATAAGCATTATTAACACCATCCCTAGGAGACTTCAGCGAGGAAAGGCTAGCGGGTCAGCCGAACTCGGGAAGAGGTGAAGAACTGAAGAGCCCATCGCTTTCACCGATGAGGATGCTCAAGGAGTCTAGTTTCCGCATAATGATGTGATTGTAATCTCTTTGAACATTGTTGATTATGATGTATGCCATATTTTGGTAGATAATGGAAGTCCCACTGACGTTTCGTACTATGATGCTTTCTTTAAAATGTCCATATCTGATAATCGCCTGGGATCCATGAGCTCTCCATTGGTCGGCTTCATTGGCGATGCTGTGCCAGTGGAGGGAATGATAACTCTAGTCGTGATTGCAGGATAGTATCCAAAGCAGGCCAAGGCATTGATCGACTTTTTGGTGGTAAAAGCTTCCTCTGCTTATAATGCAATCCTCAGCCGATCTGGTTGGAAGGCACTACGAGCCATAGTGTCGATCTATTACCTAAAAATAAAATTTTCAACAAGCAATGGAATAGGAGAAATCAAAGGCGATCAAGCATTAGTCTGGCACTGCTACTCTATCGCCTTACAAAATGGCACTCGACTTGACCCCTGTCCGATTGATGGGCTTGACGTCCACGATGACCTTGCCAAAGAATAGGACGAGCCCATAGAAGATCTTATGACCATCCCCCTGAAATGATGAAAATGTGGAGCATACGGTACAAATTGGCTCCAATTTGGAAGATGAAGTTTGGGAGCAGTTCATCACCTTTTTATGAAGAAATGCCAACATCTTCGTCTGGATTTCGATGGATATGCTTGGGATTGATGCCGAGGTTATGGAACATCGACTGGCCATTGATCCCAAGCATCGATCAGTGAAAAAAAGAGTTCGAGGCCATGCATCAAAAAGACAGAAGGCAATAGCAGAAGAAGTCGACAAGCTTCTCAACGCCAAATTTATTCGAGTAATCAGCTATCCAACTTGGGTCTCTAACGTGGTTCTGATCAAGAAGGCCAACGGCAAGTGGAGGATGTGTATAGACTTTAAAAAATTGAACAAAATCTATCCAAAAGACAGCTACCCTCTATCCAGGATTGATCAACTGGTAGATGCAACCTCGGACCATGAGCTCCTCTCCTTCATGGATGCCTTTTCCAGCTATAACCAAATAGGGATGGCACTGAAGGATGAGAAAAAAATTACTTTTGTTACTGATCGTAGACTTTACTATTATAGGGTTATGTCTTTTGGACTTAAGAATGCAGGAGCAACACACCAGCACTTGATCAACAAGTTCTTCAAGGAGCAGATCAATCGCAACATGAAGATGTATGTGGATGACATGCTCGTCAAAAGCCGAGCTTCAATAAACCACATCACCAACCTCGAAGAGACCTTCAGTGCACTCAAAAAGCACAATATGAAGCTAAATCTGACCAAGTATGCCTTTGATGTGACCTCGAAGAAGTTTCTGAGATTTATGGTGTCAAGACGCGGGATCGAAATAAATCTAGAAAAAATTTGAGCTATTCAGAAGATGACTACTTAAAAAATAATTAAAATAGTTCAACACCTGACTGAAAAAGTGGCATCCCTAAATCACTTCGTCTTGAGATCGATCGAGCGATGCATGCCCTTCTTTCAAGTTCTTAAGCAACCAAAGAACTTCTGCTAGACGATGGAGTGTCAACGGACATTTGAGAAGCTCAAAAACTACCTTAGGTCATCCCCACTGCTGGCAAAGCCTGAATCCGAAAAAGAATTATTCTTGTACCTAGCAGTCTCCCCGACAGCCTTGGTAGCAGTCCTGGTCAAGAAGGAAGCAAAGATGCAGCGATCAGTCTACTACATAAGTCGGATCCTAAGGGATGCAGAGATCATGTATTTTAAATTAGAAAAATTGACTTACTCTCTTCTAATTACTGCAAGAAGACTTTGACTTTACTTTTAGGGGCACACCATAACGGTTCTCATGGATCAATCAATAAAAGCAGTCTTTCATCGAACGGATGCTTTTGGAAGAATCGTGAAATGGATAATCGGGTTCACTAAGTTTGACATCAATTTTTGACTCCGACCATCGATCAAAACTTAGATATTGGCAAATTTTGTAGTAGAATGTATAATTTTAGATGAAGCTGAGCTTGAACAGAATGAGACTGACATCTCATGGTTGGAATCGAGCCTCTTCGAAGAGAGTGCCAACCTTTTTGAAGATTTTGGGGCCCTGTATGTGGATGGTTCGTCCAACTCCGCTGGAGCAGATGCGGGGTTGGTCTTAGTCAACCCCGAGGGAGTCATCGTCGAATACGTGCTATGCTTTGAATTTTATGCAACTAATAATGGGGCCAAATATGAAGCACTGATCGTCAGGTTAAAAATTACAAGAGAGTTAAAAATAAATTAAATTTAAGTCTACAGTGATTTTCAATTAGCGGTCGATCAAGTTAGTGGCAACTATGAAGCACGGAAGGAAATTATGATGAAATACCTTGAGAAAATAAAGGATTTAACTTTGGCCTTTGATAGTTTTGGCATTCGACAGATTTCGAGGGTAGAAAATACAAGAGCCAATCTTCTCTCTAAATTGGCCACTTTAGCTTCTGCCGAACTATCCAAAGAAGTATTTTTTGAAACTCTAAAATGCCCAAGCTCAGAGGAATCATAGCTTGTTATGCAGATGGAGCTCGAGCCGAGCTGAATTGACCCATTAGTTGTCTATCTTAAAGATCCTCATGATCCAAAAGAAGCTCAAAAACTCAAGAATCAAGCCTTTCGATACATTTTGTATGATGGCAAGTTGTATAAAAGATCGTATTCACTACCGCTGTTGAAATATCTCCGACCTTTAGAGGCCGACTTCGCATTATGAAAAGTGCACGAGAGAATTTATGGAAGTCATGTAGGAGCCAGATCCCTATCACAAAGACTACTTCGGCAAGGGTACTATTGGCCGATCTTGTACCACGATTCTATAGAGTATGTCAAGAAATATGATTGCTGTCAGAGAAATACAAACATACGAAGACAGCCGGCCTCCGAGCTTACTCCACTAAGCGTACCTTGGCCATTTGCGCAGTAGAAAATAGATATACTTGGCCCTTTTGTAATGGCATCTGGACAATGAAAGTTTCTTTTGGTTGCGATCGACTACTTCACCAAATGGATTGAAGCCAAACCACTAGCAAAAGTTACTGAGGCTAAGGTACAGGACTTCATCTAAAAGTCAATCATCTGCTGGTTTGCTCTTTCCTAAACTCTCATAATAGATAACGGGCAACAGTTCGTTGGGACGAGGTTCGTTGAGTTCTGCGAAGATCTAAATATTTTCCATTACTTCACGTTGGTAGCTCACCCATGGGCAAATGGAAAAGCTAAAGTGACCAACCGAATCTTATTACAAGGCATCAAGATAAGACTCGAAAGAGCAAGAGGGGCCTGGGTGGATGAACTTTATCATGTTCTATGGGCATACCGTACTACCTAAAGACTACCGACTGAAGAAACACCATTCGTCTTAGCTTTTAAAATAGAGACAGTCATCTTGATCGAACTTAAGCTTTCATCGATGTGGATAGTGGCTTTCAACGAGCGGGATAATCCACAGGACCTCAGAGCTAACCTTGACCTACTAGAAGAAAAAAGATAGAAAGCCCAAGTTTGGATGATATCTTACAGGCGAAGGATGGCCTGATACTATAACTCCAGAGTCAGAGGTAAAATATTCAGAGTGGAAGACTTAATGCTTCGGCGAGCTGCCATCTCTCAACCTCAGAGCTAGGAAAAGCTTGCCCCAAATTGGGAAGGATCCTACGAGGTTACGAAAGTCGTTCGACCCGAGACGTACTACTTGAAGGAGCTCGGGGGGCAGACCTACCTCGACTATGAAATTCAAAAAATCTATAAATATATTATCGATGATTTGATTATAATAAAATTTTTCTACTTCAACATCCTAATCTTTATTGTATACCGGTGATAAAGGGGGACTATCCTCCAAACTTAATCTCACGACAAATATGGCCACGTTAGGAATAGAAGGAGAACCTTCTCCTAACATGAGCAAAGTCGAAGGCCTCATTCATTTTAGACGAGATGAGGGGAGAGGCTCTGACAATGGCCCTAATGTGCCCCTACAGTCCATTAGGATTAGGAGGAGAACCTCATCCTAACATGAGCAAAGTTGAAGGCTTCGTTCATTTTAGATGAGATGAGGGGAGAGGCCATTGTGAGATGAGGGACAGGCCCTGACAATGGCCCTAATGTGTCCCTATAGTCCGTTAGGAATAGAAGGAGAACCTCATCCTAACATGAAAAATCAAAAGTTTCATTTATTTTAGACGAGATGAGGGAGAGGCCCTGACAATGGCCCTAATGTGTCCCTACAGTCCGTTAGGAATAGACGGAGAATCTCATCCTAACGTGAGCAAAGTCGAAGACCTCATTTATTTTAGACGAGAAGAAGAAAGAGGTCCCGACAACGACCCTAATATGTCCCTACAGCATGTTAGGAATAGGAGGAGAACCTCATCCTAACGTGAGCAAAATCGAATACCTCATCTATTTAAGATGGGATGGGAGGAGAGACCCTATCAATGATCCAAATGCATTCCCACAAGCCACGTTAGGAACAGGAAGAAAACCTCATCCTAATGCGAGCAAAGTCAACGGCCTCATCGATATAAGACAGGATGGAGAGAGAGATTCTACCGACGATCCTAACGCACCTCCATAAGTCATGTTAAGAATAGAAGAAAAGTCTCATCCTAACATGACCAAAAGTCAAAACCTTATAAACCAAAGATGTGGAGAAGAAAGAAGCTTGGTGGACAATCCTTACGCATATTTTCCTACGACAACTTGACTACGTCAAATGCGAAAGGTAGAACCTTATCCTGGTTTGCAAAAGAGGTCCTAGTTCAACATCCACAATGAGCTCGGCGTCCACAACGAGCATTTCATAAGAAAATGATAGAGAAAAAAATGAGGTGAAAAAGGTAAGGCCGCAAATAGACCTCAGATTCATGCAAAATAAAATAACAAAAAATATATTATTTCATTACAAAAATTAGTTTATTACAAGCAAAGCATAGGCCGATAAGGCCGATTACACTGAAAGAAAGAAACAAAAAGGAGGAAGAGGCCGAAGCTCTAAGGTAAACCAGATTCTTCGAACTTCGGGCCGTCGGCTCTGGCCATCACCAAAGCTTGCTTTAGCCTAAGGATCTCCTCCTCAAGCTCTTTCTTCTGGAAGAGACCATCTACATATATTCTGTTAGTGAGCTAAAATTTATCCTCAAGCTCTTACCGCTGTCTCCTTAAAACTTCAGACTCGACCTTCGCATCCTCGACAGCCCGATATTCATAGGTGAGCTGAAGCTTCAACCATTGAATCTCGACCTGCTCCGCCCCAACTGCCTTTGAAAGCTCACCAATGATCCTCTTCAAGGAGGCAATCTCCTCCGACTCACCACTCATGCTGGCTCTTCGATTATTGTGTAGTCACTTTCGAAGATGAGCTGCCTCATCTCTGGCAATCTTGAGCTCACCTTCAAGCCTGGACATCTTCTCCGCCTAGGTTACTCGGTAGCTATTATGCCAGTTCTCAGTATCTTGCAGCTGCTTCTGAAGTTGAAAAAACTTTATTGATCAGTCTCAATCGTACTGGATCTTATCGGTAGACCACGACGAGCTCCCTTCTAGAAGATGGATCTTTTTTCTGGCATCCTTCAGGTCAGCTTCAAGAGAGCTGATCTTCGCTATCAGTGCCCAAAACTTATCACTGACATTTCTTTTGAGTTTGGTGATCTCCTTCTTGAAGCTGCCCTTTCGAATACTGAAGCTCACCGCTTCCTTCATATGCAAGCCTCGGAGGTGAGTGACCTCTTTGGTTACCTCAGAAGCATTCTTTCGTGAGGCTCGAAGGTCGTCATCCATCTTCTTCAACATCTTCCTTAGAAGATGAACTTCCTTCCTTAGGTTCTTTATCAAGGGCTTTATCGGAACCCCCTGAGGCAGTGGATCAGTGTTGGTGGAAGACTACATTCGAGATACGAAAAGTGCTCACGGGTATGAAAAAAATTTTACTTCATTTAATCAAAATTTTTGAGTACAAGATATAAGAAAAATAATGTACAACTACTCTAGGATCTCAACCTCAGAGGGCGAAGCCGGATCGCTCTCGGTCGCCTCAAATTTCTAAACTGGTTCGGGCACCTCTACGGCAGGTTCAGATGGGCTAGAAGTGAGCTCATCGAAGAAAAGATCGACTACAGCATTAGACGATCCCGCATCCATGTTGTCTTCTTTCTTCTTTAGAAAATCGAGGTCGAGCTTAGGAAACCTTCGGGCTACCCTACCTTCGTAAAGCTCGAAACCCTTGGTAAATGCTTTCCAATCGAACTCGACATTCAGATTTTGCATCTTGGAAGAGGTCTTGAACTCTTTTACGGCCTGGGGCATTGCTTGTGAGATCAACTACACCATTTAGGTCTCTAGTTCGGCGATCCTATTTTTGGCTTCCTTCCTCCTCTCCTTCTTCAGGGCCAGTGCAGCCTTTAGTCTGGCCGAGATGAACTCCTCTTTGTGGAAGCGCCCTGAAGACTTTCGATGTCTACCACATTCTCCTCGGTAAGGTGCTTGACCTCATCGACCCTCTTTTGAAGATGGCGGACCTCGGCTCGAAGGTCCTCCTGGGCCTTCTGGGCCTCCGCCTCCTGACGATGCGTCTTTTTGATGTGAGCGAGCATCTAGTGACCCGACTGCAATAAATGATTGATGTTAAAAAAAAAAAGAGAGAAGAAGAAAAGCATAGAAGAGAAGAAAAAGAGTCGAGCAACGGAGCAATCACCTTGAGGATGGTTCTGAGAGAACCCCAGATGAGCTGTCACGAGTCCAAGTCAACCATCTGGTCCACCATCTTGGGCATGACAAATCTATTGGTAAGATCTTGGATGATCTCCAACCTTCTCTCCAACGTCATAAGGTGTTCCTTGTGACTCCACGCACTTGATATCGGAGGAGGCCCGACGTGCTGGCCATGCTTCTGGTTGCCAAGGTGCAATCTTTCAAAGGAGAAAGAGAGGCCACTGATAGGATAAGTGTTCGGGTTGTCCATGAGCGTGAGCTTGAGCTTTCGTTGTGAGGAGAAGAGAGGCGAATTTATAGTACGTTTCGATGGTGTTCTAACCGAATTGGGAGTCGTATCCTACTAGAAGTCGAACGTCTTGGAATGAATATAAGAGAAAATATACTCCGACCAGGATAGGGAGATGAGAGTCCACGAGGGAAGTAGCAAAATTTAGAGTTAATCCAGTTTACGTGAATGATTAAAGTTCAAGTCGGATTTCAGTATCCAAGTAGAAGCATCTTGACAGTCCAGGTTTGCCAAGGGATAAAGATCACAAAACCAGAACTAATTAACACATTCATTTCCTGTTTCGAGTACCGGACGGTATGCCACGTAACAAACAAGAACTAGTTCGTGTTTTTATTAATTGATTTGGACTGCCGATTGTATTGAATATATTGCAAATAATAGACTGCAAATAAATTCCCCTTGGTCACCACAACCACTTCAAAGCTTCACACGCTTTATCCCTCAGCATCAAAGAAGCATCTAATATTTCCGTTGTCCGGTTGTTATATACCCGTCTAGTGTTTGTTTCTATGATCAAAATATATCTTGCAGGGTCCTGATGCATAATTGTATTAATTCTTGCCACAACTTGTGTTTACCGATTAATAAATAAGCATCCATGAAGCCAATCCCAAACTGCCAAAACAGGGCTTTTTGGTTATCCATGCCGTGCCGTGAATCATGAATGCTAGCTCCTTCTTTACTGTTCCTCCGGATGATTCTCTGATACTTCATCTTATTTTATTTTATTTTGCCTTTGGTGTGGTGTGGATAGGAGAGGTGGCAGGATGCTACCCCAGTTTATTGAAAAAAGAAACAGAGTATAGTTACGGTGATGCTAAGTTACGAAGCCGTCATGAGTTAACCGCACGGAATCAAAAGGTTTGAAATACAGGGAACAGGGGAAACCGTGGAACAGAGTCTAAGAATGAACTCAGCTACTTTTCCTACGTGCCAAAGAAATTGATCTGAAGAAGCACTCAGCTCAGCTGATGGGAGGATGTGCCAAAGAGGACAATGTGTTCCACAGGTCGTGATGCTTGGTTTCGAACTTAGATGAAAAAAAAGTAACTTCCGCGGCACCACACAGACCCAATTTTTTATATCGGAAAGATACAGCCGTTTCTCTCCCTCCAAATCTCCCAGCAAACTTGCTGCAATTAATTGATCCTCAGTCTCTGTCACCTTCTTGCTCTTGTTCTTCTTTCTCCAAGCCATCCTTGGGTCTTGAAAGGATGATGGCCTCCCTCTTAAGTTCAGCTACAACTTGATTATGTCACAGCCCGAACCCGTCACCTAGTTCGGTTACGTGGCTACATGAATCCTAGAGCGACATTCTAGAGATGAGGCTTTAAAATCCGATACAATCTCAACATCTATAAATAATAATATTTTAATTTAATAATAATTAGTAAAATTTATATAATTAAAGATTTAATTTCTTCATGATCAGATATCAATGATACTCTATCTAATTATATATTCACCTACGAACTGAAACCATTACTAATTATGAGCATTTTGCAACTCTAGAATGGTAAGAAAAAAAGAGAATTGTGAACTTTACAGTTCCGTCGTACATGCACCAACGTAATAATAAAATTCAAGAATAATAAATGAGCAATTATCAAAGAAAAATTATAAGGCACAAAATCTCGTGTAAGGTATGCATTATAACTCAATATTTATATAAATATATATTTTACGAATCATGTATTATTATAAATCCATCATAAATATCATATGTATATTCCTACGAGTAATTATTTACGTTTCCTTAATATTTTTCAAATCAATCATCATCATAAATAGAGTTTAAACACTTTAAAGCCTTGACAAGAAGTTGATGATTTACTCGATTGAAGCTTGGCATTTCATCAATTTATACTTGAGAGGATATGAAAAATGTTGGAGAAGATTGCTTTTGAAGGCTTGCTAAAATCAATGCACACTTTCCTCTCGTTTTCTTTTCTTTTTGGATATTCAATGTTCTTCACCAAAAATAATAGATTCTCTCATTAAATTTCTTAATCATGCTTCCAAATTGATTTTCCACCTTTAAATATCCTTAGAGATGGTTGGAGAATGAGTTTTAGTCGTTGGAAGCCCTAAAATGACCACTAGAGTGAGAACCAGCTATTGAGAGAAAGAAAGATCCGTTGCAGAATAATCCGTTGAAGGTTGTCAGCGCATTTTGAGTCCTCTCTATTTTTATGGAGATGTCTCACTGCAACTTCGAGATGACTCAAAAATTTTGGAGTCATTTCGATCTCAATGCACTAAATTAAGATTTATATTTCTTGAGAAAGAGATAACTCAGGTTGATTTTGAGTCCTCTCTATCTTGTGCCAAGCCAGCATGTCAATATGCCAAACAGCTTGGAGATGATTCTAAATTTTTTGAAGATGGCTCTAAATTTTTTGGAGACAGCTCTTTTTACTCTAGGATCGACTCAACTAAGTCTTGAACTCAAAAATTTCTTCTTTGAAGACCTTGACTTAGTTTGTGAAGATCTTTTTCAATGAATATTTTTTTAATTTAAAAATCTGGAAAGATCTATATATACTTTTATTGATGCAGAACTTGGTTGACGCTGGATTAAGTTGGAGTTGAGGAAGAAGAGGTCACTGTTAGTGACCTACAAAATAAAGTCTCATCCGAAGTCGGTGGTGATGGCTCTGACCCTCCGACGATCAAGTCAGCTCTTTTGGCCAATAGAAATGGAGTGCTTAGGCAAGAATTCAGCAGAGTTTTGAGAAGAAGAAGAGAGCTTAGAAAAAACGTATTTGGAGGATCCCTTTTTATAGATGAAGCCTATAGCAGATTGATAGTGACGGCCGTAACCATCCGGTAGTGGGCCGCTCGGAGCCACATAGAGTTTGTTATGGAGAAAGATGTCCGTTGCCATGATGTGGCCGTTCATTAAGATTTAATAGTCGAAGTTCGAAGAAAGCAAGCATTGGTTGGTAAAGAGCTTTGACATACATCAATTCTAGAGAAGTTCGGACTCCTAAAGGAAATACAACTGGAGGACATCATTTGAAAGGAATGCTAGTTAAAATCTGAAAGCAATCCACTGGAGGAATTCAGATAGAGTTTGACTGATGGAGAAGTCTAGGAGGAGTCCGACTGGTGGAGAAGTTCGATTGAAGAAGAAGTTTGAAAGAAGTTCGGCTCTTGGAGGAATCCGATTGAAGGAGAAGTCCGTTCGGCTTCTGAAGGAATTCGGAAGGAGTTCGACTTCTGAAGAAATCTGACTGAAGAAGAAGTTTGGAAGGAATTTGGCTTCTGAAGAAATCCGATAGAAGGAGGTTCGAAAGAAATTTAGCTCCTGAAGGAATCCGAAAGGAGTTCGGCTCCTGGAGAAATCTGATTGAATGAGAAGTCCGGAAGAAGTTCGGCTCCTGTAGAAATCCGACTGAAGGAGCAGTCCGAAAAAAGTTTAGCTCCCGTAGAAATCTAACTGAAGGAGAGGTCCGAAAGGAGTTTGATTTCTGTAAAAATTCGACTGAAGGAGAGGTCCAAAAGGAGTTCAGCTTTTGAAGGAATCTGATTGACGAAGAAGTCTGGAAGGAGTTCGGCTCCTATAGAAATTCGACTGAAGGAGAGATTTGAAAGGAGTTTGGCTCCTGGAGGAATCCGATTGAAGAAGATCGAAAGGAGTTCGACTCCTATAGAAATCTGACTGAAGGAGAGGTCTAGAAGAAGTTTGGCTGAAGTCCGAAATAAGTTTGGTTGGGGTTTGATTGTTGGAGGAGTTCGACTGGGAGGTTTGACTGCTGGAGGAAGAATTTTTGATCGAAGCTCTTCCATGATTTTTAGTTACATAAGGCTAAGCATCAGATTGAACTTCGACGGGAGTGGGATTTATCCCCAATAATAGTCCCTCCACTTTCGAGTTCAAAATTCGAAGAAAGGGAGTATAGAAGAGATGACTGTTGATGTCCTTTTCTAGACTCTGCATCTGCTGAGATTGAAGCTTGGAGAAGATCTTATCTTCAGTCGAGATTGACGTTGAAGTTGAAGCTCGAGGGAGATCTTATCTCCAGTCGAGGTTGACGTTGAAGTTGAAGTTGAAGCTCAGGGGAGATCTTATCTCCAGTCGAGGTTGACGTTGAAGTTGAAGCTCAGGGAAGATTTTATCTCTAGTCGAGGTTGAAGTTAAAGTTGAAGTTGAAGTTGAAGCTCGGAGGAGATTTTATCTCCAGCCGAGGTTGAAGAAGATCTTATCTTCTACTGACGTTGCAGTTAAAGCTTGGGGGAGATCTTATCTCCAGTCGAGGTTGAAGTTGAAGTTGAAGCTCGGGGGAGATCTTATCTCCAACCGAGGATTGAAGGAGATCTTTATCTCCTACTGACGTTTCAATTGAAGCTCGAGGGAGATCTTATCTCCAGCCAAGATTGATGTTGAAGTTGAAGCTCATGGGAGATCTTATCTCTAGCCAAGGTTGAAGAAGATCTTATCTCTTACTGACATTACAATTGAAGCTCGGGGGAGATCTTATCTTCAGTCGAGGTTGATGTTGAAGTTGAAGCTCGGGAGAGATCTTATCTCCAACTGAGGTTGAAGTTTAAGTTGAAACTCGAGGGAGATCTTATTTCCAGCTGAGGTTGACGTTGAAGTTAAAGCTCGAGAAAGATCTTATCTCCAACTGAGGATTGAAGGAGATCTTATCTCCTACTGACGTTGTAGTTGAAGCTCAGGAGAGATCTTATCTCCAGTCGAGGTTGACGTTGAAGTTGAAGCTCGGAGAAGATCTTATCTCCAGTCGAGGTTGAAGGAGATCTTATCTCCTACTAACGTTATAGTTGAAGCTCGGGGGAGATCTTATCTCTAGCCGAGGTTGAAGTTGAAGTTGAAGCTTGGGGGAGATCTTATCTCCAGTCGAGGTTGAAGGAGATCTTATCTCCTTTACTGACGTTGTAGTTAAAGCTCGGGGGAGATCTTATCTCCAGTCGAGGTTGACGTTGAAGTTGAAGATGAAGTTGAAGCTCGGAGGAGATCTTATCTCCAATCGAGATTGAAGGAGATTTTATCTCTTACTGACGTTGCAATTGAAGCTTGAGGGAGATCTTATCTCCAACCGAGGTTGAAGTTGAAGTTGAAGTTGAAGCTTGGAAGAGATCTTATCTCCAATTGAGGTTAAAGGAGATCTTATCTCCTATTGACGTTGCAGTTGAAGCTTGTAGGAGATCTTATCTCCAGTCGAGATTGACGTTGAAGTTAAAGCTCGGAAAAGAATTCTGATCCTGGGTTCTCGTGCTTGCTGCTTGTTGCAGATGCTGAGCTCGTTGTGGACATCAAGCTTGTTATGGACGTCGAACTAGGATCTCTCTTGCAAATCAGGATAAGATTCTGCCTTTCGCATTTGACGTAGTCAGGTTGTCGTGGGAAAGCACGTGTAAGGATTCTCCACCGAGCTTCTTTCTTCTCCACGTCTTTGGTCTACAGGATTCCGACCTTTGCTCATGCTAGGATGGGGTTCTCCTTCTATTTCTAATAGGCTATAGGGACGTATTTAGGATTGTTGTCAAGGCCTCTCCTCTTACCTCATCTAAAATGAATGAGGCCTTCAACTTTGCTCATGTTAGAACGATTTTCTCCTCCTATTCCTAGTGGGCCATGGAGGCACATAAGGGCCATTATCAGGGCCTCTCTCTCCATCTCGTCTAAAATAAATGAGGTCTTCAATTTTGCTCATGTTAGGACAAGATTCTCCTCATATTCCTAATGGGCTATGGGGGCACATAAGGGCCATTGTCAGGATCTCTCCCCCCTATCTCGTCTAAAATGAATGAGGTCTTCGACTTTGCTCATGTTAGGACGAAGTTCTCCTCCTATTTCTAATAGACTGTGGGGGCATATAAGGACCATTGTCAGGGCCTCTCCCTTCATCTCGTCTAAAATGAATGAGGTTTTTGACTTTGCTCACGTTAGGATGAGGTTCTCCTCTTGTTCCTAATGGACTATAGGGATGCATAAGGACCGTTGTCAGGGCCTCTCCCCTCATCTCGTCTAGAATGAATGAGACCTTCAACCTTACTCATGTTAGGATGAGGTTCTCCTCCTGTTCCTAACATGGCCATTATTAATTACTTCTTTCCTATCATCATATAGATTTTGCACCAAGAAACAATAACATTAAAATGGAGGAGTTTTATTAGCAGAAAATTGTTGGTAGTACATCCTCAGATTTTTTGAATTTCAAGATCATGGGAGTGTCATCCCTCCAAGCTCTTTCAGACGATAAGTTTCAGATCGGATGATCTTCTCTACTTCATATGAACCTTCTCAATTCGGAGCAAGCTTCCTCTGACTCTGAGGCTGAGAGATGGCTGCTCGTCGAAGCACTAAGTCTCCCACTCTGAACATTTTACCTCTATCTTTGGAGTTATAGTATCGGGCCACCCTTTGCTTGTAAACCGCCATCCAAATCTGGGCGTCCTCTCTTTTTTCTTCTAGCAGATTGAGATTGACTCTGAGATCCTATGAGTTATGCTGCTCATTGAAGGCTACGACCCATGCTGATGGAAGCTTAAGCTCGATTGAGATGACTGCCTCCATTCCGAAAGCTAAGACGAATGGTGTTTTCTCATATGTATGTTCCTACGACTAATTATTTATGTTTTCTTAATATTTTCTAAATCAATCATCATCTTTTAGTTTGGGCTAATCATTGTCACACTTTGGCGCATGACTGATAAATCATAAACTATGCTTCGGCTCATCATGGTAATCCATAATAACTAGGCTTGCAATGGCAAATCAGTATACTATGCTTTAGCCTGGCAAATCAAGATATTCATGCTTTGGTCCATGGTAACAAACCAGTATGTCATAATTCGGTCCGTGATTGGCAATCCAATGTGTCACAATTTGGCTTATGACCGGCAATCTACATCATGACTAGTCCAAATTCTCTTTCACAATCAACAGTTCTTTCAATAATTTGTATTACATTCTTGTTCAATTTCAAAACATCAGATATCATATTTACAACAATCAAAATAGTCAACATGTAATGCATATATATAATATAGAATCATATATCTAAATAAAGTCAAAATCATCATGCATTGTATAAAAATATACATACAGATAATTATATAAAAAGATTTTTACCTCTACCAATCTTAGACTCAAGTATAGCTATTGATTAATCCTTCGATTTATAAACTCAAGATCAAGGTGTTTCTTCTCGACATCTTGTACACATAATTGCATCTCTATATAATCAAGATCACACATAAAAATTATAGATAATTATGGATAGTAGAAAATAATGATATATGGCCTTACCACTTAGGTCCAAAACTTCTCACAGGGTTAACTGGTCAATCTGAGCATATGTAGATATCTAGACCCTCTACTGGCTTATAAAATTTTTAGAAAGAGAAATTTATGAATAAAAAAAAAATCTAGAGAGAGTAAAATTCTAGAGAGAGAAAGTATAGAGAGAAACTCATAGAGAGAGAAAGTGGAGAGAGGATAAAGGAAAGAGAGACAGAAAATTCTCTTCTTTTTTTTTTTCTTTTCTTTTTCTCCATACTCTCTTTTTCTCATTTTCCTCTTCTTTTCCCCATAGGATGCAAGGAAAGGGGTCTTAATTGACCCACTTTCCATGGGCCATGGCCTTCTATAATAGCACGGCTCCGGCAAGGAGTGGCTTTGGCCGTCGGCGATCAATATAATGCCGCAATCTAGCGATGACAATAGGTCCAACGAAAGAAAAAGAAGGAGAATAAAATAGGGGAAGACTCGATCCCCTATAAAATCTGGCGGTCGATGGCTCAATCCAACTATCAATGGCTTCTTGAAGTTTGAAAAAGAAAAGAGAAAAGAGAATGAAAAATCAATACTTTAAATTTGGTAATCGATTGATGGTGGCTCACCGAAATTACTTGATACAAAGAACCCTCTAATCTTCACGACTTTGTAGGCGATTGACTGGAGATTTGAGAGGGTGGCTAGGGAATTTAGAAGCACAGATCCTAGAATCCTCACTAGAGTTTAATCAACCCTAGGATCCTTCTCCTAATCGAACTTGAAAGAGGAGATGAACTGAAGTCCTCCTCTTCCACCTCACATGCTTAGTGTGTGAGGTCCAAATATTTTTTTTTCTTTTTTTACTTGCTTTAAGATTCATGTAGGAAAATCCAGATCCTTACATTCTCTCCCCCTTCAAATAATTGTATCCTCAAAATTAGCATACTATAAAGTTGATAATTTTAAGGGTGCAAAATTTTTATCTTATCATCGAGCTCCTAGGTAGCTTATTCACTCAAAAGAAATTTCAATCCTCTATCATAACATCCTAGAACAAATCTTTTCGATCAAATTTAAATAACTTAAACTACTACACTTTTGCTATATACTCTGATCTCAATCCACTAAATTATTTAGGTTTGTTAAATAATTTTTGAACCAATAAAATTATAAATTATTAATTCCTTGAATTACAATCTGAGATACAATTTATACATCGAAGTTCAAATCCTATGAATCACCTTTATTACAATCCCTTAGTGACCATATTCCTAAGTTTTGATATTCTCGATGTCATGCTCTCACAATAAAATCTAATCCACCAATAGAACCATATATATACATATATTCTTTTTCATGTACATACAAGTTTAATATATAATCCTTTTGTAGGTTCAATGCTTGAAAAGTGTTCCTCTCGTATAATGCAATTCTTTCTTAGACTACATCCTAAACAACTTTGTTCTAATAAACCTAAAATTATAATGATTAAATAATTAACATCAAAATTAGAAAGTCATCATAACCTTCACCAATATCAAGTTTACAATTCCAAAATCATCTATATAATAATTAAACAAGTATACTAAACATAACATATCAATATATCCCATTTTATTCTAGGGTCATCACCTCTCATATTTAGGTCAAACCATACTTACTGAAATCTAAGACATAACTTATTAGTTCTGTTATACACATCATATGCCACTTACACATAAATTTCATCATAAAATTTATTGATCATAAATCCAAACTTTGAATCCTTTTTGCTACTTCGATTATGTCCTTAGTAATCAAAACTTTATAATACTTAAATACCACATAGGTCATAGTCCCTAGTGATCATAACCTAAGCTGTAATACTACTTTTGTTACATCCCAAACTTGTCACCTCGTTCGGTTATATGACACGGTTGCATGAATCCTAGAGAGACATCCTAGAGATCATGTAGAGCTTTAAAATCTGATACAATCTCAACATCTATAAAAAGTAATGATCTAATTTCATAGTAATTAATAAAATTTATATAATTAAAAATTTAATTTCTTCAATCATCCGATCATATATCAATGATGCTCTATCTATTCATCTGTTTATGAACCCAAACCACAGTCAATTATGAGCATCCTGCAACTTTGAAAGAAAAGAAATGGAGGTTGGGAGCTTTACAGCATAGTAAGAATCCCATCACATATACATCAATATAATAAAAAATTTAAAAATAATAAATGAGCAACTATCAAAAAGAAATCATAAGGCACAAAATCTCATGTTACGTATGTATTGTAACTCAACCATTATATAAATATGTATGTCATAAATCATATATTATCATAAATCTATCATAAATATCACATATATATTCACACAAGTTATCATTTATGTTTTACTAACATTTTTCAAATCAATCATCATCTTTCAGTTTGGACTAATCATGGTCATGCTTCGGCCCATGACTGGCAAACCATAAATCATGCTTCGACTCATTTTAGCAATCTATAATAACTGTACTTCGATCCATAGTGGCAAACTAGAATATCCATACTTTGGCTCTAAGTGGCAAACCAAGAAATCCATGCTTCGATCCATAGTAGCAAACTAGGATGTTATGATTTCGCCCATGATTAGCAATCTAATGTATTATGATTCGGCTTGTGATCGATAATCTACATTATGGCTAGTCCAAATATTCTTTCACAATCAATAGTTCTTTCAATAATTTGTATTATATTCTTGTTCAATTTCAAAACATCATACATCATGTTTATAGCAATCAAAATAGTCAACATGTGATGTTGGGATATCAGCATACTCTGATACCACTTGTTAAGGATCTAGTATCGAGATATTAAGAAAGGAAGAAAGAAAAAAATAAAATAACAACACAACCAAGTACGTAGATTAGCCCAAAGGCTCGCCTCCATGGGGCATGCAAAACTTCACTATGAAAAAGAAAGAGATACAAAAGGAGATTACCCACTCTCAACTCACGTATACAATCTTCTCAATAAAAAGTTATCCTTGTTTTGGAGCTGCCGCTATCTGAGCTCGAAGCTGAGTTCTTCCTCCTGAGAACCTCATTTTGGAGTATCGCTGTAGTGATCTCGTCCATCTTGATGGTGCTCTTTTCCACTAGAAGAGCAGTTACCAAGAACTCATACGAAGGAGAAGTGATGCTAGCAAGACCAATGCCCTGGTCTTCTCCTCAACTTTTTTGCCAATACTGAGGAGGTCAGTGAGGATCTTCTAAAAGTTGAATAGATGCTGTTGCATGCTTTGGCCTTCATCCATCCCAGCTGGTAGAACTATCTTCAAAGAAATAGCATGTTGGTGAGCGACTTTGCCATGTATAACTCCTCGAACTTCGACCACAGTGCCGTCAGAAAAATCTCGCCAAGTACATGGATCATCATATCATCCGCTAGGTACAAGTAGATCGTGCTCACTACCTGCAACTGGATCCACTTTCAATTCTTCACCTCCATGGTGGCTGACATCTTATCGTACAAGAGAGTGTCGATCAATCCATGTTGGATGAAGATATTTTTTATCCTTGCTTGCCACAAGAAGAAATTATCCTTTCTATCAAACCTATTGATCTTCATCTTGATTGCACTTATCTTCTCCCTATTTTTTTAATCTCTATCACCACTGCTGTAATCTACGCTCTGATACCATCTGGCTCTGATACCAATCTATTGAAATATCAGTACACTCTGATACCACTTGTTAAAGATTTAGTACCAGAATATTATGATAGGAAGAAAGAAAAAAATAAAATAAGAACACAACCAAGTATGTGGATCAGCTCAAAGGCTCATCTTCATGGGGCATGCAAAACTTTACTATGAAAAAGAAAGAGATACAAGAGGAGATTGCTCAGTCTCAACTGATGTAGACAATCCTCTCAACAATAAGTTATTCTTAACAAATTCTCTCTTAGAGTCCTCTTAAAATGATCGCAGTCCACTGCCTAGCTATCTGCCTAAAGTTCCTGCTCCTGCTGTCTACTGGTGCTCTCTCTACTCTCTATCATATTTCAAGATCTATTTAAGCCACTATCAAGCCACATTTCTATTCACGGACTGCTCCAGGCCTTTCAAAGGCCTTTGTCTGTGTCCTAGTAGGATTTCCAGCCCGTTTCAAAGTCAAACAACATCTCCTGGCTATTAGATTGCGATCATGATCCTCCGTGACTACTGGATTACGCAAAAGGATCAAAAACTCCTATAGGCCATGAAAAAGGACCCGATCCATGCTTTTTGGTGCATGGATCGCAAAAAAACCCAAACACAGTAGTGAAGCCGCTTGGGCCCAGGCCGCACTCGCACGCCCCCCCGTGCGTGGCGTTGGACCGTACGCCCATGTTAGAAACGTGTTTCAAAGCCAATTATCAACCTGTTGATGGTTGTGCTACTTATTATACTTGTATATGAATTATTAATTAATAAAAAATATTTTGATATTTTTCATCATAAATTTAATTATCTTCTAATGAACTTCTATGTTGTGATAAAGTTCTTAGGACTATCTAGATTCGATAAAGAAGGATTTGCCATTTATTTCTTAAGTTGTTCACGATTAAAAGATATATTATTATTTAGGATGATAACATTTATTGAGTATAGATCGTTGTGTGTCATATAGATTGATTTTTCTCATAACCAAGGAGTGTTGAGATACTGTTATGGCATGCAAGTGAGATGTATGGGTACATCTGCACTGAACGTGATTAACTCTATAGCTTTTCTTCTATCAAGATTAGCCTCGATGGAATATGGGTATAACTATCCCTTCGACCTAAGATCATCATGGTGACTTTCAAGCAACTCACTATGCTTCAATACCAGACTATCTGAATTTTTAATTCAGTGATGAAAGATTTTTGGGCACAGTCAAGTACTTAAGGAGTCAGTGCATGTATCAAGATGGGATTGACCACTCCTGATTTCAGGAGCTGTGTTCAATAGTATTTCAATTTAGCAAAATCTTGACCAGGATAGTCTTAGTGAGGAGTCACGAGACTAATTGCTTTAAGACATGATATAGATATATTTTCTAGGATTGACAGTCAAATCCTAAATCATCTATTACACATAGGTCATAGGGATGAATTATACAGTAACCATATTTGCGTAGGTTCTGAATATTGTGATTGCGACTATTTGACCTATCTGGATATCGGGGACCATTGCTAGATGGTCACTTTGATTAGTACAGAAATTGGTTTTTATGCTACCGACTTAGGTTCGAACATGTGGAGTCACACACACTAGAGGTTTCTATCTGATCTGATGATTGGTGAAGTATTCCACTCGACTGAGACTCTATGATTAAGAGTTTCACTGGACTGGAACTCTTCGACCAGGAGTCCTACTGGGTTAGGACACTGAGTCTCAATGTCTGGGAGTCTATGGTCAAGAGTCCCACTAGATTAGGACTCTTCGATCAAGAGTCTCACAGCTCTGAGACTCTGAGTCTTACATATTTGAGACTCTATGATTGAGAGTTAGGACTCTATAATTATTAGTTTCACTTATTTTGGACACCGGGATCAAGAGTCCCACTGGTTTGGAACTCTTCGATCAAGAATTTCATTTTGATAGAACTTTGTTATCCTAACATCCATCGAATTTGGACCCTAGATTGATGAGAGATTTTATTAGTGAATTTAATCATTAATTAATTTAATTTGATTGAGTAATTATTTTTTGGTTCAAGTCCAATTGAATTAGGTTCAGTTGGGTTTGACCTGATTAGGTCACAAGTTGACCTAATCACCGAGGAGGTTTGAACCTTGATTTGATCAAAGGTTAGGCTTGATCAATTCTTGATTTTATTGAGATTTAATTTAGTCTAACTAAGCCTAATTATGTTGGGTTTAATTTTATCTAGTTGGACCTAACCAATTTTCATTGGTTTGGTTCAATTGGTTGAAGTTTAAATTCAAAGACTAGTTTGACTAGTCTTCTCTTCCCATGTGCCACTTATGCCCCACTCCCTATTTAAAATTCATGAGAAAAGTTCTCATAAGTTTTCTACATGCACAAAGGATCTCACGCCCACCTTCTATATGCCCATTGTGGATAAGTTTTGGTTGTTATTGATTTTAGTTTGAATGAGATTCAAACTTAGATAAGAAACAACCTTTATCTTATCCATGTGTCACCTCATTTTGTGCGCCCATATTTCTTCATGAGAAATAGTTCTCGTGCTTCATTCTCCATGCACAAGATACTCCACGCCTTCCCTTCTTATGCCATATTTTGTTTGAATCAAATTGGTTGGCATTTGAATTCAAAATAAGTTTGAATTCAAATTGACAACCAACCCGTTCTAATCCTCTCATGCGTGCTCTCCACTATTTTGGCAAAAAATAAAAGGAAGAGAATTTTGGTCATGTGACAACTGATCTAAAAAAAAAGGGGAGAACTTTCATGAGCCTCTGGGTGCATGAGAAAATATTTTAAAAAATCAAGAGAAAGAAAAACAAAGAGAGTTGGGCCAGGGTTTTCAAGGTGCATATAATCTAGGGTTTTAGAACCTGAGATTCAAAAAGCAATTACATGAACTACAAGAGTCGTAAGTGCACGAAACTTTAGCGAGAACCTCCTCTACCTCTCTACTATGTCTACCAGCAATCCAGAGCATCCATGAAGCTCGTAGATAAAGATCGAAGTCATTCGATCAAAATAGCCCTTGAAAGACTTTGGTGTCGAGCTAGCACTCGCAAGGAGCCAATCAGGATCAAGAGCCTCATGTAGATGATCCATGGAGGTTAGACATCTATGTAGCTACATTATAACGAGCGAACCTCCTCAACGATAATCGGATCATGATGATCGACTATCGATGCAAGGTATAGTGTTCAGAACACTTAGATCTAGTAAATAGTTTACTGCACTATTTTAATTTTTTAGATCTGATATATATGCATTTATGTCATGTTTAGATCCTTAGTATAAGGTTTATTTTTTGATATGATCAGTAATTAATTAATTAGATTAATTAATTTTTTACTATATTTTAGCTATTTTTGAAATTTTTTTTCGAAAGTAGCTTTGTTAACCCTGCACTGGTTCCTTCAAAAGGTATCAGAGCATCATATTCGCTAAACATGATATGCTTGTATGTTTAGATTGATTATTTAGATTTAATCTAAATATTAATCTAATAATCTGATTAATTAGATCTAAAAATTAAAATCATGATTGCATGGACTGAAGGTTGTCCTGTTATAGGGTTTACCTCCCGTAGTGAAAAAGTTATCCTAGTACATTACTGATCTAAATAGTTAATCATAAAACCTTAGATCTGATCTAATATTTTTTATGATCTAATTAAATTAGGCTTTAATTTGATTTTTTGATTATGAATGCATGTTTAGATAGGATCTAAAGTTTGATTCATGATTTAGTATTGTGTAGTGTACATAGTTTTAGATTAAATCCTACAACTTGTGTTGTTTGTGAATTGACCCATTTCAATTTTAAAGTGAGTCGACTCAATTGGTGAACAATGCTAAGTTATAAATAATCTTTCAAAAATTTTAAAAAATATTTTTGAAATATCGATCCCTAACCCTCAGCTCATAAACTTAATTAAAATTAAGTGAAATGATTTAGTGTCTAGAATTATAAATTAAGATCCTAAGTCATTAATCATAAACTTGTGGGTTATTGGGTTAGATGAATTTGGTCCATAAATTGGGTTAGACCTAAGGTTAGTTAAAGAATGAACTAAATTAGAGTAATTGATCAAATCTAATTAAATATTAATTTAGATTAGGTCAAGGACTCTATAGACTCAATTACAATAGTTGTAGTTGGTCAAGTCCATGCCTTTAACGAGGACCAAATGGACTTGATTCATGGCTACGTGGTCGAACCCGTAATTACTAAGTTGGTCAAATTGAAACTAATAAATCGGATGGTATTTAAGATAAGTCTGATAGTTTGATCAGTGGTTTTTAATTCAAAACCACTCGCACTGATTCAATCTTTGATGAGTTAATGACATATCTCTTCCATTGATCTCACTTAGTCATCTTGGTGAGTTAGGTTTTGATTAGATCACTTGGTGATTGGGGCTCACCCATGTTGATTAGCTAAATCAATCTGACTGATTTAGGTGCTCCTAATGCCAGCTTAGATTAGATCCTTTTTGTTCTGACTTAGTGGAGTCAGTGGGAGCATCGAAATTGGCTTGCTTTTCTTAAATAAGTTAACTAAATCTTCTAAAATTATTAGGTTCTTAAAAATGAAATAGTTATATAGATAACTAAATCATAGCCTCCCATTAAGTTGAGTGATAATGGGTTCATTAATTTGATAATCACTGGAGGCCCAAAGGCCTGGTGCTTATTGATTAATAAAATTATCATTCATAAAATGATGATTTGGTTAAGTCTTTTTGATGATAATTAAGTTGGCTGACCAAAGTTGGGCCTGATCATTTATTGGTTAGATAAGACCAAATATAGTCATGTTAATGGTTGGACCTAACCGAACTTTTTTAGTAGAGATCAAAGCCTACTGATTAGGTCTCCAGGGCAAAATTGATATTACTAAAAATTATTTAAAAAAATAATTAATTTTGAACCTATCCATAGGTGTACATGAGTTGACCAACCAAAGTTGGGCTCGTGTATAGTCTATGTGGATTCTAGTACCCACTAAGGAATTAAAATAATTCCTCAAATTGCAGGTAGAGGCTACCAATTCGTATAAAATAGTGGAAGAACCTTTAGACTAAAGTCCAAGTCTTTAGGATAATTGATTCATATACTAATTAGGTTTGGTTTTTCTTATTATGCAAAAATATCCACTAACCTTTCGCTCCGATCATTGTTAGGTAATGACAAATTAATGGGATCCTACTATGATAGCTGGTATCATAAGTTAAAAATCATCTTGGAGCATGAGCGGATCCTTTATGTTGTAATGGATCTAGCACCTGAGGAGCCAGTTTCAAATGCTAGAGGAGCGATCCAAGACACTTATCAAAAGTGGCTCAATGATCATACCACTTTTTGGTGTATAATGCTGGTGGTAATGAACAACGAGTTCAACCATTGGTTTGAAAATGCCCAGCCATAGGAAATACTTCAAATATTAAACGACTCCTTTGGCATACCAACGATGTTGAAAGACATAAAATAAGTTGTGCCATTTTCGATGCTTGGATGAGGACTGGGGCCTCAGTCACCAATCATGTATTGTACATGATCGAGATGATCAAGCGCCTTAGCAAGCTGGGCTTTCCCCTGCACGAGCAGCTCGGTAAGGATGCGATCCTTAATTTCTTACTCAAGTCTTTCCTCTTCTTCTTAACTCATTTTAGAATGACAAAGCCTGTAGTCAACTACCATGGCTTATTGGGGTTGCTGCAGAATTTTGAGAAGGATCACCAACTCCATAAAAAGATGGTGAATGTAGTGAGAGGGTCTACTTCTAGTCGTCGATCCTTTAAGAAAGAGAAGAAGAACAAGAAGATGTAGCCAAATGCCGGAGCGACTGCATAGGATTGGACCAAGAGGTGCAAGCCCGACCAGAGCCAGATGGAGTGCTTCTTCTGCAAGAAGCAAGGGCACTAAAAGAGGAACTGTCCTCTGTACATTGCCTCCCTAGATCCGAACAGGCTGAGGAGGAAGCAAGTGGTTACTAGGCAAGGTAATCATATGATAACACCTTACAATTTTTTCTTATTTGATTCTACTGCTTGGGTATTAGATACTAGAAACCCTTATTATATTTATAATTCTATGCAGGGCTTGCAGATCAGTAGAAGATTTGATCAGGATGAGAGGTTTCTGAACGTTGAAGATAGAAGACAAGTTTTAATTCTAGCTTTAGGAATCATGAACCTTGTAATTAATTAAAATAAAGTTATTCTTAATGAATATCATTTTTGTCTAACTTTCTTATTGAATGTCATTTCTGTAGGCCTTTTGGCCATGAATGGGTTTGAAATATCAATAATTTTTTTTTTGTAATGTCATTTTGAATGGTATTATAATTTTTATTGGATAATTGAATAATAAAATTTATTTACTTTCTATGCATGTTAATGTGGTTCAATCCTCTGGTAAATATCCTAGAATTTATGATGTGTCTGATGCCTATCTTTGGCACTATAGGCTAGGTCATATTAACAAGAATAGAATTAATAGGTTAGCTTAAGAAGGAATTCTTATGGTTAGTAGTTGTGAATAACTTTCGACCTGTGAGTTCTGACTTCTTGGTAAGATGACCAAGTCACCTTTTTCTAGAAAAGATGAATGAGCCACCAAACTCCTAAGTCTAGTACATTCAGATGCATGTGGACCCATGAGCTTAAGTGCTAGAGGTGGATACTTCTACTTCATAACCTTCACAGATGACTTATCAAGGTATGGGTATATTTATTTAATGAAGCATAAGTCGGAGTCATTTAAAATGTTCAAACTATTTTGAAATAAGAAAGAAAAGCAAACTAGAAAGAGTATTAAAACTCTTTGATCTAACCGAGGGGGTTAGTATCTTTCAAATGAGTTTCTGACATATTTAGGGAAGAATGGAATTCTCTCTCAATGGACTCCTCCTTAAACACCATAACCTAATGGTGTATCTGAAAGAAGGAATCGGACACTGTTGGACATGGTTCGATCCATGATGGAGTTTGCTGATTTGTCGATCTTCCTATGAGGGTATGTGCTTGAGTCAGCTTATTATATTCTAAATAGAATTTTGAGTAAATCTGTTGATAAAATACCATATGAGATATGGATAGGGTGTAAGCCAGTGCTCTCACACCTTAGAATTTGGGGGTGTTCGACTTATGTCAAACGTTTAATGACAGACAAGCTTGGATCAAGGTCTGAGAAGTGTAATGTTATAGGTTATCCAAAAGAAACCAAAGGATACTACTTCTACCTTGTAGATGAGTAAAAAGTGTTTGTCAGCCTTAAGGCAGTCTTTTTAGAAAAAGAGTTCCATGGTAAAGAAACTAATGCCTTTAAGATCAAACTTGATGAAGTACAGTAGGTGGAAGAACAGACACAAGTTATTGAACCTGAGCTGAACTAATTAGATCAGACCTAGAACCCATAGTAGATGCACCCTTAAGGCAATCTAGTAGAGTATCACGTCAACTGGATAGATACTACGACTTCTTGGTCCAGGATGGGGAACCTATCAAACTCGATGAGAATGATCAGGATCCGATCACCTATATGGATGTAATGCAGAGATTCGACTCTGAGAAATGGCTTGAGGCCATGAAATTCAAAATGAAATTCTTGAAGGTCAACGATGTATAGATATTGGTTGAGCCACCTAAAGGGATAAAACCCATAGGGTGTAAGTGGGTCTTTAAAAGAAAAAGGGGCGCAGACGAAAAGATGGAGATCTATAAAGTCTATCTAGTTGCTAAGGGGTATCATCAACGTTATGGTATTGACTATGACGAAACTGTTGGAAATATGTTCCAAAGCCAATCATCAGTCTATTGACGGTTGTGCTACTTATTGTACTTGTATATGAATTATCAAATAATAAAAGTTATTTTGGCATTTTTTATCATAAATTCTATTATCTTCTAATGAACTCTTGTGTTGTGATGAAGTTCTTAGGACTATCTAGATTTGATAAAGAAGGATTTATCATTTAATCCTTAAATTATTCACGACCAACAGATACGATGTTATTTAGGACGACAATGTTTATCGAGTATAGGTCATTGTGTGCCATATAGGTTGGTTGTCTTCTTAACCAAAAAGTATTGAAATACTGGTATGACATGCAAGTGAGATGTATGGATACATCTGTACTGAACGTGACCAACTTCGAAGCTTTTTTTCTATCAAGATTAGCCTCGAAGAATATAGGTATGTGTCTCTTAGACCTGAGACCACCACGGTGACTTGCAAGCAACTCACTGTACTTAGGTACCGAACTACCTAAATTTCTAATTCAGTGATAGAAGGCTACTAGGTGTAGTCAAGTACTTGGCTTGTTGGTGTGTGAGTCAAGATGGGATTGATCCTTCCAAGTGTTGGAGCAAGTGCATCGCTGTATTTCAATTTAGCAAATCCTTGGCCTAGGTAGTTTATATGATGGACGCTAAATTTTGAAATACAATGTGAATGAATTATAAGATTGATAGTAAATCCTAGATCGTCCTTTTGAGCATCATGATCAAGGGGATGAATTATACGGTAACTATATTCCATAGGTTCATCATTGTTGCGTTGCGACTTTTTGACATATCCGAACGTCGGATACCATTGCTAGATGGTCACACCATTGGTATAGAAAATTGATTTTTGTGCTACCAGCTTAGGATTCGAACCTATGGGTTATATACATAAGAAGTTCCTACCTGATCTGATGATTGATCATGAGTCTTAATGACTTAGGATACTATAGTCAAGAGTTTCACTAGATTGAAACTTTGAGTCCTACTCATCTAGAACTCTCTGATCAGAAGTTTCACTAGTCTTGAATTCTAAGATCATGAGTTCCATTCGTTTGGGACACTGGGTTCAAGAGTTCCACTGAATTAGGATTCTTCAGGAGTTTCATGTTGATGAAACTCTATTGCCCGATAACCCATCTGATTTAGACTTAGATATTTTTGAAGGATTAATTAATAATTCAATTACTGATTAGCTTAATTTGATTAAGCGATGAGGATTCAATCAAGTTTGATTGAATTTGATTTAATTGGGTTTGATCCGATCAGGTTATGAGATGATCTAATCGCTACGAAAGTTTTGACCCTGATTTGATCAGAACCTAGATCTAATTAATTTTTAATCTGATTAAAAATTTATTTTATTAGGCTAAGCTTAATTTGGTTGGATTTAACCTAATCTAATTAGATCTAGATTAATTGGTTTGGTTGAAACCAATTAGGACCAAGTCAAATGAAGTTTGAATTCAAACTCTCCCATGCGTCCACCATTTTTGACTTTTCCACTCTTGTTCCATGCCCAAAATATTTTGTACATAACTTTTCTCTCATCCAGAAGGTTTCTACACCCCCTCTCTTATCTACTTTTGACCTAGTCCAAGGGTTGGACCGGTTTGAAGTAAGTTGAGTTTTGAATTCAATTCAGTATGTTGGAGGTTGGAACCAATCCAACCTTTTCTACTTCCCACACCATTCTTTTTATTTGTTAAATATTTTTTAGAGAAATAAAAATATGTACACATAGAAGGAGAGTCCTTCTGGGGGTGTTGGATAAGGATAAGAGGCTTACTTGATTTTTGAAATCAAGTGAGTGGTTAAAACCTCCCAACCACTCGATCATTATTTTTTCCACATATTTTTCTCATAGTATTCATGTCAATAAATTATGAGAATTTTTTTGCATGTATATTAAGGGGTTAGGATTATATGGTAAAAATTTTAGAGTGATTGGGCATTAGTTTTGGGTAGAAAAAATCTTGGAGTAAAAGTGAGCAGGGTCCTACAGCACTTTACTTTCCCTCATGCCTCTCTTCTCTTCCATTTTTTACCTCTAAGGATACTCAATTTTTAGATATGATCTAAATAGGTTTATAGATCTAAAAGTTATCTTCCCATGAAAACTTATTTCATAGAAAAACTCCACACAGAGAGGGCGTGATAGGATTTTTGGTGTGTCAGGATTTTTGGGTCGAGTGAAACCCTAGTTTTGGGAATCTAGGTTCGGGTGGAGAGATCAAGTGCTATGAGCATCGGATCGCCACTAAATTTGAAACACCTCTTCATCATCCTCCAGTATTTATATTCTAATTTTTTGGTATATCCAGATAATCAAAAAGTATATGATCGATCGGATCAATCATGATCAACCATCAAAGACCCCGGTGAGTAGCTAGCACTTTGATGGAGCTGGTCGAGACTAGGAGCTCCGTGTGGACCACCATAGAGGCCGAATGAGTGTGTAGCTATAGCATAATAGCATAGCTTCTTTTGGTGGATTCAGATCATGGAGATCAGCTACCCACGAAAAGGTATCGAGTTCTGAACTCGTATCGATCAGCAGATTTGATTTGCTGATCGAATAAATTTTATTTTTCTATCACATATTAGCATGTTTAGATCCTGAGTAGGATTTATTTGATCTGATCAATGCATGCATAGTATTAATTTTAGATTAATATTTACTTTTGCTGCTATTTTATTCGAAAAAGTTTTGAAAATGCATTATTAAACCCTACGTGATTTTCTTCAAATGGTATCAGAGCAGGTTCACTAAACATAATATGCTTGCATATTTTAGATTGATAATCTAGATTTGATCTAAATATTAATCTAATAATTTAATTAATTAGATCTAAAAATTAAAATCTAGATCGCATGGATTGTAGGTTGTCCTATTGTAGGGTTTACCTTGTATAGTGAAAAGATTATCTTGGTACGTTGCTGATCTATATTGTTAATCATAAAATCTTAGATTTGATTAATATTTTTATGATCTAATTATATTAGACTTTAATCTGATTTATGATCATAAATGCATAATTAGATAAAATTTGATTCATGGTTTAGTATTATGTAGTGTACATAGTTTCAGATTAAACCCTACAACTAGTATTATTTGTGAATTAAGCCGATTCAATTTTAAAGTAAGTTGACTCAATTGGTAATAATACTAAGTTGTAAAGAACTTTTCAAAAATTTAAAAAATATTTTTGAAATATCGAACCCTAACCCATAGCCCATAAACTTAATTAAATATTAAGTATAATGATTTAGTATCTAGAATTATGAATTAAGACTCTAAGTCATTAATCATAAAATGTAGGTTATTGGGTTAGTTGAATTAGGTCCATAAATTAGATTAGACCTAAGGTTAGTTAAAGAGTGGACTAAATTAGAGTAATTGATCAAATCTAATTAAACATTAATTTAGATTAGGTCAAGGACTCTATAGACTCAATTATAATAGTTGTAGTTGGTCAAGTCCATGCCTTTAATGAGGATCAAATAGACTTGATTCATGGCTATGCGGTCGAACCCAAAATTACTAGGTTGGTTAAATTAAAACTAATAAATCGGATGGTGTCTAAGATAAGTTTGGCAGTTTGATCAGTGATTTTTAATTGGGAGTTACTCGTACTGATTCGGTCTTTGATGAGTTAATGGCATATCCCTTTCACTGATCTCACTTACTTGGCCATCCTGATAAGTTAGGTTTTGATTAGATCACTTGGTGATTCGGGCTCACCCATGTCAATTAGGTAAATCAGTTTGACTGATTTAGGTGCTCCTAATGCTAGGTTAGATCCTTTTTTATCTAACTTAGTGAAGTCAGAGGGAGGATCAAAATTAGCTCACTTTTCTTAAATATGTTAACTAAATTTTCCAAAATTATTAGATCCTTAAAAATAAAATAGCTATATAGATAACTAAATCATAGCCTCCTATTAAATTGAGTGATAATAGGTTCATTAATTTAATAATCACTGGAGGCCCAATGGCCTAGTGCTTATTGACTAATGAAATTATCATTCATAAAATGATGATTTGGTTGAGTCTTTCTGATGGTGGTTAGGTTGGCCGATCAAAGTTGGGCCTAATCATTTATTGATTAGATAAGATCAAATGTGGTCATGTTAATAGTTGGACCTAACTGAACTTTTTTAGTGGAGGTCAAAGCCTACTGATTAGATCTTCAGGGCAAAATTGATATTACTAGAAATTACTTAGAGAAGCAATTGGTTTTGAACATACCCATAGGTGCAAATGGATTGACCAACCAAAGTTAGGCTCGTGTGTAGTCTATGTGGATTCTAGTACTCACTAAGGAATTAAAGTAATTTCTCGAATTGGAGGTAGAGGCTACCAATTTGTATAAAATAGTGGAAGAACCTTTAGACTAAAGTCCAAGTCTTTAGGATAATTGATTCATATATTAATTAGATTTGGTTTTTTTTATTCTGTAGAAATGGCCACTAACCTATCGCTCCGATAATTGTTAGATAATGATAAATTAATGGGACCCAACTACAATAGCTGGTATCGTAAGTTGAAAATCATCCTAGAGCATGAGCGGATTGTTTATGTTGTAACAGATCCTGCACCTGGGGAGCTAGTTCTGAATGCTAGGATAGTGGTCACAGATACTTATTAGAAGTGGCTCAATGATCGCACCACCGTTCGATGTATAATACTGACGACAATGAATGATGAGTTTAGCCGTAGGTTTAAAAATGCCCAGCCACATGAGATGCTTCAAATGTTGAACGACTTCTTTGGCACGTCTGACGATGTTGAAAGGTATAAAATGAGTTATGCTATTTTCAATGCTCGAATGAGGGATAGGACCTCAGTCATCAATCATGTATTGTACATGATCGAGATGATTGAGTACCTTAGCAAGCTGGGCTTTCCTCTGCATGAGTAGCTCGATAAGGATGCGATCCTTAATTTCTTGTCTAAGTCCTTCCTCTCCTTCCTAACTCATTTCAGAATGACAAAGCCTGCAGTCAACTACCATGGATTATTGGGGTTATTGCAGAACTTTGAGAAGAATCACCAACTCCACAAGGAGATGGTGAATGTAGTGGGAGGGTCTTCTTTTGGTCGCCGACTCTTTAAGAAAGAAAAGAAAAACAAGAAGAAGAAGAACAAGAAGGTGCAGCCAAATACCAGGACGACTGCACAGGATTGGACCAAGAAGTGTAAGTCCGATTAGAGCCAGACAGAGTGCTTCTTCTATAAGAAGCAGGGGCACTAGAAGAGGAACTATCCTCTGTACATTGCCTCCCCAGATCCAAATAGATTGAGAAAGAAGCAAGTGGTTGCTGGGCAAGATAATTATATGATGACACTTTACAATTTTTTCTTATTTGATTCTATTACTTGGGAATTAGATACTGGAAGCCCTTATCATATTTATAATTTTATGCAGGGCTTGCACGTCAGTAGGAGATTTGATCAAGATGAGAGATTTCTAAACATTGGAGATGGAAGATAAGTTCCAATTCTAACTTTAGAAATCATAAACCTTGTAATCAATTCAAATAAAGTTATTCTTAATGAATGTCATTATTGTCCAATTTTCTTTTTGAATTTCATTTTTGTAGGCCTTTTGGCCATGAATGATTTTGAAATATCAATAAAAAAAAATCATAATATTATTTTAAATGGTATTACAATTTTGATTGGATAATTGAATAACAAAATTTATTTATTTTCTATGCCTATTAACGTGGTTCAATTCTCCAGTAAATGCCCTAGAATTAGTGATGTGTCTGATGTTTACCTTTGGCACTATAGGCTAGGTCATATTAGCAAGAATAGAATTAACATGTTAGCACAAGAAGGAATTCTTGAGGTTAGTGATTGTGAATTACTTTCGACCTGTGAGTCATGTCTTCTTGGTAAGATGACCAAGTCACCTTTTACTGAAAAAGGTGAACGAGCCACTGAACTCCTGAGTCCAGTACATTTGGATGTATGTGAACCAATGAGCTTAAGTGCCAGAGGTGGATATTTCTACTTTATAACCTTCACAGACAATCTATCAAGATATGGGTACGTCTATTTAATGAAGCATAAGTTGGAGTCGTTTGAAATATTTTAACTATTTCGAAATGAGGTATAAAAGCAAACTAAAAAGAGTATTAAAACTCTTCGATCTGATCGAGGGGGTGAGTACCTTTTCAATGAGTTTCTGACATATCTTGGGAAGAACTAGATTCTCTTCTAATGGACTCCTTCTGGAATACCACTATATAATGGTGTGTCAGAAAGGAGAAATTGGATCCTGTTGGACATGGTTTGATCCATGATGGGATTTGCTAGTTTGTCGATCTTCCTATGGAGATATACGCTCGAGTCAACTTGTTACATTCTAAATAGGATTTTGAGTAAATTTGTTAATCAAATACCATATGAGATATGGATAGTGCGTAAGCCAATGCTTTCACATCTTAGGATTTGGGAGTGTTCGGCTTATGTCAAATGTTTAATGATAGATAAGCTTAGACCTAGGTCTGATAAGTGTAGTTTTATAGGTTATCCAAAAGAAACCAAATGGTACTACTTATACCTTGCTGATGAGCAAAAAGTGTTTGTCAGCCTTAAGACAGTCTTTTTAGAAAAGGAGTTCCTTGGTGAAGAAACTAATGCCTCTAAGATCAAATTTAATGAAGTACGATAGATGGAAGAACAGACATAAGTTATTGAACCTAAGCTGGATCTAATTAGATCAGATCCAGAACCCATTGTAGATGCATCTTTAAGACGATCTGGTAGAGTACCACATCAAGAGGATAGATACTATGATTTTTTGATCTAGGATGGAGATCCTATCGAACTCGATGAGAATGATCAGGATCCAATCACCTATATGGATGCAATGTAGAGATCCGACTCTGAGAAATGGCTTGAGGCCATGAAATCTGAAATAAAATCCACGAAGGTCAACAATGTATGGACATTGGTTGACCCATCCGAAGGGATAAAATCCATAGGGTGTAAGTGGATCTTCAAAAGAAAAAGGGATGTAGATGAAAAGGTGGAGATCTATAAAGCCCATCTGGTTGCTAAGAGATATCGTCAACATTATGGTATTGACTATGATGAGACGTTCTCTCCTGTGGTAATGCTCAAATCCATTCAAATTATGCTTGCTATTATTGCCCATCTGGACTATAAAATCTGATAGATGGATGTGAAAATGACTTTCCTAAATGGAGAGCTGGATGAAGAGGTGTATATGATACAGTCTAAAGGATTCACATCCATAGATGAGTCTAAGATGTGTAAGCTTCAATAATCCATTTTTGGACTTAAGCAGGCATCTCGGAGTTGAAACATACGATTTGATAGAACAATCAAAATGTATGGCTTCGTTAAGAACGAAGAGAAGCCCTGCATATACAAGTGGGTTAATGGTTCAGCAATAGTATTCCTAGTATTGTATGTGGATGATATTTTCTTAATCGAGAATGATGTTCCTGCATTACAAAGAGTAAAGATCTGGCTATCATCACAGTTCTTCATGAAAGATTTGAGAGAAGCTTCCTACATCCTAGGGATGAAGATCTATAGAGATAGATCTAAAAGGTTGCTTAGATTGTCCCAGTCTATATACATTGACACTGTGCTGAACTGATTCAGTAGAAAGAATTTCAAGAAAGGTTATCTACCGATAGGCCATAAAATTTTTCTTTCAAAAAGGGATTATCCGACAACATCTCCAGAAAGAGAGCGTATGAGTAGAATACTATATGCTTCGATAGTGGGTTCTATCATGTACACCATGACATGTACACGATCAGATGTGGCATACTCACTAGGGGTAGTGAGTAGATACCAATTTGATCAAGGAGAGAACTACTAGAAGGTTGTTAAAACCATCCTAAAGTATTTAAGAAATACTAAGGACCAGTGGCTTGTATATGATGAATCAGACTTGAAACTGGTGGGGTTCATAGACTCCAGTTTTTAGTTTGATCATGATGATAGCAAGAGTGTATTCGGATATATATTCATCCTTAATGGTGGGGCCATCTGCTGGAAGAGTTTCAAGCAGCATATTATGGTCGATTCAATTTGTGAGGTAGAGTATGTCGCTATATCAAATGCTGCCAAAGAAATGGGTGGTTGAGGAAATTCATCACCAAGCTTAGAGTAGCACCCTCCTTTGATGGTTCAGTTCTGCTCTATTATGATAGCTCTGAAGCCAATGCTCAGACGAAGAAACTTAAGGCACACCAGCGGATGAAGCATATTCTGCGCCGCTTCCATCTTGTCCGAGAAATTATGGATCGAGGTGATGTTGACCTTTAGAAGATCAATGGAAAGGAGAACCTGGCCGACCCATTCACTAAAGCTGTTGCAGTGAAGGAGTTCAACGACTTCAAGTTGAAGATAGGTATTAGATACTGCACTAATTAGCTTTAGTCTAAGTGAAAGATTGTTGGAAATATGTCCCAAAATCAATCATCAGTCTGTTGACGGTTACGCTACTTATTGTACTTGTATATGAATTATCAAATAATAAAAGTTATTTTGGTATTTTTCATCATAAATTCTATTATCTTCTAATAAACTCCTATGTTGTGATGAAGTCCTTAGGACTATCTAGATTTGACAAAGAAGGATTTGTTATTTAGTTCTTAAATTGTTTACAACCAAAAGATACATTGTTATTTAGGACGACAATGTTTATCGAGTATAAATCATTATGTGCCATATAGGTTGGTTGTCCTCATAATCAAGAAGTGTTGAGACACTGGCATAGCATGCAAGTGAGATGTATGGGTACATCTGTATGGAACGTGACCAACTTCAGAGCTTTTCTTTTGTCAAGATTAGCCCCAAAGAATATGGGTATAAGTGTCCCTTAGACTTGAGACCACCATGGTGACTTGCAAGCAACTCACTGTACTTAGGTATCGGATAATCTAAATTTCTAATTTAGTGATGGAAGGCTACTAGGTGTAGTCAAGTACTTGATTTGTCAGTGTGTGAGTCAAGATGAGATTGATCCCTCTAAGTGTTGGATCAAGTGCATCGCTGTATTTTAATTTAGCAAATCCTCGATCGGGGTAGTCTATATGATGGATGCTAAATTTTAAAATATAATATGGATGAATTATAAGATTGATAGTAAATCTTAGATTATCCTTTTGAGCATCATGATCAAGGGGATGAATTATATGGTAACCATATTCCATAGGTTCGTCATTGTTGCGTTGCAACTTTTTGACCTATCCGAACATCGGGTACCATTACTAGATGATCACATCGATTGGCATAAAAAATTGGTTTCTATGCTACTGACTTAGGATTCAAACCTTTGGGGTCACACACATAAGAAGTTCCTACCTAATCTGATGGCTAATCATGAGTCTTGATGACCTAGGACACTATGGTCAAGAGTCCCACTAGACCGGGACTCTAAGTCCTACTTATCTACGACTCTTTGATCTGGAGTCCCATTGGTCTGAGACTCTAAGATCATGAGTTTCATTTATTTGGGACACTGGGTTCAAGAGTCCCACTGGATTGGGACTCTTTAGGAGTTTCATGTTGATGGAACTCTATTGCCTGGTAATCCATCCAATTTAGACTTAGATATTTTTGGAAAATTAATTAATAATTTAATTATTGATTAACTTAATTTAATTAAGTGATGAGAATTTGATCAGGTTTGATTGAATTTGATTCAATTGGGTTTGACCCGATCAGGTCATGAGATGACCTAATCGCTATGGAAGTTTTGACCCTAATTTGATCAGGATCTGAACCTAATTAATTTCTAATTTGATTAGGATTTTATTGGATTAGACTAAGCCTAATTTGGTTGGATTTAACTTGATCTAATTGGATCTAGATTAATTGGTTTGGTTGAAACCAATTATGACCAAGTCAAATGAAGTTTAAATTCAAACTCTCCCATGCGCCCACCATTTTTGATTTTTCCACTCTTATTCCATCCAAAAATATTTTGTATATAACTTTTCTCTCACCCAAAAGGTTTTCTCTCTCTTATCTGCTTTTGATCTGGTCCAAGGGTTGGACCAGTTCGAAGTAAGTTGAGTTTTGAATTCAACTCAATTTGTTGGAGGTTGGAATCAATCGAACCTTATCTTCTTCCCATGCCATCCCTTTTGTTTGTTGAATATTTTTTGGAGAAATAAAAATGTGTGCATATAGAAGGAGAGTCCTTCTGCTTGTTAAACACATGGGAGGGGGCATTTTATAAGGATAAGAGGCTCACTTAATTTTTGAAATCAAGTGAGTGGTTAAAACCTCCCAACCACTCGACCCTTTCTTTTTCCACATGCTTTTCCCATGGTATTCATGTCAATAAATTATGAGAATTTTTGTGCATGTAGAAGAAGGTGCTAGAATTATGTGGTAAAAATTTTAGAGTGATTAGGCATTAGTTTTGGGCAAAAAAAAGCTTAGAGTGAAGGTGAGTAGGATCCTATAGTACTTTACTTTTTCCACATGCCTTTCTTCTCTTCTGATTTTCACCTTTAAGGATATCCAATTTTTAGATATGATATCAACAAGATTTATAGATCTAAAAGTTTTCTTTCCATAAATCCTTATTTCATAGAGAAACTCCACACAAAGAGGGCATGATAAGATTTTTAGTGTGTCAGGATTTTTGAGCTGAGTGAAACCCTAGTTTTGGGAATCTAGGTTCGGGTGGAGAGATTGAGTGCTGTGAGCATCGGATCACTACCAAATTTGAAACACCTCTTTATCATCCTCTAATATTTATGTTCTAATTTTTTAAAGTATTCAAGAAATTAAAAGATATATGATTAATTGGATCGATCATGATTAGCCATTGAAGGCTCCGACGAGGAGCTAGCACTCTGATGGAGCTGGTCGGGATCAGGAGCTCCATGTGGACCTTCCATAGAGGTCTAATAAGTATGCGACTATAGTGTAACACCATAGGTTCTTTAAGTAGATTTAGATCATGGAGATCAGCTATCCATAAAAAAATATCGAGTTCTAAACTCATATTGGTCAGCAAATTCGATTTGCTGATCGAATGCATTTTATTTTTCTATCACATATTAGCATGTTTAGATCCTAAGTAGGATTTATTTGATATGATCAATGCATGCATAGTATTAATTTTAGATTAATATTTACTTTCACTGCTATTTTATTTACAAAAATTTTAAAAATGCATGCTTAAATCCTGCGCAATTTCCTTCAGAGATGTTTTCTTTTGTGGCAATGCTCAAATCCATTCAGATTATGCTTGCTATCGCTGTCCTTATGAAATTTGGTAGATGGATGTGAAAATAACTTTTCTAAATAGAGAGCTGGATGAAGAGGTGTATATGATACAATATGAAGAATTTACATTTATAGATGAGTCTAATGTGTGTAAGCTTTAAAGATCTATTTATGGACTGAAGCAAGCATCTTGGAGCTGGAACATATGATTTGATAGAACAATCAAAATGTATAACTTCGTTAAGAACGAAGAGGAGCCCTGCATATACAAATAGACTAATGGTTCAGCAATAGTATTACTAGTATTGTATGTGGATGATATTCCTTTAATCAAAAATAATATTTCTGTATTACAAGGAATAAAAATCTGGCTATCATCATAGTTCTCCATGAAAGATCTGGGAGAAGCTTCCTACATCCCAAGGATGAAGATCTATAGAGATAGATCTAAAAGATTGCTTGGATTATTTCAGTCTACGTACATTAATACTGTGTTGAAATGGTTCAGCATGAAGAATTCTAAGAAAGGCTATCTACCGATAGGCCATGAAATTTTTCTTTCAAAGATGGATTATCCGATAATATCTCTAAAAAGAGAGCGTATGAGTAGAATACCATATGCTTCGGCAGTGGGTTCTATAATGTATGCCATGATATGTACATGATCAGATGTGGCATACTAACTAGGGGTAGTAAGTAGATACCAATCTGATCCAGGAGAGAATCATTGAAAGGTTGTTAAAATCATTCGAAAGTATTTGAGAAATACCAAGGACTAGTAGCTTGTATATGATAAATCAGACTTGAAACTTGTGGAGTTCACAGACTCCAATTTTCAGTCTGATCATGATGATAGTAAGAGTGTATCGGGATATATATTCATCCTTAATGGTGGAGTTATCTGCTGAAAGAGTTCCAAGTAGCACACTATGGCTGATTCAGTTTGCAAGGTGGAGTATGTCGCTGCATCAAATACTGTCAAAGCAGCGATGTGGCTGAGAAAATTCATCACTGAGCTTGGAGTAGCACCCTTTCTTGATGGTCCAGTTTTGCTCTATTATGACAGCTCTGGAGCCATTGCTTAGGCAAAGGAACCTAAGGCACACCAGTGGATGAAACATATTCTGTGCCACTTCCACCTTATCTGAGAAATTATGGATCGAGGTGATGTCAATCTTTAGAAGATCGACGAAAAGAAGAATCTGTTCGACCCATTCAATAAAGCTATTATGGTGAAGGAGTTCTATGACTTCAAGTCGAAGATAGGTATTAGATACTGCATCGATTGGCTTTAGTCTAAGTGGAAGATTGTTGAAAATATATTCTAAAGTCAATCATCAGTCTGTTGATGATTATGCTACTTGTTGTACTTGTATATGAATTATTAATTAATATTAGTTATTTTAGCATTTTTCATCATAAATTTTATTATCTTCTAATGAACTCCTGTGTTGTGATGAAGTTCTTCGGATTATTTAGATTCGATAAAGAAGAATTTATTATTTAGTCCTTAAATTGTTCATGACCAAAAGATACGTTGTTACTTAGGATGACAATGTTTATCGAGTATAGCTCGTTGTGTGCCATATAAGTTGGTTATCCTCAAAATCAAGGAGTGTTGAGATACTATTATGGCATGCAAGTAAGATGTATGGGTACATTTGTACTGAATGTGAGCAACTTCGGAGCTTTTCTTCTATTAAGATTAGCCCTGATGGAATATGGGTATAACTATTCCTCCGCTCTGAGATCATCATGGTGACTTTCAAGCAACTCACTATGCTTTAGTACCGAACTATCTGAATTTTTAATTCAATGATGGAAGATTTCTGGGCACAGTCAAATACTTAAGAAGTTAGTGCGTGTATCAAGATGGGATTGACCACTTTCAGGAGCTATGTTTAATAGTATTTTAATTTAGCAAAACTTTAGCTAGGATAGTCCTAGTGAGGAGTCACAAGACTAATTGCTATAAGATATGATATAGATGTATTTTCTAGGGTTGACTGTCAAACCCTGAATCATTTATTACATAGAGATCATAGGGATAAATTATACGGTAACCATATTCGTATAGGTTCTGAATATTGCGATTATGACTATTCAACCTATTTGAACATTGGGTACCATTGCTAGATGGTCACTTCAATTAGTATAGAAATTAGTTTCTGTGCTACTAGTTTAGGTTCGAACCTACGGAGTCACACACATTAGAGGTTCCTACCAGATCTGATGGTTGGTGAAGTGTTCCACTCGACTGGGACTCTATGGTCAAGAGTCCCATTGGACTGAGACTCTTTGACCAGGAGTCCTATTGGGTTGGGACACTGAGTCTCAATATCTGAGAGTCTATGGTCAAGAGTCCCATTGGATTGGGACTCCACGATCAAGAGTTCCACAGCTCTGAGACTCTCGGTCCTACATGTCTAGAACTCTATGATTGAGAGTTGGAACTCTACAATCATTAGTTTCACTTATTTTGTACATCGGGATCAAGAATCCCATTGGTTTGGGACTCTTTGATCAAGAGTTTCATTTTGATGGAATTTTGTTGTCCGAACACCCACCGAATTTAAACTCTAGATTGATGAGAGGTTTTATTAGTAAATTTGATTGCTAATTAACTCAATTTGATTGAGTAATTATTTTTTGGTTCAAGTCTAATTGAATTGGGTTCAGTTGGGTTTGACCCGATATATCATAAGTTGACCTAATCACCGAGGAGGTTCGAACCCTAATTTGATCAGAGGTTGGGTTTGATCAATTCCTAATTTTATTAGAATTTAATTGAGTCTAATTAAGCCTAGTTATGTTGGGTTTAATTTGATCTAATTAGACCTAACCAATTTTCATTGGGTTGGTTCAATTGGTTGAAGTTTAAATTCAAAGACTAGTTTGACTAGTCTTCTCTTTCCATATGCCACTTATGCCCCATGCCCCATTCAAAATTCATGAGAAAAGTTCTCATAAGTTTTCTACATGCACAAAGGATCTCACTCCCACCTTCTATACGCCCATTGTGGATAAGTTTTGGTTGTTATTGATTTTAGTTTGAATGAGATTCAAACTTAGATAAGAAACAACCTTTATCTTATCCATGCGCCACCTCATTTTGTGCACCCATATTTCTTAATGAGAAATGGTTCCCATGCTTCATTCTCCATGCACAAGATACTCCACGCCTTCCCTTCTTATGCCATTTTTTGTTTGAATCAAATTGGTTGGCATTTGAATTCAAAACAAGTTTGAATTCAAATTGACAACCAACCCGTTCTAATCCTCTCATGCGTGCTCTCCACTGTTTTGGCAAAAAATAAAAGGAAGAGAATTTTGGTCATGCAACAACTGATCTGAAAAAAAAGGGGGAGGACTTCTGTGAGCCTTTGGATGCATGAGAAAATATTTTAAAAAATCGAGAGAAAGAAAAACAAAGAGAGTTGGGCTAGGGTTTTCAAGGTGCATATGATCTAGGGTTTTAGAACTCGGGATTTGGGAAGCAATTACATGAACTACGAGAGTTGTAAGTGCATGAAACTTCAAAGAGAACCTCCTCTGCTTCTCTACTATGTCTACCAGTAATCTAGAGCATTCATGAAGCCCGAAGATGAAGATCAAAGTCGTTCGATCGAAATAGCCCTTGAAAGACTCCGATGTCGAGCTAACACTCACAGGAAGTCGATTAGGATCAGGAGCCTCGTGTGGACGATCCATGGAGGCCAGACATCTGTGTAGCTACATCGTGATCAGCGGACCTCCTCGACAATAATCGAATCTTGGTGATCAATTACCAGCGCAAGGTATAGTGTTCAAAACACTTAGATCTAGTAAATAGTTTACCGCACTATTTTATTTATTCAGATCTGATATGTATGCATTTATGTTATGTTTAGATCCTTAGTGTAGGATTTATTTTTTTTGATATGATCAGTAATTAATTAATTAGATTAATTAATATTTTACTATATTTTAGCTATTTTTGAAAAAAGTTTTTGAAAGTAGCACTGTTAACCCTGCACTGGTTCCTTCAGTCTGCCTGTGCGAGGTGCCTGTGTATGGCCGGGCTTGCACTCACACGACCAACCTGCATTGGGCCTAGTCACCTATTGGCCATGGGCCCCACTCTAGCTTCTTGTCCAATGCTCCTTTGTGCGTATTTTTGCCATCTGATCTTCGATTGGGATGTTCTTGGACTCGTTGGACTCCACTCGTCGTCCTAGACGTCGTTGTGGGCTTAATATGAGAGAATTCAAGATGATTTTTTCAACATATGATACATATATAATATAAAATCGTATATCCAAATAAAGCTAATATCATCATGCATTGTACAAAAACATACATACAAATGATCGTGTAAAGAGATTCTTACCTTTACCAATCTTAAACTCAAGTACAGCTATTGATCGATCCTTTGATCTATGAACTCAAGGTCAAGATATTTCTGCTCATCATCTTGTATAGATAATTGCATGTCTACATTATCAAGATTAAATATAAAAATTATAGATAATTATGGATAGTAGAAAATCATGGTAAATAACCCTAACACTTAGGTCCAAGACTCCTCGCGGGGTTAACTGGTCAATTTGAGCGTATGTAAACATCTGGACCCTCTACTAGTCTATAGAATTTCTAGAGAGAGAAATCTATGAAGAGAAAGAAATAATTTAGAGATAGAAAATTTTAGAGAGAGAAAGTATAAAGAGAAACTCATAGATAGAAAAAGTGGAGAGAGAAGGTAGAGAGAGGATAAAGCAAAGAGAGAGGAAAATCTCTTCTTTTTTTCCTTTTCTTTTTCTTTTTCTCCTCCCTCTCTTTTTCTCATTTTCCTCTTCTTTTTCTCATAGGAAGTAGGGGAAGGGGTCTTAATCGACCCACCTTCCATGGGCCGTGGCCTCTCCGATAGCAGCTCGATGGCTCTGGTAGGGGGTGGCTCTAGTCCTTAGTAATCAAGATAAGGCCACAATCCAGCAATGGTAGCCGGTCCAATGGAAGGACAAGAAGGAGAATAAAATAGGGGAAGACTCGGTCTCCTATAAAATCTGGCAGCTAGTGGCTCAATCCGACCATTAATGGCTTTATGGAGTTTGGAAAAAAAAGGAAAAGAGAATGGTAGATTAATACCTTAAATGCGGTGATTGATTGATGGTGGCTCGCTGAAATTACTCAATGGAAAGAACCCTCTAATCTTCATGACTTCGCTGGTGATTCACTAGAGATTTAAGGGGGTGGCTAGGGAATTTATAGGCATGGATCCTAGGGTCCTCATCAAAGTTCGATCGGCCGAGGATCCTTCTCTCAATTAAACTCGGAAGAGGAGATGGACTCCTTCAGGAGTCCTCTTCCACCTCACATGCTTAGCACATGAGGTCCAATTTTTCATTTTCTTTTTTTTACTTGCCTTAAGATTTGTGTAGGAAAATCTAGATCCTTATAGATTATGGCTCATAAGATCTTTGCAAGGGGACACCTGAAGAAGAGATGGTTGAGGGACTTGATAAGTGGTAAAAATATACTAATAAAAGTATTAAATTATAAAATAAATTAATCTATTTATTTAAAAATTAATATTTTTATTAATCTTATGTAGGAAAGAAGGTTATCAATATGAAGATCTTATTTTTCTGATTCAGATGAAATAAATTTTAGATAAAACGGACTTCAAACGAGCCCAAAATTGAATTTCAAAAAAAAAAAAGAAGAGAAAGAGAGGAGAGAGGTAGAAAGAGAAGAGAGATTTTTGAGAGAAAAGGAAGGATTTGTAATTTTTTCTTTTCTTCTTCCGATAATCAAGACATTGATCAAGGAGCCTCTTCTTCTTCACTAAGTTCTCCACACCAAGAGCAATGGACAATCAATTTCAGCAATCAAATAGTCTATTTTTTTATTTACTTTTTATTTTATTTGCTATTTTTGAACTTACTATTATGAACTAAATTTTCTTTTACTAAGGCTAAGGTATAGCCACTCTTTTGATGCAATATTCAGTATGATTTATTTTTAATTTTAAATTTTATTTATGAGGAGTATATTAATTTGATCTTAATGCTTTTAGATTACTGGCCATTTTCTAATTGATCTGATGAATATAGATATTATGGATCAAGTACATCTATGTTATTGCTTCTTGATTATATACCTTGTATTATGAATCAAATTAGAATTCATATGCATGCGAAAATTTTAGTACGCTTTGTATGCAGCATATTTTAATTAGAGAATTTCATAAAACTTAATGCATTAATATTTATTTAAATTACATCTGGACCAAAGGATAATTAATAAATATTGATAGTTTTGCTATGCCTGGACCAAAGGATAGTGAATAAATTAGGAGACTCCACCATCACATAAAATAAAATTAATCTAATAATCTGAATATTATATTGACTGAGTTGGTGAACCGATTGCCTTAGTAACACATTGCTCTTGAGTTTAAAATTCTAATAATTACACTCTCTTTATTTTCTTAAAATTTTTAATTATTTTTTTTATTTTATTCTTTAATTTTTTATTCTCATAAATCGATCTTCTAAATAAAGCATAGGAAAAAGCTTTTCAGTACTTATTTTCGAATCCTCTAGGGATGATACTCTACTCATTCACTTTATTACTTGATCGATTGGTGCACTTGTCATAGCTATAAATTAGCATGCATCAAGTTTTTGGCACCATTACCGAAGATTTTATCTAAAATAATATTAAAATTTTGATCCTAGCTTTACTTTAGAATTTTATTTTTAATTTTTATTATTTTTATTTTTTTTTTATTTAGTGCATGACATGTAGTGGACATAGTAACTTACTACCTTTAGATCTAGAAATTGAAAGAACCATTAGAAGACTACAACAAGAAAGAAATATGGTAGCTGAAGATCCTAATGACATCAATCTAGGATTGGATATGGCGATCGAAGGACAGGATGAAGCTATTCGACCAGTACATCATCCATTAAATGATTACATCACACCATCTGTAGCCGATGCAGCTTTGAGCATTAGGAGACCGCTTGTACGAGCAAACAACTTCAAAATAAAATCAACGATGATTCAGATGATTCAATCAACTATTAATTCAGTGGACATGTGCATGATGATCCGAATGCCCATATTTTTAATTTTCTTAAACTTTATGATAATTTTAAAATTAATGGGGTGTCGGATGATGCTATTAGATTAAGGTTATTTTCTTTCTCTTTATGGGACAAAGCTAAGAGTTGGCTTCATTCTCTTCCTACAGGTTCTATCACAACTTGGGATGTCCTAGCCTAAAAATTCTTAGCCAAGTACTTTCCACCTTTCAAGACTGCCAAGATGCGCAACGATATCACTTCCTTTATGCAGATGGACATGGAGACACTATATGAGGCTTGAGAGCATTTCAAGGAACTACTGAGGAGATGTCCACATCATCAACTATCTATATGGCTTTAGGTATAAATTTTCTAGAATGGTTTATCTCCTACTAATCGTTCTATGATTGATGTAGCAGTAGGAGGAACCATTAACCAAGAAACGGAGGAAGAAGCCTTCGATTTGATCGATGAGATGGCATCAAATAGCTATCAATGGCAGACAGAACGCATGATGCCAAAAAGACTAGCAGCTGCGTAGGGAGTAGATTGTGTGCCAACCTTATTAGCTGAAATTGCATCCCTTAAAGCCAAAGTCAACAACTTAAAGGGAACAGCTATGCATGTTCAGAGCATTACTTATGACCTATGTGGAGGAGGACATGATACGAGCAATTGCCAGATAGGTAATCCTTTTGCTAAAACAACTGATACAGCTAATTATATTGGTAATTTTTTTAGGCCATAACAAAATAATCCCTACTCCAACACATACAATCAAGGGTGGAGGCAGCACCCAAATTTCTCATGGAGCAATCAAAATGCAGCACAACAGCCACCCCCGAGATTTCAAGTACCTGAAAAGAAGTCCAACATGGAAGAGCTGATGGTCAAATTTATGCAAAATCAAGAAGCAACTATAAAAAATTTGGAAGCCAAACTTAGGTAGGACCAAACAGCAGCAATTCGAAACTTGGAGATGCAAATAGGTCAAATGGCTAAGATAATCTCCGAGAGACCTCAAGGATCCTTGCCAAGCAATGCGGAGACCAATCCAAGGGAGCAAGTCAATGCTATCACCCTAAGAAGTGGTACAAAGCTGGAGGAGCCACATCAGAAGAAAGAGACTGAAGAGCCAACTACAAATAAGGAACCATCAACTAAAATTTGTCAGTCACCAAAACAACCAGCAGATGGATGGTCTCCAGGTATACTGTTTGTCGATCCAAATGTGAAGCCCTCCATGCTGCCACTACCATTCCCAGAGAGACAAATACAACATCCAGATAAGAAATTCTCTAACTTTTTTAAAATATTAAAAAATTTACATATTAATATTCTTTTTGTTGATGCTATCACTCAAATGCTCAAGTATGTCAAGTTTCTCAAAGAAATCCTAACAAATAAGAAAAAGCTGAAGGAGCATGAGAGAATAAATTTGAATGAAGAATGCTCAGCAATACTTCAAAATAAATTACCACAGAAGCTAAAAGATCCAGGGAGTTTTACTATCCCTTGCATTATTGGTGATTGTAGTTTTGATAAAGTTTTATGTGATTTAGGAGCAAGTATTAATCTCATGCCTTTTTCTATTTTCAGAAAGCTGGATTCTAGGAGAACCGAAGCCTACCACTATTACTCTTCAATTAGCCTGATAGATCCATTCAAATATCCAAGAGGTATAGTGGAGGATGTCTTGGTAAAGGTAAACAAGTTTATTTTTTCTGTTGATTTTATTGTTCTTGATATGAAAGAAGATTATGATGTACCCCTTATTTTAGGGAGACCCTTTTTAGCTACTGGAGGAGCTTTAATAGATGTTCAACAAGAAAAATTAATTCTTAGAGTCCAAGATGAACAAGTTACTTTTAATATTTTCAAAGATACTAAACATCCTGATGATAATCAAACTTATTTTCTAATTGATATTATTGATAATTCAGTATATGAGAATTCTGTAGAAAATAGGTTTGAGACTATAAAAGCTAGCAATGTTAAATTAAAAGAGGACTCGATCAAACATGAAAGTATTCCAATTGAAGTGGCACCAGATTGATCCACTTTAGAACTTAAAGAAAGTCAAGCTGAAGACTATAAATCAGAACTACTAGATAGATTATTTCTTTTCCTTTTAGTTTTGATTATATTTTTTTTCTTTTATTTTTTTTAGTAATTTATTATTGCTCTTTTACTGCTTTGGTGTGTATTTTTAATTTTGTAGAAAAAAATCAATAAGAGCTCAAGTAAAATTTTAAAGCTCCAAAGAACCAAACTGAACCAAATTAGGTGTATTCCTTTCTATCCTTTATTGCACTCTTTATTTTTTTTTCCTTTAAGATAATGTAGAATAAGATAAAAAAAAAAAACCATGTGTCAAGAAGAAAATCTTGAGCAAAAAAAATTGGACAAGTGATAAAAGATAGAATTATTTGCTAATGAATGTAATGAGTTAAAGAAGTAGATTAGTTGGTCAACTTTTAGCAGCCTACTTAGGTCATTAAAAGACTATTAGCACTTCTAATTGCACATGCACACTAACAAGGCAAAGTAGGTATTGATTATAAGGCCAACTGAGGATTCAATTATCACTAAAAATTGATAATTAATATACATTCTAATCAAAGAAACTTGAATTTAAGGAAAGAGCTACCTGCCTAAAAATAAAGTGCAAAAGATAGAGTATATGTGGATTGCCCAAAGCCTAGTAACTGGGTCTCTGCACCTAGGTCAAGTGTGGAAATTCACGTAAAATAGTGAAGGAAAGGCCAGGATGCTCAGCACAAAAAAAAAAAAAAAAAAGGGCAGTGTGAAAGCTACCTTAATTCATGAGTATAAAATTGAGAATGTATAGAAAATTGACCAAAATAGGATGATAAGAGAGGATACTTTTATTCTTTTAATTTAATACTGAAATGCTAAAGTTAGTCATCACGAACACAAGTGCTATAGATCTTTGATGTACTCTAAGAAAGTTTTTAATTATATTGACTGAAAAATTTGCTTCTGAAGCTCAATGCTTAATTAGCAGTATTTTCTAAACTTTTTGACCTTTAGTCCTAGATTTTATCTTTGTGATGAATAATCTTGTTGAAACATAGTATTAAATAAAACATTGCTAAGGGACTAGCAATGACTAAGTTGGAGGGTGTGATAAGTGGTAAAAATATACTAATAAAAATATTAAATTATAAAATTAATTAATTTATTTCTTTAGAAATTGATATTTTTATTAATCTTATATAGGAAAGAAGGCCACCAATATGAAGATCTTATTTTTTTGATTCAGATGAAATAAATTTTAGGCAAAACGGACTTCAAACGAGCCCGAAATTAAATTTCAAAAAAAAAGAGAGAGGATAGAGGTAGAAAGAGAAGAGAGATTTTTGAGAGAAAAGGAAGGGTTTGTAATTTTTTCTTTTCTTCTTTTGATAATCAAGACATCGATCAAAGAGCCTCTTCTTCTTCACCAAGTTCTCCACACCAAGAGCAACGGACAATCAATTTCAGCAATCAAACAGTCTAATTTTTTTTTTATATACTTTTTATTTTATTTGCTATTTTTGAACTTACTATCGTGAACTAAATTTTCTTTTACTAAAGCTAAGGTGTAGCCACTCTTTTGATGCAATATTCAATATGATTTATTTTTAATTTTAAATTTTATTTATGAGGAGTATATAAATCTGATCTTAATGCTTTTAGATTACTGGTCATCTTCTAATTGATCTGATGAACATAGATATTACGGACCAAGTACATCTATATTATTGCTTCTTGATTATATACCTTGTATTATGAATCAAATTAGAATTCATATGCATGTGGGAATTTTAGTACGCTTTGGACGTAATGTATTTTAATTAGAGGGTTTCACAAAACTTAATGTATTAATATTTATTTAAATTACACCTGGACCAAAGGATAATTAATAAATATTGATAGTTTTGCTATGCCTAGACCAAAGGATAGTGAATAAATTAGGAGACTCCACCGTCACATGAAATAAAATTAATCTAATAATCTGAATATTGTATGGACTGAGTTGGTGAACCGATTGCCTTAGTAATACATTGCTCTTGAGTTTAAAACCCTAATAATTACACTCTCTCTATTTTCTTAAAATTTTTAATTATTTTTTTATTTTGTTCTTTAATTTTTTATTCTCATAAATCAGTCTTCTAAATAAAGCATAGGAAAGAGCTTTTCGGTACTTATTTTCCAATCCTCTAGGGATGATACTCTACTCATTCACTTTATTACTTGATCAACTGGTGCACTTGCTATAGCTATAAATTAGCATGCATCAGGACTCCACACTTACTTCACATAAGATGCAACTAGCACTAATTCCACCCTTTCTTATTTAGTATTTCTCTAGTGTGTAGTCTGTTCTTAGTTGCTAGCCCAACATTTGAATTATAAAATTACTAGATTTACACACGCATATATATATATATATATATATATATATATATATATATATATATATATATATATATATATATATATATATATATATATATATATATATATATTAAATGAAAGCTTCTGCACTCTTCAGCTTCTGCCATGGATGTTTCTAAGCTTCTTCAATCATGCGGCCTCACCTTCTCCTTGTGCGCCTCCACAGCCTCATTCCCTTCCCCATCCATTACATCGAGCTCCTCCACCCCTAGGAACATTGAAAGAAACCCCATGGAGTACCCCTTGGCCCTCGTCGGTGAGAAGTTCTCACCATGGCTCACCTACTGGGCAGCCAGGATGGCCCCTTGGATTGCTCCCAAGAGCTCCACCGTCGCTGCCCCCACCTTGGGCTTCACCACCATTAGCCACATCGCCAACCTTAGTGGCGGTGTCGCTGATCTATTGAGGTCAGCAACCTAGTGATGGCCATGATGTTGTCACAAATGGGGTGGACATGTTCCTTGAAGATTGCCTGGTAAGCGGGGTGGGCGGAGTAGGTGGCAAGGTTGGGCTTGGAGGTAGTGACTATGGAGGAGATGAGTAAAGCCGGCGATGGTGCAGTGGCGGAGGATGGGGATAGCGGCAAGATTGGAGATGATGTTGAGGGAGACAATGGAATCGAGATGTCGGTTAGGGACCGGAGGAATTCAAACAAGCAATAATCAATCGGGCCGATGGTAAGAGGGTGCACTAGGGATGTGTGCATCACTCAAGAAGGGTTTGCTGGATTGGAATTTGAAGTCGAGTCCATAAATTCGGTGTTCTTGCTGACTCAGATTGAGATCGAGTCGACTCTCTCAAAGGACAAAGGCCTGATAGAAATATGGGTTTTAGGAACCAATGGTTGGCGTGCAAGCAAGTCGACTTAGGCATAGTAGGAGTCGACTTGGCTCCAGACAAGTCAACTTGATCTCAGATGGAGTCGACACCATTTTCAGGTAGAAGCTGATTCAGAATTTCTATTTGGGGCTAGGATTTGGTTTGATCCTAGGTGACTTAAGGCCTTGGTTAGAGAGGTCATAAGGAGCTAATTCATGGTTTGGGCTAGGATTAAGTTCATGGGGTGAGTGTACGATAAGACATGGGTATACATGGGCTTGAGGTCTGCAATCACATTGAGTTAGCTATTGGAAGTTTTGTTGAGCTTTGGGCTTGATCCTTTTGTATGGGTATATACATGTAATTAGGTCAAGGATTATAAGATATATTCATTTGAATCTAAATAAAGCTCTTTCTCCCAAAAACTTCCTCTCTTCTTCTCTCTCCCTTTCTCTCTTGCCAAGCTAGGGCATCATCGATCTCCTTTGATCTTCTGCATCTAGGTGTTCTTTTTCTGGTTGTCGGCTGATTACTAGGTTTCCATGCAGAATCAAGAATCCATCAACATTTGGTATCAGAGCGGGATTGCATGGAGGATAGAAGGAAGGCACCTAGGGTTCTCTGCATCAAAAGAATAGCAAAACATTCCCTAGTCAGCTATTTTTCAGATCTACCTTATGTGCTATTTTTGATTTGTTTTGATCAAGGAAAGTAGCGGGTTGAAGGTTGGATTTGAAAAGTTTGATGAAAGAAAAGTTTCACTATATGAAAAGTTAGGGTAGAGGATCTGTTGGTTCAGATGGAATAGGATTCGACCTTGGAGGATAGGTTGGAGGAGATAACTGAGAAGCAGTGGGTGTCTTTGGAGAAAAGGGCATATGCCATGATTATGGCTTGTCTGGTGGATGAGATAATATATGGCATGTTAGAGGAGAGATTATCCAGAGATTTGTAGTTGAGGTTGTGCATGTTGTATATGAGGAAGAACATGTGTAACAAGTTAATACTGAAGAAGCAACTTTATAGCTTTTGGATGCAGGAGGGCAAGGATGTTGCAGAGCATATTCAGTGGCTTGCCTAGATGAGCATGGATGTACTTAATATTAGGATAAAGCTTGAAGAGGAGGATAGGAATCTATTGCTATTATGTTCGCTATCCGAGAGCTTCGATCCATTGGTTGCGATGATGCTATATTATAAGGAGATACTGATGTATGAGAAGATCGTGTCAGTGCTCGGATCCAAATAAGTAGCGAAAGCAGAAGATGAAGAGAGAGATTTTTTAGGAGGGTCTTACTATTTTAGAGAAGCCTAAGAAATGGAAGAAAGAGAGCAAGTAGGTGGGATGGAGACATAGTATGGAAAAGGTAGCAAGGAGGCTAGGTGCTTCAAGTGTGGTGAAGCAGGGCACTTTAAGTGAAAGTGTCCACTTTGAAAGAAGTATAAGGGAGGAGAAAGAAAAGACTCAGATGCTCTAAGTTTAGTAGCTGTGTCTGAAGAGTCGATGAGCTGTTGATGGTTTCAGAGGAGCCTGCGGGGTGCGGAGGGTCCCAAATGGCTTCAGAGGGGTCCATGGAGTGTAGAGTATTTGAAAAGATAGTAACAGTGATCGAGGTGCAGTGGCAGGCTCAACATGGTAGCATTGGGTGGCTAGCCTCAGGTATAGAATTAACTTCTACAGCATCGATGGACTTCAGATTTTGGTGGAGTACCAAGCAAAGGTAGCTTCATAGGTGGAGGGAGTTTTGGTATGAGTTCAGAGAGGAGGGATGCAAGGGGAGGAGCGATATCCTAGCACCAGTGCTAGAGTTGCATAGAGCCAGGTGGAGCAGAGTATGTAGATGAAGAGGCACAGCTTTAAGAAGATCATGTCAGATGGAGCATCAGTTACAACGAGCGCCAGCATAGGAACGCTGCAGTCTCTCCAGGAAAGTCCAAGACAACAAGTGATGCAGCTGCCAAGTAGAAGAGAGCCTACAAGAAGTTCCAAGGTGGTGCCAAGGATCAAGCAAAAGTCTTCAGCTATGGAGGCATCATTCCAAAGGTCTCCAAGAGAGCGCAGAAGCTGAAGAAGGTTGGTGGTGGCAAGGATGTGTATACAAGGGCTGTCAGGATATACAGCGATAGCAGAATCATGCAGGAGGATATTACCAGGCTTGCTAAGACTTGGGAGCACTAAGATGAAGATTGTAGGAGTTAGTGTGGTGCTTCCAAGCCTTGGGAGGCCATGAGTTGAGCCATGGAGTTGGCTCAATGTGTCTAGCATCGATTTGGGTTTTAGAGCTAGGACTGGTTTGGTTCTATAGGGTCAAAAGTTAGTTAGGATAGATGTTGGCATGTAGACGAGTCGACTCGATCTCAGGTAGAGTCAACTCAAAGGGCTAGGCTTAGTTTGATTCTAGGATCAGAAGTTAGCAATGATAGAGGTTGGCATGCAGGTGGAGTCAACTCAGTCTGAGGTGGAGTCGACTCGGATGCACGCGAGTTGACTCTCTCAAAGGATAGAGGCCAGACAGAAACATGGGTTTTGAGGACCTGTGGTCACTGTGCAGGTGAGTCAACTCAATTGCAGTAGGAGTTGACTCGGCCCCAAGTGAGTTGACTCGATCTTACATGGAGCTGACTCCATTTTTGGGCAGAAGCTAATTCAAGATTTCTGTTTAGGACTAGGGTCTGGTTTGATCTTAGGTGACTTAAGGTCTTGGTTAGAGAGGTCTTAAAGAGCTAATTTATGGTTTGGACTAGGATTAAGTCCAAGGCGTGAGTGCATGGCAAGACATGGGTGTACATGAGCTTGGGGTGTGCAATCACATTAAGTTAGCTATTGGGAGTTTTGTTGAGCTTTGTTCTTGACCCTTTTGTATAGGTGCATACATATATATGTAATTTGGTCAAGGATTGTAAGATGTATTCATTTGAATCTAAATAAAGCTCTTTCTCCCAAGATCTTCCTCTCTTCTTCTCTCTCTCCCTCTCTCTCTCGCCAAGCTTGAGCATCATTGATCTCTCTTGATCTTCCACATCCAGGTGTTCTTCTTTTGGTTGCTTGCTGATTACTAGGTTCCTGCGCACGATTAGAAATCCACCAACACTTTTAAGGTACCTCATTATCTACTTCATTGCTTTCCAATGCTCCTTTCTAGATTTTGAAAGAAACTAGCTGACCAAACCAACCGTATGAGCAATGTTGGGCTTGGTGCACGCTATGGCATACAAGACTCCCCACGACAGAGGCATAAGAAATCTTACTCATCTCCACTTGGTCCTTCTCGCACTTTGGATTTTGCTCTTTAGTCTACTTAAAATATCATGCAAGTGGACTCACCACCAGTTTTGCTCTGCTCATGTTGAATCGATCTAGCACCTTCTCAACATAGGCCTCCTATGACAACCACAGCTTCGTAGATCTCCTATCTCGGGCGATTCTCATTCCCAAGATCATTTTGGCTGGCCCCAAGTCTTTCATCGTGAACACTTGACCCAACTTCACCTTTAGGTTGTTGATTTTGGCAGTGTCGTGTCTCACAATCATCATGTCATCAACATATAATAAAAGTATGACAAAACTATCATTAGAGAATTTCTTCATGAATATGCAATAGTCAGAACTTGTTCTGTTATACCTGTTCTCCATCATGAAAGAATCAAACTTCTTATACTACTACCGCGATGCCTGCTTTAGCTCATAAAGACTTTTCTTTAAGTGGCATACTAGGTTCTCCTTGCTTTTAATTTTAAACCCTTTTGGTTGCTCCATATATATCTCCTCCTCTAGGTCATCATGAAAGAATGCCATCTTCGCATCAAGTTGTTCCACTTCAAAATCTAAATAGGTAGCAAGATCGAGGATAACTCGAACAGATATGAGCTTTATGATGGGTGAGAAAATCTTTTCAAAATCGATGCCCTTTCTCTAGCCAAAGCCTTTCATAACTAGCCTTGTCTTGTATCTTGGTTGTGAACTATTTTTTTGTAGCTTCAACCTAAACATCCATTTATTTTTGAGTGCTTGCTTTTTCTTAGGCATTTTCACCAGCTCATATGTATTGTTTTCCTATAAAGAATTCATCTTGTCCTTCATTGCCTTCATCCACCTCTTATTATGCTATTGCTCCATGGCTTCGGAGTTGGACTCAGGTTCCTTCGCATCTATCAATAGCACGTAATCTTATGGTGGGTATCTTATGGATGGCCTTTGCTCTCTTGTGGATCTTCAAACCTCTTGTATAGGTGGTCTAGCATGTGGCTCAGTCTAAATGCCACCGACACTCTCCTCATCCTTATGATTGTCATGTGTACCATCATCTGTAGTTGCTCCCCCATCATCAAGATTCCTCATGGAAGAATCTAGGCACAAGTCTACAGGGTTGCTCTGGGATGACTTTGGCTTATTAGGCTTCTTGAAGTCATCAATCATCTAATCCTCAAAGAAAATAACATTATGGTTGTGCATGATCTTCCACTCCATAGGATCCCACAATCGATAGCCAAATGCCCCATCCTCACCATAGCCCAAGAATATGTACTGCTTCGCCTTGGCATCTAGTTTGGATCTCTCATCCCTAAAAATATGCACGAATGCCCTGCATCCAAAAACTTTCAAATAATCATAAGAAATATCTTTCCCCAACTATACCCTCTACAGTGTATCACCCTCAAGAGTATAGGAAGGAGAAAGATTAATGATATGGACTACAGTTATCAAGTCTTCTCCCCAAAATGCCTCCAGTAGTTTAGTATGAGAGAGCATACTCTTGATCCTCTCACATGTCATCCTGTTTATTCTCTTAGCAACCCCATTATACTACAGTCTCTCAAGCACTACGTTCTCCAATCTGATGCCATTATGTTGACAATATTTCTCGAAAGGACCCTTATATTCAACCCCATCGTCCAACCATATGTAGTTCATCTTTTGCCTAGTCTCCCTTTCAACAGAGATGTGAAATTGCTTGAATTTATCGAGCACCTGATCTTTCATTTTCAAAGCATATGCCCAAACTTTTTGGGAGTGATCATTAATAAAAGTCACGAAGTAAGAGCATCCACTAAGAGTTTTATCACTCATAGAATAAACATCATTATGAACAAGATCTAATATACCAATTTTTTGTTTAGAAAAAAGATTCTAAAAAGAAAGAGTTTGCTTACCCATCAGGCAGCTTTCATATGTCTTCAATCTAGAACCATCAGTAAGAAGAGCCTTCTTCTTGGCCATAATTAATATCCTCTTTTGGCTTATATGTCCCAGTTGCCGATACCATAATTCTGAGGTAGAAGGTTCTTTCATTGCATTCACCCCCCTTATAAAGCTTGGCTTACATGAAATAGAGAGAGAGCCTTGCTTGATGCATTTGGTTGCTACTAGCGATTTCTTGGTCAGTTTCCACTTACCATCTTCAAACATACTATAATAGCCCTCCTCGTCTAATACCCTTGTCGATAACAAGTTCAAGCGGATATTTGGTATATGTCAAACATCCTTTAACACTAGTGATCACTTATCGTGAGGTGGTCAAATATAAACTCTAACTTACTTCTATGTAGCTAGAGTGAGTCGAGATTGTATCCATGATGTGTGCTAATCTATAGCTATGGCAAGTGCACCAATTGATCAAGTAATAAAGTGAGTAGAGTATTGTCCCTAAAGTATTGAAAAATAAGTACTGAAAATATTCTTTTCTAAGCTTTATTTAGAAGATCGATTTATGAGAATTAATAAAAATAAGAAGAAATAAAGAAGTGAATTAATAAATTATAAGGAAATAGAGAGTGTATAATTTTTAGATTTTAAACTCAAGAGCAATGGGTTACTAAGGTAATTGGTTTACCAACTCAATTAATACAATATTCAGATAATTAGATTAATTTTATTTCATGTGATCGGATGGAGTCTCCTAGATTTATTTACTATCCTTTGATCCAGGCATAGCAAAACTATCAATATTTATTAACTACCCTTTGATCCAGGCATAATTTAAATAAATACTGATGCTTTAAGTTTTATAAAATCCTCTAATTAAAATATGTTTTGTCCAAAGCGCACTAAAATATCTGCATGCATATGAATTCTACTTCAATTCATGATATAAGGTATATAAATCAAGAAGCATCAACATAGACGTACTTGGTCCATATCATCTATGTCCATCAAATCAATTAGAAGATGGCCACTAATCTAAAAGCATTAAGAACATATTTATATACTCCTCATGAATAAAATATAAAATTAAAAGCAAATCATACTGAATATTGCATCAAAAGAGTGGCTACATCTTAGCCTTAGTAAAATAAATTTAGTTTATGGCAAAAGGTTCAAATATAGTAATTAAAATAAAAAGCATATAAAAATCCAAATAGAAATTTATTTGTTGCTGAAATTGATCATCCGTTGCTCTTGGTGTGGAGAACTTGATGAAGAAGAGCCACTTGATCAATATGCTGGATGTTGAAGATGAACCACGAAGAAGGAAGAAAGAAAGAAGAATAAAGAAAGAAAAAAAATAACTCTTAACCTCCCTCTCTGTTCTCCCCTCTAGCTCTCTATCTCTCTCTCAAGTTCTCTCTAAAATCTCCTCTCAAACCCTCTCTCCTCTTTCTCTTCTCTATTGTTCCTAGGCTCTCTATTCTCTCTCCCAGACCCTCGACAGCAGGCTTTTAAATAGTTTTTTAGGTAGAAATCCTATTGAAATTGGGTTTAAAACTCTTGAAATCAGTTAAAGAGAGCTCTGACAATTTCTGACCTTCGGATCGGCATCCAATGCATCAAAAACCACCTAAAAACCATTTTTAAAAACCTAATTCAAGTTGGAATTAAGCTCACTCATAAGATCTTCTTTGATGATTGTATCTGGACCGTCCGCCAGCGCACAGGAAGCTTCAAAGCTTTAGTTAAAAATTAGGAACCCTTAGCCACTGTTGGATCTTGATTGGCTGCCAGATCTGCCATCCATCAGCGCTTTAATCCAATCCATCTGATCAAATCCCAATGCCTTCGACCATCGGATCAAGCCTTCGTCCCATGTAGACCAATCGCGAGCCAGATTCACCATAGACCATCAAGCTTTCAGCCAATCCGAGCGTGCGCTATCGTGTGAAATCCCCATTGTGCCCCTAGCCTGTTACTGTAGCGATCCACCATATGCCGCAAAAATTTTTGACATCAGTGATGCATCAACAGGCAGTTTAGCGGGTGATCAGGCCAGTTTACTGAGCCGATTTGAACTAAACTAGCCAGCTATATATTTTTTTTATTTTATTTTTTTATTTCCTTTGAAAATTGATTCTTAGCTCGTTTGAAGTCCATTTTGCTTGAAATTTATTTCGTTTGAACCAGAAAATTAAGCTATTCCTGTTGACAGCCTTCTTTTCTATATAAGATTAATAAAAGCATCAATTTATTAAAAATAAGTTAATTTATTTTATAATTTAATATTTTTATTAGTATATTTTTAGCACTTATCATACCCCCTAACTTAGTCATTGCTAGTTCCTTAGTAATGTTTTATTTAATACCATATTTCAATAAGATCCTTTTTCATAAAAGATAAAATCTAGGATTAAAGGATCAAAAAGTTTAGAAAATATCTGCTAACTAAGCATTGAGCTTCAGAAGCAAATTTTTGCAGTCAATACAATTAAAAACTTTCTTAGAGTACATCAAAGATCTATAGCACTTATGTTCGTGATGACTAACTTTAGCATTTCAGTGTTAAATTTAAAGAATAAAAGTATCATCTCTTATCATACCTATTTTGGATTCAATTTTCTATACATTCTCAATTTAAACTCATGAATTAAGGTAACTTTCACACTACCTCATTTTTTTTTCTTCTTCTTTTTTTATGCTGGGCATCCTGGCCTTTCCTCTACCATTTGACGTGAACCTCCACACTTGACCTAGGTGCAGAGATTCAGTTACTAAGCTTTGGATAATCCATATATACTCTATCTTTTGTACTTTATTTTAGGCAGATAGCTCTTTTCTTAAATTTAAATTTTTTTAATTGGAATGTATATTAATTATCAATTTTTAATGATAATTGAATCCTCAGTTGGTCTTATAATCAATACCTACTTTGCCTTGTTAGTGTGCATGTATAATTAGAAGTGCTAATAGTCTTTAGGTGACCTAATTAGGCTGCTAAAAATCTGACCAACTAATCTACTTCTTTAACTCGTTATATTCATTAGCAAATACTTCTAACTTTTATCACTTTCGTAGTTTATCTTGCTTAAGATTTTCTTTCTTGACACATGGTTAAAATTTTTTTTTTCAAAAGTTTTTTTCTACCCCCTAACTTATTCTGTATTATCTCAATAGAGAAAAAAAAGTAAAGGTGCAATAAGAGACAGGAAAGAATACACCTGTACTATCGATTTAGATTGATTCTTTGAAGCTTTGCAAACTAGCTTGAGCTCTCCTTTTCTTTCTTTATAAAATTGAAAATACACACCAAAGCAATAATAAAATAATAAGAATTTATTAAAAAATAAAAAAAAGAAAAAAACTAAAAAAAAGAAATAACCTATTTAGTAGTTCTGATTTATAGTCTTTAGCTTGACTTTCTTGGAGTTCTGGACTGAATCAATTCGGTGCCACTTTAATCGGAATACTTTCATATTTGGTTGAACCCTCTTTCAATTGAACACTGCTAGCTTTACTAGTCTTAAATCTATTTTCTATAGAATTCTCATATACTAATTTATCAATAATATCAATTAGAAAATAAGTTTGATCATCATCAGGATGTTTAGTATCTTTAAAAATATTAAAAGTTACTTGTTCATCTTGGACTCTAAGAATTAATTTTTCTTATTAAACATCTATTAAAGCTCCTTCAGTAGCTAAAAAGGATCTTCCTAAGATAAGGGGTATATCATAATCTTCTTCCATATCAAGAACAATAAAATCAATAGAAAAAATAAACTTATTTATCTTTACCAAGACATGCTCTACTATACCTCTTGGATATTTGATGGATCTGTCAGCTAGTTGAAGAGTGATAGTGGTAGGTTTCGATTCTCCTAGACCCAGCTTCCTAAAAATAGAGAAAAACATGAGATTAATACTTGTTCCTAAATCATATAAGACTTTATCAAAATTATAATTACCAATAACACAAGGGATAGTAAAACTTTCTGGATCTTTTAGCTTCTATGGTAATTTATTTTGAAGTATTGTTGAGCACTCTTCATTCAAATTTATTCTCTCATGCTCCTTCAGCTTCTTCTTAGTTGTTAAAAAATTTTTGAGAAACTTAGCATACCTAGGCATTTGAGTGATAACATCTACAAAAAAAATATTAATATATAAATTTTTTAAAATTTAAAAAAAAGTTAGAAAATTTTTTATCTAGATGCTATATTTATCTTTCTTGAAATGGTAGTGGCGGCATGTAGGGCTTCACATTTGGATCAGCAAATTTTATTCCTAGGGACCATCCATCTACTGATTGTTTCGGTGACTGACAAGCATTAATTGACTTTTCTTTATTTATAGTTGGCTCTTTGATCTCTTTCTTTTGATGTGGCTCCTCCAGCTCTTTACCACTTCTTAAGGTAATAGCATTGATGTGCTCCTTCAGATTGATCTTCATGTTGCTAGGCAAGGATCCTTATGGTCTCTTAGAGATTATCTTAGCCATCTATCCTACTTGTATCTTTAAGTTTTGAATTGCTGTTGCTTGGTCTTGCCTCAGTTTATTTTCTAGATTTTTTTATAGTTGCTTTTTGGTTTTGCATGAATTTGACCATCAGCTCCTCCATATTAGGCTTCTTCTTAGGTGCTTGGAATCCTTGGGGTGGCTGTTGTGCTGCATTTTGATTGCTCCATAAAAAATTTGGATATTGCCTCCATCCTTGATTGTATGTATTGGAGTAGGGATTGTTTTACTGAGGCCTGAAAAAATTATCAAGATAGTTAGCAGTATCAGAGGCTTTAGCAAAAGGATTACCTATCTGATAGTCGCTTGTATCATATCCTCTTCCACACAGGTCACAAGTGATGCTCTGAATGTTCATAGCTGTTCCCTTCATATTATTGACTTCGGCTCTAAGGGCTGTAATTTTAGCTAATAAAGCTGGAATGCAATCCATTCTCTGCACAACTACTGATTTTCTCGGCATCATACATTCTATTTGCCACTAATAGCTATTTGATGCCATCTTATCGATCAGATCAAAGGCTTCTTCCTCTATTTTTTGATTAATGGTTCCTCCTACTACTGCATCAATCATAGAATGATTAGTAGGAGATAAACCATTATAGAATGTTTGTATCTGAAGCCATACGAGTAGTTAATGATGTGGACATCTCCTCAGCAGTTTCTTAAAATACTCCCAAGCCTCATATAGTGTCTCCATATCCATCTACATAAAAGAAGTAATATCGTTGCATATCTTGATAGTCTTGGAAGATGGAAAATACTTGGCTAAGAATTTTTAGGCTAGAACATCCCAAGTTATGATAGAACGTGCAGGAAGAGAATGAAACTAACTTTTAGCTTTGTCCTGTAAAGAGAAAGAAAATAACCTTAATCTAATAGCATCATCCAATATTTTATTAATTTTAAAAGTATCATAAAGTTCAAGAAAGTTAGAAATATGGGCATTCGAATCATCATACATGTGTCCATTGAATTGGATAGTTGATTGAATCATCTGAATCATCGTTAATTTTATTTCAAAGTTGATCGCTCGCACAAGCGATCTTTTGATGCTCGAAGTTGCATCGACTACAGATGGTGTGATGTAATCATTTAATGGACGATGTACCGCTCGAATAGCTTCTTGCCATCCCTCGATCATCATATCTAATTTTAGATTGATGTCGTTAAGATCTTCAGCTGCCATGTTCCTTTTTTGTTGTAGTCTTTTGATGGTCCTCTCAATTTTTGGGTCTAAAGATAGTTAGTCACTATGTCCAGTACGTGTCATGCACCGAACAAATCTAAAAATAAAATAAGAATAAAAATTAAAAATAAAATTTTAAAATAAGCAAAGATCAAAATTTTAATATTATTTTAGATATAATTTCCAGCAACGATGCCAAAAACTTGATGCGTGCTAATCTATAGCTATGGCAAGTACACCAGTCGATCAAGTAATAAAGTAAGTGAGTAGAGTATCGTTCCTAAAGGATTAAAAAATAAGTACTGAAAATATTCTTTTCTAAGCTTTATTTAGAAGATCAATTTATGAGAATTAATAAAAATAAGAAAAATAAAGAAGTAAATTAATAAATTACAAGGAAAAGAGAGTGTATAATTTTTAGGGTAAACTCAAGAGCAATAGGTTACTAAGGCAATTGGTTCGCCAACATAATTAATATAATATTTAGATAATTAGATTAATTTTATTTCATATGATGGTGGAGTTTCTTAAGTTATTTACTATCTTTTGGTCTAGACATAGCAAAACTATCAATATTTATTAACTATCATTTGGTCCAGGCGTAATTTAAATAAATACCGATGCTTTAAGTTTTGTAAAATCCTATAATTAAAATACGCTGCATTCAAAGCGCACTAAAATTTTTGCATGCATATGAATTCTAATTCGATTCATGATACAAGATATATAAATCAAGAAGCATTGACATAGACATACTTGGTTTGTATCATCTATGCCCATCAAATCAATTAGAAGATGGTCGGTAATCTAAAAATATTAAGAACTGATTTATATACTCCTCATGAATAAAATATAAAATTAAAAGTAAATCATACTGAATATTATACCAAAAGAGTGGCTACACCTTAGCCTTAGTAAAATAAATTTAGTTCATGGCCAAAATTTCAAAAATAGTAATTAAAATAAAAAGCATGTAAAAATCCAAATAAAAATTTGTTTGTTGCTGAAATTGGTCATTCGTTGCTCTTGGTGTGGAGAACTTGATGAAGAAGAGCCGCTTGATCAATATGCTAGATGTCAAAGATGAACCATGAAGAAAGCATCAATTTCTTAAAAATAAGTTAATTTATTTTATAATTTAATACTTTTATTAGTGTATTTTTAGCACTTATCAGTCCACAAGGATCTTGGGTTGATTACTTCAAAACAAGAAAAAGAAGAAATACTTTTGTATGAAAAATTAAGAAAATCATGTGATAGTAGCAAAGTAAATCTAAACTAAATGATAAAAGTGATTCAATAAGATAAAAACCTCAAAAATTTGAATGTACTTTTAAAATAGATTTTGGTACTCCTTTTATAATACAATGGTGGTGTATGAGGTTTAAGTTGATCTAACTTAACTCTTCTTTCTCGAGCATGAATCATACCTTTAGGTCATGACTTGTCTCTTGGAAAGATATGTTATTCAACTATAGAATGCACAAGAAAAAAGGAAACTAATTACTGATCTAGCTATTTGAGACAACCTATTTCTTTCAAGTACACACCGTATCCTTGGATCACGACGTGTCTTTAGAAAGCGTAGATTATTCAAATAACTAAATCTAATAATAAAGCAAATAAGAATGATGCAACTTTATCTTAAAAAGAAATCAAATGATTCATTAATTGCATGTAACAGGAATACAAAAAGTATGCATAGAAAATAAATCTGCTATAAATATCATCTCTTTTTCGGGATTAAAGGCTTAGTTCTCCAAAGATTCTGGAATCATCTTTATCTTCTTGGCTCAGACTCCATTGAAATTTAGATCTAGCATTCTTAAGTTTGGAAGATGGCAGAGGAAAAAGGTGGTGTGAATGGCATGAAAGAGAAAGAATATGAGTGGAAGTGTCTTAGAGTTATAGGAAGTTTTAGAGACGGTGATAGTGTTTAAAATTTGGTTGCATGGAGAAGCGGGAGAAGGAGAAGAGATGGAGGATCGTAACCTTTGGAGTTTTTGGGTGTGGAAGGATAGATGCCTTCATGGAAGAGACATCAGGGTGTTTAAATAGAGAAGGAAGGGTGTTAAGGTTTTAGAAGGAATAAAGGTGAAATGATTTGTACGATATTTGATTTGAGATGGGAAAGGAGAGAAAGGGTGATGATTTTGTGATGGAAGAAAGGAAATAGCATACAAGGGATTTGTGAGGGATTTTATTTGAATTCCAAAAGGAAAATAAGATCATGGCATGTGATATTTGAATTTGAAAAGAAAAGAGAAATAGAGAGATGAGGTGGTATGAAAGATTAAAAAAGATTTGAAATTTTAATTTTAAAAGGTATATCATGAGGCATGAATTTGAGGAAAGTTTGTGCTTTGGATACATGAATCAGATAAGGCAAGAGAGGAGGGGGCGCTGCCTTCTTTGGAGCATAAAGCAATTAAGGAAGATAGGGGTGCTGATTTTGGAATCCATGTAGGAGAGATATGAGCTGATTTTGAGAGAGAGAGAGAGAGATGGATATTCCTCCTTTAGTGTGTGGAGTAGATAAAGAAGGAGAGGAGGCACATGGCTTCAAGAAAACTCTTTGATAGTAGGCCCCTTCAATCCAAGCTGTTGGATGAAGTAAGTACTTTTTGGCCTTTGGATTTGATCCTTAAATCCATATAAGAGAAAATTTTGAAGCCTTGATCATTGGATCTTCTGTACTTGCTTCTAAATCGTTGATTGGAGTGACTTGGATCCCAATGTAGACATCTGGATTGAGAGCTCTTGGATGGACTGCCCGCATGATAGTCCTTGGATCTTCTTCCTTCATGGCTAGTCTAATTAATTGTTTGACTTGCCTTGGGTTGAGCTATTTTAGATCCTATGATTTCTATTTTTCAATAATCAAGAGCATCAAATTAATATAACTCAATGAAAAATTAGTCCTATTAAATAATGTTAGAGATGTGTGCCCTAGAAGCCAGAATTGGCTGACACTTGTAATACACTTCTAAGGGCAAAATTATAATTTTGACTATAAATTAATAAAATAAATTATTTTCTATCATATGTGTATTTAGTGTCTGTGATACATCCCTTTGAGTTAATGGTAATGATAATTCATATTTTCAAGAGTTGAAAATTTAAGACATGAATTTTCATTATTAACTCATAAAATGCTTCCTGACCATAGGATCATCATGAGGATGGTGATTGATCCTAGAAGGTTGGTGTACAATCGCTTTCTTTAGAGTAGATGAGTCTTGAGTCTATACGGTGTAGAGACACCGGAGCGAGAGTACAGGTACTCGTTAGAGAACGAGGGCACTGAGCGTGACCACCTCGAGTAGTCATAAGGAAGTCTACCTTCTCGTCGATGACTGACTCGATGCTGCAGTGGTGTGTCTGGTTCTTTGACCTGAGGTGCATCGGACAGTTCACCTTGAGGGTGTTATAGTTTGACTACACCATAACTCGGTCTCCTAGCCATTTGGAAACCCTGAGGTGTATGTTGGCTATAGCATGTTCATTGTAGGAATTGGATTGCACCAAGATGGAATCTATCTACCTCGGTAGATGAGGAGCAGCCCTATGATGATCATGAGAATCAAGTCCATAAGCCCATGGCCATGGCAGAGTGAAATAATAGAAAGAGTTTCTATTAGGATTTTCACATTGGACTTCGAATCGAATGATTAATTCATATGATAGAAATTAGGGTTTGACGAGTTCACCTTAACCCTAATCTGATCGGGGCTCAAGATAGAAGAACTTAATCACAAGGTAGCTGCACCAAGAGGTTTATTTTTAGTTTTGATGGGTTGCCACCATATACTGCTAGGTGTCACTGGTGGATTTTGGGAGCAATTAGAATGATTTAGATGATCGATCATTCTAATTGTCTGAATCAGAAGAGTTCTGATCCATCGAAAGGAGTTTCGATGATGTCGATGATGGAGATCATGACATATCCCATTACCATACAGAACTGAACCTAACTGGATCACAAAAACAAGGGTTTGGATCTGGATATCATCAATTGAGCTAAGCCAATTTGATTGATTTGGATTAGATTCAATCAGGTTCAAGGTAATCGTGCTAGTACATGATTGAGCCTAACTTTCTCCTTCTGAATTCTTTTTGATTCATCGCAACCAAGTTAAATTTGATTTAACTCATTCTTGTATTTTAAATAGATTTATTTTCATCTAACTGGAATAACTCCAGATCAGATTAATTATAGAAATTAAATCCATTCACAGTCAAATTGGATTAGGGTCAAAAGTTGACCTATTTGAGAGAATTAAGGGTCACCTGATCAAATACTTCTAGAAAATTTTTTAGAAATCATTTTGATTTAATTTTTGGATATGTGATAGAAAGCAAGTTATGCATTGGGTGTACTAAATTTTGCAATTTTTAGAGGTATCTAGACTGAGTTATGATAGAGTTTGATTTGGATTAAACTCTTGAGGGAAGAGTCCTAGGCGTAGTGGACTCTTCCTTATCTACTCATGTCGATACCTTTTTGAATCATTTTTAGCCAAAAAAAATAGATGAGATCTAATGGTTTTTCATGAAGAATATGTTCTAGAGTCCTAATGATAAAATAAAAGAGTTATTTTGGTTAAAAGAGACTCTAAGTAGGCGTTGGACATAAAAGCCTTTCTCATGTCAAAGTGCATTCAACGCAAGAAATAATTTTTCATGCCCAAAGTTTGCCATCCCTAATATCCCACACCCCCTCTATCCTCTCTCTTCTTCTCTTCTACAAGCCTAAAAAGTTAGGCATAAATCTAAGAAGAAGATCCAAGATTTTTGGCATAATACTCAAGATCTATGCGATGGTGTTTGTGTGACAGATGGGCTACCTTCAGAAATAGTTTTGAAGGTTCTTCGAATTAGATCCAGATCTAATTTTTGGAGAAAAAGTTTATGAGGAGAAGATGTTTAGATCCTGCCCAAGTGGATATTGGTAGAGGCTAGGCACGTACGTGGCTCCTTCCAGAACCTTAGAAATCAACAGGATCATTGCAGGATAATTAGATTACCCAATCAGGTACTTTAAATTAAATATAATTTAATTTTAATTTTTAATTTTTAATATTAGATCACCATGATTAGATCTAAGAACTCTTAGATCTGATCAAATTATTTAAAATTTTTTTCTTAGATCTGATCAGATCTGCATGATCCTATGGTGGAAAATAGTGTTTTTCCTTCAATTGGTATCAAAGCTACATTAGTAGTTCTTCAGATCTATCTTAGATATAATTTTATTTTTATTTATGATTTGATATTAAAAGATTTTAGATATCACATCAGATGTGATTAGATCTAAAATTAAAAAATTAAAAATTAAATAATTTAGTTCCAATATGTATGAGATGCATGACTAGACTAGGTATAGAATAGTTTTATATGTAGTCTAGTATGATCATGTATTTAATTTGATTAAACCTAATTTTAGATCTATTTAATTTCTATTTGTTTAATGTTATAATTATTGTAATAGATCTAAAAATAGAAAATAAAGTTTTTAATTTATTCATATGAGATATGAAAGATGCATCCTTAGACTAGTCATAAAATAGTTCTACAAGATGTCTAAAATAGTTTTAATTTTGATATGATCAAATTTAAAATTTTACTTTTTAGATTTAATATATGATGTTTCAGATCTAAAAGTACGCATATTGATGATACATGAGATGTATGCAAAACATGTATTAGTTAGATCTTTTATATGTGATATATGATCTAATTAGTTTTATAGTAAAAAATTATATTTCTGATTAAGAAATTTTCCATAGCCGTCCGATCATAAGAACAAAGTAGGATTTAAAGACACTCTCCTTCCATTCGATGGGGTGTTCTTATGGCGTATAGAGGTGCTACGCATTCAACCTTAATCAAAAATTAGAACTTATATTTTTATAAAATCCTAGATCCTAAAATCCTAAAATTTCTATTACATATTTTATTCGTGAATCCAAAATTTAATTAAAAATTAAGATTATAAAATTAATTAGATCTAAAATTATAAATTTTCAGATCTAAGACATATTCATAAAATTAGATTTGCACTTGGGTAGCTTAATTAGGTCTAATGGTTGATCAAATCGAATCAAGAGTTGGTTAGGTGGGATCAAAGAAAGCTTAGATTTGACCAGCCTAATAGGATTAAGTCTGGATCAAGATCGAATCACATTGAGATGTGATCGATCAAATCAAGACCTAATTTAGGCTCCAGTGGTTCAGAGTCTGGATTGTAGGCTAACCCAATTAGTTCTGATTCAATAATTTGGTGTCTAAGGTAAGTTTGGCAGATACGATCGACTGGTTTTTAATTGAGAGCTACTCGACCTGAATGCATTCTTGTCGAGTTAATGGCATATCCCTTCCATCGGTCTCACTTACCTGGCCATATTTGTGTCGATCTAGTTCTGATTTGAGGTGGCTAATAATTCGAGCTAACCCATGCCACTAGGTTAGTCATAATTGTTATGACTAAGTCAAGTCAAAGTTTAAAGAGACCTAAATCAAATCTCCCTAAGAAAAGATTAAGTCTAAGGTCTTCCACCATTGTAGATGTGCGGGCCCTTTTCCCGGGGTTGATTGTTCTCGGCTGGATATAGTGGTTCAGTTGCATCGAAAAGATGCAACCATGTCTATTAGGCATTGGATGCTATGGGTTGGAGGATTGGGCTCAATATTTCAGATACGGTGAGAGACCCAATTCAGGAAATCCAATCTGTGCAAATGGATGGGTCTGACTTAACTAAGGAGTGGATCAATATTTCCAAACATACGGTGAGATTCATGAATTAGAGATCAAGTTTGGGTGCACCATGATTAGAGAATCATTGGACAAGAGTTGTTCCACTCATTCGGCTAACCCATCACCAATAACTATTAGGTGAGGTGGTGAGTCAGTTGGTGGGACCGCACCATCCACTAGAAATCTATAATTATGGAGATTTTTGCATCTCTACTAAGAAAGTGTAGGGATCTGAGTAAACAATGGAAGCCTAATTTATTTAAAAATAAAATTTTTAAATAAATTATTTAAGTCTAATTATAAAATCTAACTAGAAACTTTGACTCTCTATAGAAAAATATTTACGTCCAACCCACTAGCCCATATCTTGGACACCCATAGACTGACCGGATCCAACTACAAGGATTGGCTCTGGAACTTCAAAATTATTTTGGGTTCCAAGAAATTGACTCATGTGTTAGAACAGGATCCTTTCACCTTACCAGTCCATCCATCCGCTGATCAGAGAGCATCTCTTGAGAAGTGGACGAATGAAGATAACAAAGCCAGGTATTACATGTTGGACTCGATATCTGATGAGCTCCAGCACCAACATGAAGACATAAAGACTAGCCACCAAATATTGGCTCACCTATAAGAGTTGTTTGGTAAACAGAGTCGCGCAACCAAATATCAAGTCACTAAAAGATTTTTTAAGACTGAAATGCATGATGGGTAGTCAGTCCAAAATTATTTTCTGATGATGATCAAGGACTTAGAAGAGCTTGAAAAGCTTAGTATCAAGTTAGATCAGGATCTGCAGACTGACATAATTCTACAGTCCTTGACTGATGTGTATGGGCAGTTCATCATGAACTATCATATGCATAAACTTCAAAATACCTTGGCTGAGCTCATGAATATGCTGGTTACTGCTGAGCTTTCTATGAAAAATTTTAAAAGCTCAGTACTTATTGTAGAGCGGACTTCTTCCAAGAGAAAGTTTTTTAAAAAGAAGAAGAAATCCATGAAGAAGCAGAAGATGGATGGTGGGAAGAAGAAGAAGGCAGAGCCAAAGAAGAAGGCTGCTGACAAAGAAAAATATTTTCATTACAATACTGACGGCCATTGGAAGTAGAACTATCCTCTTTACCTGGTCAGCTTGAAGAACAAGAAGAAGGTAGGTCTTCTGGAGGTATGCTCATTATAGAATTTAATCTTATGATTTCTTCTGCATTCAGTTGGGTGCTTGACTCTGGTTTTAGTGCTTACTTATGCACTTCTATGTAGGATCTTGAGGATAGCAGGAGGCTGAGAGATGGTGAAATGATCCTATACATCGAAAATGGAGCAAGAGTTGCTGCTATGGCCATGGGAACCTACCCTCTATGATTACCATCAGGATTTGACTTAGTACTTAGGGACTATTTTTATGTGCCTGCAGCAAGCAGGAATTTGATTTCTATTTCATATTTAGCATAGGAAGGCTATGTAATTAGTTTTCTTAAGGACCATTGTAATATTCTTTATGAAAGAAATAAAATTGCAAGTGGTTTTCTTATTAAATGGTCTTCTATCAGTTACATATTGATGTTTCTATTTTTAATATCGAGCAAAACGTGAATGCCATAGGATCAAATGACCTAGGGATAGTCCTAAATGATAGGTATCTATGGCACCTTAGACTAGGTCATATAGCAGAAGATAGGGTTAACAAATTGAAGAAAATCTGGGACTATTGAGTCCTGTTGACTTTCGAGTCATATCCAATTTGTGAATCATGCCTTCATGGCAAAATGACCAAGCTTTCTTTTATGGGACATGGAGAAAGGGCCACAGATCTGCTTGCCCTAGTACATACTGATGTGTGCGGCCCATTTGATGTGCCGGCTAGAGGCAACTTTATCTACTTCATTACCTTTACCGATGATTTATCTCGGTATGGGTATGTGTATCTTGATGAGACACAAGTCTGAAGCTTTTGAAAAGTTCAAGAAATTCAGACATGAAGTAGAAAACAAATAGAAAAATTCATTAAGATTCTTCGATCAGATCGAGGAGGTGAATACCTTAGTTGGAAATTCCTAGACTATCTTAAGGAAAATGGCATAGTCTCACAATGGACTCCACCTGAAATGCCTCAACTCAACGGGATTTCAGAATGGAGAAATCGGATCTTATTAGATATGGTTCGATTCATGATGAGCTTTACGGACCTTCTTGAGTTTCTTTTGGGATATAGTCTATTAATCGCTATATATCTATTGAATAAGGTTCCTCTAAAACCATTTCCTACCACACCGTATGAGATATGGCATGGTAAGAAACCAAGTCTGAGTCATCTCAGAATTTGGGGATTGTCCGGCTCATGTCAAAGAGACAACAAGCGGACAAGTTAGAGTTCTAGGTCCTTTAGAGCTCGATTTATAGGATATCCTAAAGAGTCATTAGGATATTATTTCTATCATTCCAGAAGATCACAATGTGATTGTGAGTCGACATGCCATCTTTCTTGAAAAATAGTTTATTCAAGATAGCGGCATTCAGAAGATAGATCAAGGCTCGAGGAGAAAGTCTCACAAGAGCAACGAGCTAAGGAACCTATGGAACCAAATCAGGTTGAGCCAATCCAATCACTACCTCCTCCACCTCGTAGATCAGAAAGGATTTTTCGTCCCTTTGAAAGGTAGTTAGGTACTATTTCAGAGGACGTAGAGAAAATATTCCTCACAGAAAAAGGGATTTATGGTGATGATCCCAAAACTTATGATAAGGTGATATCAGATATCGATTCTGAGAAATGGTTAGAGGTAATGAAGTCAAAGATTGACTCAATGTACTTGAACCAAGTCTGGACCTTAGTAGACCCACTTGAAGGTATAGTACCTATTGGGGATAAATCTCGCTCCCGTCGAAGTGGTGCTTAGCCTAATGCAGATGGTAATCGTGGAAGAGTTTCGATTGAAAATTCTCACCTCAGTGGTCAAACCCCACCCAATCTCCTCTAATGGCCAAACTTGTCTAGCAACCGAACTTCCACAGTAGCCGACCTTCTGAACTCCTTTCGGACTTCTCCAGCAATCGGACTCCTACGGGAGCCGAACTTCTTCCAGACTCCTCCAGTAGTCGGGCTTCTACGGGAGCCGAACTCCTTCCAAGTACTCATTAGAGAATGAGAGTACTGAGCGTAACCACCTCGAGTAGTCACAAAAAAGTCTACCTTCTCATCGATGACTAACTCGATGCTATAGTGATGTGTCTAGTTCTTTGACCTTAAGTGCATCGACAGTTCACCTTGAGGGTGTTATTGTTTGACTATACCATAACTCGATCTCCTAGCCATTCAGAATCCTGAGGTGTATGTTAGCTATAGCATGTTCATTGTAGGAATTGGATTGCACCAATAGGAGATTTATCTACCTCGATAGATAAGAAGTAGCACTATGATAATCATGAGATTGAGTCCATAAGCCCATGGCCATGGTAGAGTGAAGATGATAGAAAGAGTTTCTATTAGGATTTCACATTGGACTCAAATCGAATGATTAATTCATATGATGGACATTGGGTTTGATGAGTTCACTTTAATCCTAATCCTATCGAGGCTTAAGATAGAAGAACCCAATCACATAGGTAACTATATTGAGAGGTTCACTTTCAATTCTGATGGGTTGCCACCATATACTGCTAAATATCATTAGTGAATTTTGAGAGCAATTAGGATAATTTTGATGATCAATCATTTTAATTGTATGAATTAGAAAAGTTTTGGTCCATCGAAAGATATTTTGATGATGTCGATGATGGAGATCGCAATATGTCTCATTACCATATGAATTGAACCTAACTGGATCACATAAATAAGGGTTTGGGTCTGGATGTCATCAATTGAGCTAATCCAAATCATGTGCTAGCACGATTATCTTGAACCTAATTGAATTTAATCCAAATCAATCAAATTGACTTAGCTCAATTGATGATATCTAGATTCAAATCCTTGTTTGTGTGATCCAATTAGGTTCAATGTAATCGTGCTAGCACATGATTGAGCCTGACTTTCTCCTTCTAAAATCTTTCTGATTCATCGCAATCGAGTCAAATTTATTTTGACTCATTCTTATATTTTGAATGGATTTATTTTTATCTGACTGGAATAAGTTCAGGTTAGATTAATTATAGAAATTAAATCCATTCATAGTCAAATTGGACTAGGGTCAAAAGTTGACCTATTTGAGAGAATTGAGGATCACCTGATCAGATGCTTCTAAAAATTTTTTTTGAAATTATTTTGATCTAATTTTTGGTTATGTGATAGAGCATGAGTTATGCATTGGGCATACCAAATTTCATGATTTTTAAAGGTATCTAGATTGAGTTATGATAGAGTTTTATTTGGATCAAACTCTTGAGGGAAGAGTCCTAGGCGTAGTGGATTCTTCCTTATCTACTCATGTCAATACCTTTTTGAATCATTTTTGGTGAAAAAAATAGATGAAATCTAATGGGTTTTCATGAAGAATAAGTCCTAGAGTCCTAATGATAAAATAAAGGAGTTATTTTGGTCAAAAGGGACTCTAAGTAGGTGTTGGACATAAAAGCCTTTCTCACATCAAAGTGCATTCAACATAAGAAATAATTTTCTATGCCTAAAGTCTGCCATCCCTGATATCCTACACCCCATCTATCCTCTCTCTTCTTCTCTTCTACAAGCCTAAAAAGTTAGGCACAAATCTAAGAAGAAGGTCCAAGGTTTTTGGCACAATACTCAGGATCTACGCGATGATGTTCGTGTGACGGATGGGCTGCCTTCAAAAATAGTTTTGAAGGTTCTTCAGATCAAATCCAGATCTAATTTTTAAAAAAAAAGTTCATGAGGAGAAGATGTTCAGATCTTGCTTGAGTGGATACCAGTAGAGGCTAGGCGCATGTGTGGCTCCTTCCAGAACCTCAGGAATCAACAGGATCATTACAGGATAATTAGATTACCCAATCAAGTACTTTAAATTAAATCTGATTTAATTTTAATTTTTTATTTTTAATATCAGATCACCATGAATAAATTTGAGAACTCTTAGATATAATTGGATAATTTAAAAAAAATTTAAAAATCTTTCTTAGATCTAATTAGATCTGCACGATCCTATGGTGAAAATAGTATTTTTTTCTTTACTTATCACAATCTCCAACTTGAACTTTACTCATCCTCGAGTAAAAGAAAGATTAGTGTCATATACTAGTGTGCTTAGTCATGATCATCTTTAGGTGATTTCAGAAAAATTGGTGTACAGCTAGAAGCTTAGTAAAGTATGTTCTTAAAAAATTAAGACTGCCTGCAAGAATAGCTAAGTAAAATATAGAATTTTCTTTCTAAGCCTTTTCTTGGTCTACCTTTATTTTTATCCTTGGTTTATCTTACTCTAAGATAGGTTTATGGTATGTACTTTTGTTCGTTCATTCTTTCATATTTATTTATTTATGAATGTGTATAGTTTGTGCAATGCCTTAGCCCTATTGGCATTCCATTTGATCCATGTAATGAGTTTTAGGCTAATGACTTCCAAACCAGCTGATTTTAAGGCATTAGGTATAGAACAACCCTCAAGCTTACTAACTCAGGACTAGCTATGAGGTTATGGGTTAAAGTAACTATACAGCAGAGCTTCTTTATATTATCCACTTTTTGATGCTAACATCATTGCTTACTTAAGCAATGAAGCCTGGTTACTCAATGGAAGACCAATATTTAGAATTTATTTTTTTTAAAACTTTTTTTAAAGGAATTGCAGGCATCAGGATATCCTATTTATATCTATAAAAGATAGACTCTCCTTGGACATTAATATCAAAGTGATTAGAAGGATCTAAAAATCAATTCTTATTCTATACTTAACCACTTATTGGATTTTCTTAATGTGGTCCCTTGACACTTTCCAGTTTATCTAGACGATGCATCAATTGCTATTGAGATAGCTAATTCCTCTCAAATATGAGAATCCTTCAGAAGCCTTGCAAGGAGGGAGAGAAAGAAGGGAGTAGCTCCATACACGGCTAGCAGTCTTCATCTTCGGGAAAAGTAAATTTTACTTTTTATTTTCAGATCTTGTATAGATATTTGAATAATTATAATGTTCTCTTTTCTCTATGAATAAAGTGTATTCTTTCTTTCAAATATTATGTTCTTAATTTTCTAATATGATGCGAGTTTTTAAATAGTCTAAGACTATATAGAGATAGATCGTGATCAAGTGATACGATCCATGCTCAGCAAGATAGATTATACTCAAAAATCGATCATAGATCTATTGGCTTAAGGAATGAATACTAGATTTATAATTAAAAATAAAAATTAAAATTTTCAAGAAATGTTTTCTTGTATTATTATTTTAAATTTTCTTTCACCTTCAATTTGCACTCTTCTCAACTATTTTCAACACTAACTTATAAGTAATTTTTTTTTAAATCTTAACTAATTCAAATATAACTCAGCCCTAGGTCCCTGAGGATATGATCTGACTCATCCTATCTATATAGTTTGAATTAGATTTTTATTTTTGACCACCCATAATAGCGATCAAATTTTGGATTCAATTATAGAACACATAAGAGAAAAAAAATCTGATTACTGATCTAGCTATTTGAGACAACCTATTTCTTTTGAGTACACACCGTATCCTTAGATCACGGCATGTCTTTAGGAAGCATAGATTATTTAAATAACTAAATCTAATAATAAAGCAAATAAAAATGATGCACTTTTATCTTAAAAGGAAATCAAATGATTTATTAATTGCATGTAACAGGAATATAAAAGGTATGCATAGAAAATAAATCTGTTATAAAATATCATCTCTTTCCTAGGATTAAAGACTTAGTTCTCCATGGATTCTAGAATTATCTTCGTCTTCTTGGCTTGGACTCCATTAAAATTCAGATCTACCATTCTTAAGTTTGGAAGATGGCAGAGGAAAAAGGTGTTGTGAATGGCATGAAAGAGGAAGAATACGAGTGGAAGTGTCTTAGAGTTATGGAAAGTTTTAGGGACAGTAATAGTGTTTGGGATTTGCTGGCATGGAGAAGTGGGAGAAGGAGAAGAAATGGAGGATGGTAGCCTTTGGAGTTTTTGGGTGTGGAAGGATAGATGCCTTCATGGGAGAGACATCAAGGTGTTTAAATAGAGAATGAAGGGTGTTAGGGTTTTAGAAGGAATAAGGGTGAAACAATTATGTGCAATATTTGATTTGAGATGGGAAAGGAGAGAAAGGGTGGTGATTTTATGATGGAAGAAAGGAAATAGCATACAAGGGATTTTTGAGGAATTTTATTTAAATTTCAAAAGGGAAATAAGATCATGGCATGTGATATTTGAATTTTAAAAGAAAAGAGAAATAGAGAGATGAGGTGGTATGAGAGATTAAAGAAGGTTTGATATTTAAATTTAAAAGGCATATCATGAGGCATGAATTTGAGTAAAGTTTGTGCTTTGGATGCATGAAATCAACTAAGGCAAGAGAGGAGAGGGCGCTTCCTTCTTTGGGGCATAAAGCAATTATATAAGATAGGGGTGCTGATTTTGGATTCTAAGTAGGAGAGATGTAGCTAAGTTTGAGAGAGAGAGCAAGAGAGATGGGATATTCCTCCTTTGGTGCATGGAGTAGATAAGGAAGGAGGGGAGGTGCATGGCTTCAAGGAAATTCTTTAATAGTAGGCACCTTCAATCTAAGCCGTTGGATGGAGTAGGTACTAGTTAGCCTTTGGATCAAATCCTTAAATCCATATGAGAGGAAGTTTTAGAGCCTTGATCCTTGGATATTTTGTACTTGCTTCTGAACCATTGATTGGAGTGACTTGGATCCCTAATGTAGATGCCTGGATTGAGAGCTCCTGGATAGAGCGCCCACATAATAGTCCTTGGATCTTCTCCTTTCATGGCTAGCCCTCTAATTAATTGCTTGATTTGCCTTGGATTGAGCCATTTTGGATCCTATGTACCCAATCTCCTAATTACCCATAAAATAAATTAAAAAATATCAAATTCAACTAATAAACATACAATGCAATAATATTTAGTGCTTCTTGTTACAATATATCAAGTGCTTATCAACTAGCCCATACCCCAAGCTCATGATCAGCATAATATCCTTGACATCAATAATTTTTGATTCTCCATTGTTCCCCATCTTTACCATCCCAAAGTCACCAAAATGATAAGATGAGAATAATCCCTCCCTCGCTGTAACGTGATATAAAGCGGTCAAATCAATCATTTAGATAAAGTCTTGGCTAGTAGTACCTACAAGACCATCGTTTGTTGTGCCATAGACAACGTTCATCTCTCCACTTGTAGCTATGGCTGTCATCTCATTATCTGAGCTAGAGTCATCACCTGATTTGTTCTTTAGCTTCTCCTTCTTCAGTATTCAATAGTCTTTCTTAAAGTGGTCCTTTTTGCCGTAGCTGTAACATCTACCATTTTGGGACTTGGATGTCCACTGCGATGTAGCATGGCCATCATCCGAGTTAAATTGAGAGTCCTAATGCTTGATTCTTCCCTTTCTTTCCATGACGAGGGCCTTATTATGGCTCGAGTCCTCTTGCTCCTTCCTCTTGGCCTCCTTGTTAAGCATATAGTCTTTTACCATTGCCAAGGTTATCAAACCCTCCAATGAAGAATTGCTTAGAGACACCACTAGAGTCCCCCAATTGTTAAGCAAGGAACTCAACAATAGTAGGGTCTGGAGCTGCTCATCTAACACCATTTTCATCATGGCGAGCTGGTTCACCACATTTTGAAAGTTGCTTAGATGCTCCACCATAAAAGCCTCCTCCTTATATTTCATGTTCACTGATTTACGAATTAGGAATGCCTTGTTCAACGATATCTTTCTCTCGTATAGGCTTTTCAGTTTCAACTAAAGGCTATGGATATTAAACTCCATTGAAACATGGTGGAAGATACTATCATCAATCCATTGCCGAATGAGCCCAATGGTTTTGTGATTCAGTTTCTCGCATTCTCTATCTTACATTTTGTCGAGCCGAGCAATAACTTTCTCGATTGGATCGTGAAGATCTTTGCAGTAAAGAAGGTATTCCATGCGAGGCTTCCAAATCGAGTAGTTGGTTGATGTTAGCTTGATCATAGTATCTGACGAAGATTAGTCCTCCACATATTAGTGTCTCAACTGTTTCTTTAGTACTTTAGATTTGGTGGAGCTTGGCTCTAATACCATTTGTTGGGATTCAAGTATCGAAAGATGTTGCCCAAGTATGGCTACCCAAGAGGGCGGATGAATTGGATATTTTAAATTTTAAGCTTATGATGTAAGTAGATTGATCTAATTAAATGCCAACAAATAAGCTATATAATGTTCAGTGAAGAAAATCAATAGAACAGTAATATGCAATTACAAACATAATGATTTTATAGTGATTTGATACCAAACTCAATACCTACGTCCACTCCCTAAGTAAACCACTTAGGAATTTAACTATAATCACTAGGCTTGTTTATAGTCTGATTATTTTACCTAGGCTCACAATCCAATCGAGTTAGTTTTGACCTTAGCTCACCAACCACAATCATACAATGATTATTTTTTTAGACTAACAATCAATCCCGATTGATTTTCACTTTGGCTCACCAATCATAACCATACACTGTCCAACTTTAGGCTTGGACTAACCCAAGTTTCTCAATCCAAGAAACTTGAAACAAATATAAAAAATATAATGAACAAAACAAAAACAAACTCTTTGAAGCTTAAGAGAAGAAAATCTGGGAGCTTGGCATGTAGGCTTGATTTCTTCTCTTTGAGTGCTTGAAAGAAGTAGGAGTTGATCTTCAATGGTGTTGGCCTAACTTCTCTCTAATTGAGGATGTTGGAAGGATAAGAAAAGCACTAAGAAACACTCCTTTTTTACTATTTAGATCATACACTTGAAAAACTAAAAATCTACTTGGAAGCTCTTTCTTTATGATTCAAAAGTTGTTTTTCTTATCTCAAGTGCTTCCTTAAGTATCCCAGAGATTTTCCACCATTACAAGTCACCAACATAGGCTTCTGAAAGTGATCTAGCCATTGAAGAATCAAAAAGAGCCATTGTAAGACGTGTGGGGTGAAAAAGCTGCAAAACTGAAAACTAGCCATTACAGTCACTGGGTCGGCTTAGTTTTAAACTAGGTCAACTCAGTCAAAACTATGATGGCTCAGTTTTTGACTTAGACATCTCAGTCTCAGTGCATCCAAAAATCTGATTTCTGTCTTTTATGTCTTCTGAAACTAGGATGGCTCACTTTCTAACTGGGTTGGCCTTGTTGCCACTGGGTCAGCTAAGTTTAAAACTAGGTTGGCTCAGTCCTCAGGGTCATAAAAAATTCAGCTTTCTGCCTTTCTATCTTCTGCTTCCACTAAGACTAGGTTGGCCCAGTTTGCATGCTATACATGCCAAAGATCGTTTGTGATCCTATCTTCTCCAAATTTTTTTGTAGGCTAGACTTATCCTTTTTGTCTTAATTTAATCTTCATTTTGACCTCTTGAAAGATGTATCCATTCTAGAATTTCTTATCTAAAATCTTGAGTAATGAATCTCCATTTGGATGAGTGGAAACATTTAAAGTTTGTGAGCTCTTGAAATTTACAACTACACATCCTCACAAATATCATTAGTAATTTAACAATTTATACTCAAATACTTTTGTTATCATCAAAATCAAACTAGGATCAACGATCTTTTCTTTTTTGATGATGATAAAACCTTTTGAGTATAACCTTTTCTTCGTATTTGAAAATGATGTTTTCATTCGGTCTTACCAATTAACTCATGCATCATATTCATTTTATCAATTTATGTATGCTCCTCCAGAGTATACTGATCATGTTTGATCTAAGTCAAATTTTGTGTTGCTCTTCCTTACTATGTGCCGAGGTTTCAATTTAGCAATTTAATTTCTAATTTCTTCCATACTTGTAGTTACAATTGAATTTCACTTGTTTGTGCATTCTTTATTTAGTTCTTGCTGAAGTAATGCCCATTTAAGTAGTGTGCCATAATGTGCCATTCTTTAGATTTTAATTATATTTTCAATCCTCATATTTTTAGTTCTCATTTTATACTCATTTTTCTCTCCCTTTTTGTCATTATCAAAAAGTATACAAACAATGTAAAGAAATTTGATTAAGCATAAAAAGAGATAATTTCATTCATTCATATGAAGAATTTGATACAATGCAAGCCAAAATTCAAACTTCATTCATTCACATATACAAATAGTTTTAAGTGCATAAAATGTTGAAGTTTGAAAATTACATATCATAGATACCTATCACGAACATTTACAACCAAAATGTTCTAAACATAACTAAATGGATCCTATATAAAATCTAATCAACACTAGACTCTAGAGGGTCGGATGGGGTTGGATCAACAGGTGCTGAAGTGCACTGCTCGGTGAACACTTCTCTCACAGCATCTTTAATTAGCTGAGGAAGACCACTAGATATCCTATCATATATGCACTGCACAATCTCTCCAATCTTATCCTCATTTAATCTGACAGTGGACGAAGATGGAGCAAGTGCAGGATGCTATGGCACGGGCTCTGACTCATGTCTTTCTTTTTCTTCTTCATCTAGCTTTATCCAAATACCATTTACTTTCTTGAATTTCAATTTATGCATTGACTTCAAATTGTAGGTATCGTAGTGCTGAAGCTTCTTACTATATTTTCCTTCCAGGCTAACTCCAAAGTCCTGGAATACTAGTAACAAGAACATCCCATATGGCAGTGCTGATTTTTCTCTTTGGGATGCTTCTTGCATTATCCTTAAGATCAAGGCAGGAAGGTTGAACTTTTGCCTCATGAGAATATGGTACATCACAGCTATATCATTTTTGTTTAGAAAATCGAATCTTCTTACTCGGGGTACTAGAATTCGGGCTGAAATGTGGTGAAGTAGTATATTTTTCATGCATAGGTCCCTAGCATAGATTTCTCAAAATGCATGACATTGTTCCTTCCAAACAACAACCATAGCCCACTTGCTCGATCATCGAGTCTCTCAGCTCCAACAATGGGTGCTCTAAGTAAATTGCCCAGCTTTTCTATGGTTAAATTGATTTTCACCTTCTTGACTTCTGATTCAAATGATCTTAGACTAACTTTAACATTGCTATAGAACTCCCTCACTAGATTTGGATAGGTCGGAAGATTTATTCCTGAGTAAAGGTATTCCCATCTTTAAAACTCTAATCCCCCTCCAAACTCAAAATCCTCACTTGCTAGGAAGTCAAAATCAATCCTTCTATCAGTTGTGACAGCCCTAGAGGAGAGTAGAATGGGTACGAAAGAAGGATATGGAGGGGAAACTGGAGATGACCTAGAAGAATGGTCTTCACGAAACTTTGATCGCCGTTCTCCACCATATGCCCCCCTTCTAAATGGAGGATCCAAATGTACATGCTTAAACCTAAGGGTTATGGTTTGTTTCTTGGACGACATGATTCCAAAACCTACTCAAAATTGATGGAAAAAGATTTTCTAGGGGATGGTCTTAAGGGTTCTAAGGTTTCTCTCTAGACGGCTAAGAAACGAAAGATAAAAGAACCATCGGTCAATCCATTTAAAAAATAAGACACCCAACAACTTAGCCAACCTAATTTTTTTTATGAAGAAAAATTGAGTCGGTCCAGTACTGGGATGACTAAGTTTTTCAGAAGAGAAAAACTGAGATGGCCTAGTTTGGCATAGATCTGAACATTCTGAGTTTCAAGACCAAAAATTTTTTCATTCATTTTTCTTTTCTAAATAAGATAAAAATAAACTAATACAAAAAAATTTATCACATGAAAATTAATCATTTCATCATATGAAAATCAAGCATCACAAGATATGCATTTAACAAATTGGATAAAATAAACCTAATTGTTTTCTTATTGTGCAAAATCTTTCTTCATTCAAGGGTTTACTATCAACAACTTGATTTTCAGTAGGCACATATTCAAGAAGTATATCATTATTTTGAACGTGCACTCTAATAAAATGATGCCTTACTTCTATATGTTTTGTTCTTGAGTGTAGTATAGGATTTTTAGTTAAATTTATGGCATTTGTGTTATCACAATGAATAGAAAAGTTATTACAAGTAATACCATAATCTTTTAGTTGTTATTTGATCCACAATAGTTGAGCATAATAACTCCCAGTAATAATGTATTCAGCTTCCACCGTAGATAAGGCTACCAAGTTTTATTTCTTGCTAAACCAAGAGATCAAATTTACTCCTAAAAATTGACATGTTCCACTTATACTTTTCCTATCTAAGTAACAACCCGCAAAATCTAAATCACTATATTCAATTAAATCTAATGAAGATTGTTTAGAGTACCATAAACCAACATCTTGAGTATTTATTAGATACTTAAAGATTCTTTTAATCGCTAATACATGTGATTCCTTAGGATTTGATTGATAACGTGCACGTATGCATATACTAAATATTATGTCTGGCCTACTTGCAGTTAAATATAGTAAAGATCTAATCATATCTCGATATAGCTTAGGATCTACTATTTTTTCTTTTGGATCTTGATCAAGCTTGCAGCTTATGCTCATAGGGGTGCGACTTTCTTTGACATTCTCCATCCCAAATTTTTTTAACATTTTCTTGATGTATTTGCTTTGATTGATGAAGATTCCCTTATTTGATTGCTTGATTTAGAGTCTAAGAAAAAAGTTCTCTTCCATCATGCTCATCTCAAACTCGTCCTACATGAGACTAGCAAACTCTCTATACAAAATTTCAATAGTAGCATCGAATACTATATCATCAATATATAATTGGACAATCAATAGATTACTTGATTTTCTTTTAATAAATAGTATTTTATCAATGTTACCTATTTTAAAATCATTATTTAATAAGAACTTACTCAATCTATTATACCAAGCCCTAGGTGCTTGTTTTAATCCATATAGTGCTTTCTTAAGTTTATATACATGATTAGGTAATTCTTGACTTTCAAAGCTTAGAGGTTGTTCTATGTAAACTTCTCCTTCAATTAAACCATTTAAGAATATACTCTTTACATCCATTTAAAAAAGTTTAAAGTTCATGAAACATGCAAATGCTAAGAGCAATCTAATAGCTTTAAGTCTAACTACGGATGCAAAAGATTCATCAAAATCAATATCCTCTTCTTGATTGTATCCTTATGCAACCAATCTAGCCTTGTTTCTAATTACATTGTCCTTCTCATCTAGTTTATTTTTAAAGACCCATTTTGTATCAATTACAAAAAAATTTTTAGGTCTTTCAACTAATTTTCAAACTTTATTTCTTTTAAATTGGTTTAACTCTTTTTGCATTGCTAATATCCAATTTGGATCTTTTTCAGCTTTAATTATATTTTTAGGTTCTAGATGGGATACAAATGTAATATGATTCATACCTTCTCTAAAAGATGATCTAGTTTTAACTCCTTGAGATGGATAACCTATTATTAATTTCTTAGGATGATTATGATCATACCTCCATTCCTTTGGTAAGTTGGATGTACCTTGATCATCTTGGAAATGTGGCATTATTTTTTCAACCTCTTTCTCTTTATCTTCTTTTTCTTGAGAGGAAATATCTTCAAGTGATATATCTTTCATTTTGTTTTCTAAAATTTCTGCATTCACATCAAGCTCTTCTTCTCTTGTTTTAAGAGAGTTAGTTTCATCAAAAATTACATATACGGATTCTTTCACAATCAATGTTCTTTTATTAAATATTCTATATGCTATACTATGTGATGAATATCCTAGGAAAATCTCTTCATCTGATTTTGCATCAAACTTTCCAAGCTTATCTTTACCATTTATAAGAATAAAACATCTACATCCAAAGATTTAAAACTTGGTTTCTTTTCTTTATAGAGTTCATATGGAGTTTTTTTTTAAGATTGGTCTAATTAGAGCTCTATTTAGCACATAGCATGCAGTGTTAATAGCTTCCATCCAAAAATATTTTAAAAGGTTGCTTTCACAAAGTATGGTTCGTGTCATTTCAATCAATGTCCTATTCTTTTTTTTTATCATCCCATTTTATTGAGGTATCCTAGATGCTGAAAAGTTATGATTGATTCTATTTTTAGAATAAAATTTTGAAATTTTTGATTTTAAAATTTTGTGCCATGATCACTTTTTATATATAAAATATTGCATTTTTTTTTATTATTTTATTAAATATATCAATAAATATATCAAAAGCATCATCTTTATGTGATAAAAATAAAATCCATGTATATCTTGAAAAATCATCTATTACTACAAAGCCATATCTTTTTCCTCCAAGACTAATAGTCGAAATAGATCCAAACAAATCCATATGGAGTAATTCTAAAGGCCTAGTAGTTGAAACAATATTTTTAAATTTAAAGAAAGATTTTATTTATTTACCAAGTTGGCATGCTTTACAAATTTTATCCTTGTTAAAATTTATTTTAGGTAATTCCTTTACTAAATTAAGTTTAATTAGTCTTGCTAGAGAGTCCATACTTACATGACCTAATCTATTATACTAAATCCAACTTGATTAATTTAGTTTAGCATTCACAGCAATAAGACAATCAATATTCTCATTTTTAAGTTCATCAAAATCAATAATGTAAATATTTCCATGTCATTTTTTTATAAATTTAATACTTTCATCTATAGAGTTAGTTACAATACAATGAGATGATTTGAATGAAATATTAAAGCTCTTATCACAAAGTTGACTTATACTAAGTAAGTTATGCATTAGTCCTTCAACATATAAGACATCTTCTAATCTAGTAGAGGGTGTTATCAAGGTATTACCAAGATTAATGATTTTTTTTTTATCGTTGTCTCCAAATATTACAATACCTTCATCTTTAGCTTCAAGAGAGATAAATTATGATTTATCTTCCATCATGTGCCTCGAGCATCTGCTATGAAGGTACCACCGTCTTTTAGCTCTTACGGATGCCAAATACATCTACATAAGTAATCAAGCAAACTTAGGTATCCAAGCTAACTTGGATCTTTTGGGATTAGCAAAAATGGTTTCTTTTGAAATCCAAACTTGTTTTACTTTTGATTTACTTGAATTAAAAATTTTGCATTCAATAAACTTGTGTCCCAATTTATTACATTTATAACATGTAATATTTTTACCATAATTTTGAGATTTTGGATATGCATTCTTAAAAAATTTTTGATTTCTTGATGGATTATACCCTATACTAGTTTTATCAAAGGCCAATTTTTGATTTTCAATTATAGTTTGCAAATTTTTAGAGCTTAGCATATATCTATCTACTATAGATCTTAATCTTATCACTTTATCTTATAAGGATACAATCTTTTTATTTGATTTATTTAAATTGCTTTGTATTTTTTTCATATTTTCTTCTATTTGGGCTTTATCTATTTTTAATGATTGATTCTATTTTCTTGGTTTCTTGTTCTTATGGGATAGCTTTTTAAAATCAGAAAGTAAATCATTAAAAGCTTCATACAATTTCTCAAATGTAAATTCAGAAATTGAGTCATCATTTACCTTATCATCTAATGCCAAATGACAAAGATTGGCTTTTCCTTCTCTTAGACATTCTTCTTCACTTGAAGATGAGTCTTCGTCATTGCTCCATGTTGCTTTTAATACTTTCTTTCTTAATTTTTTTGAGCTCTTCTTTAATAATGGATAGTCCATTCGAAAATGTTTGGACTTCTTAAATTTATAGCAAGTGATTTGATCTTTCTCTTTTTCTCTTTCTCTTTCTTTCCTACCTTCATCCTTGTTGAAATTTGTTTTCTTGGTTCAAACTTCTTCCTTCTTTTCATGAATTTCTTAAATCTTCTAGTAATTAGTGCCATTTCTTCATCATCCTTCGAGTTTTCTTCAGAGTCACTTTCCTCTTCATACATGGCAGCAGCTTTGAGTGCTATACTCCTCTTTTTCTTCACTTCCTCTTCTTGTCTTTAATTCATGTTTAGCTCATGGGTCATAAGAGAACCAATGAGCTCTTCCAATGCTAACTTGTTTAAATCCTTTGCTTCTTGAATGGCAGTCATCTTTGGCTTCCAATTCTTCAGTAAGGACCTAAGAAATTTTCGCACAACATCGTTGTTAGTATAATCTCTTCCAAAACTTTTTAAATCATTCAGAATATTAGTGAACCTAGTAAATATTTCAGTGATGGTTTCATGTGGTTTTATTTAAAATAATTCATACTTATGCACCAACATGTTTATCTTAGACTTCTTGACTTGATTAGTACTCTGATGGATAACTTCAAGTCTATCCCAAATTTCTTTGGCGGATGAGCATGTTGATATCCTATTAAACTCATTAGCATCCAAAGCACAATATAAGACATTCATTACTTTGGCATTGAGCTTTCTTCTTATCATGTTCATCCCAATCTTTTTCAGGTTTTGGGATGGATGCTCCATCAACAATAATTGTTGGTGTGTGAGGGCCTACCATTATGACATTCCACATGTCATAGTCTTATGCTTGGATGAATATCCTCATTCGTGCTTTTCAATATGTATAATTTATTCCATTAAATAGTGAAGGTCTATTAGTTGATTGCCCCTCAACCAATGGAGTCCCAATTGGGGTTGCCATGTGATATTTAACTCTTTGATATCTTGATCAATAACTAATACTAGAGCACCTGCTTTGATACCACTTGTTGCCCAAGTATGGCTATCCAAGAGGAGAGATGAATTGGATATTTTAAATTTTAAGCTTATAATGTAAGTAGATTGATCTAATTAAATGCCAACAAATAAGCTATATAATGTGCAGTGAAGAAAATCAATAGAATAGTAATATGCAATCATAAATATAATAATTTTATAGTGGTTCGGTGTCAAACTCAGCACCTACATCTACTTCCTAAGTAAACCACTTAGCAATTCAACTATAATCACTAGGCTTGATTACAGTCTGATTGTTTTACTTGAGCTCACAATCTAATCTAGTTGGTTTTGACCTTGGCTCACTAACCACAACCATATAATGATTATTTATTTGGGCTAACAATCAATCCTGATTGATTTTCACTTTGGCTCACTAATCACAACTATACACCATCCAATTTTAGGCTTGAACTAACCCAAGTTTCTCACCCCAAGAAATTTGAAATAAATATGAAAAATATAATAAACAAAATAAAAACAAACTCTTTGAAGCTTAAGAGAAGAAAATCTAGGAGCTTGGCTTATAGGCTTGATTTCTTCTCTTTAAGTGCTTGAAAGAAGTAGGAGTTGATCTTCAATGGTGTTGGTCTGACTTCTCTCTGATTGAGAATGTTGGAAGGATAAGAAAAGCTCTAAGAAATACTTCTTTCTTTTTACTATTTGCTCATACATTTGGAAAACTAAAAATCTGCTTGGAAGCTTTTTTTTTTGTTCAAAAATTATTTTTCTTATCTCAAGTGCTTTCTTAAGTATCTCAGAGGTTTTCCACCATTATAAATTACCAACATAGGCTTCTGAAAGTGATCTGATCGTTGGAGAACTAAAAAGAGACATTATGAGATGTGTGGATTGAAAAAGCTGCGAAACTGAAAACTAGCCGTTATAGGCACTGGGCCAACTCAGTTTTAAACTAGATCGGCTCAGTTTTTGACTTAGACGTCTTAGTCTCAGTGCATCTAAAAATCTAATTTCTATCTTTTCTATCTTCTGAGACTATGATGGCTCACTTTCTGATTGGGTTGGCTTAGTTGCCACTGGGTCGACTAAGTTTGAAACTAGGTTGGCTCAGTCCCCTAGGTCATAAAAAATTCAGCTTTCTTTCTTCTACTTTCGCTGAGACTAGGTCGGTCCAGTTTGCGTGCCATGCGTGCCAAAGACCGTTTGTAATTCTTTCTTCTCTAAATTCTTTTGTAGGCTAGACTTATCTTTTTTGTCTTGATTTAATCTTCATTTTGACCTCTTGAAAGATGTATCCATTCTAGAATTTTTTTTCTAAAATCTTGAGTGATAAATCTCCATTTGGATGAGTGAAAATATTTAAAGTTTGTGAGCTCTTGAAATTTACAACTATACATCCTCACAAACATCATTAGTAATTTAACAATTTATACTCAAATACTTTTATTATCATCAAAATCAAACTAGGATCAACAAAAGATAATACTACTAAAAGCATAGAAAAATCATAGTAATCACACAAAATTTAATGTGGTTCAGTCGAAGCCTAGTTCACGCAGGGATGAGAGTAAGAAGGAGCTTTCACTAGAGTAATAGTTTAGAATACAAAAACCTTCCTTGACACCACACCAGGAACATCGCTTCTAATACAAGAAAGAGGAAATCCAAGATTGACAAACCTCCAATAGAACCCTCGATGGAATAACTCTAATTCAAGGTTGAGCAAACTCCTCCAATCGATGTTCTCCGATCTTCTTTTTTTGAACGAAACACTCTCTGAACCTCTCTCTTCTTCTCTCTCTCTCTCTGTATCTTTTTTTGGTGGCCCATGGCTCCACATTTTTATATGTTGATCATGTCCTAAAGTTTTCTACGTGCTATCAAAAAAAAAAAAAAAGGAAATGCACACCCCAAAAGGTTTTTTTTCCTCCACGTTGCCTCCTTTTGTATCTTCTTCTCAATTAATGCTCATCCATCCATATAAGACAATTATCAAATTTAATGTTTTCATCTAAGTGGCCCTAAGAATAATGTCTTCCCATACCAAAGATGATGAGTTGCTCAAACCATTGCTGATCTAATAGAGAGTAGATAAGAAATTATCATTATTGTAAGGTGATGGCATCCTTAATCCCACATCGATTGTGAGTTGAAAGAGAGTATGGTTTATATTAATTAGAATTCTCTCCCTTAGATTAATTAGAACCTTCTCTCCCATGGTGAAAATGAACCTAGGACGTGGGGGATAGAGGAAAAAAGAAGAAAAATATAAAATTAAGGATTTGAACTTAGGACATGGGAGATAGGAGATTGGGGTTCAAACCACTATGCGAACTAAAATTTTTTATACTACAGGGGTTCAAAATTATATATATATAAAATTTTTTGGATAATATTTAATATTTATATATCTCTAAGGGTATTGCACCAAGACTTAGGAGTTCAATTGAACCCCCAAGTCAAAATGTGGCTCCACCCCTGGTAAGGGACGGTATCTTTAGTCCCACATCGGTGTGAGTCAAGAGAGAGTATGGCTTATATAGATTAGAACATTCTCTCCTACGTGAGATGCCTTTTAAAGAATAAAATCGTAAGTGCCTCACATATGCAGACACGAAGGCAAATCCAGCCATCCAAGCCATTTGACCCCTTGACCGCAATCTTTTCTCCCACATAAGATGCCTTTTAAAGAACAAAACTATAAGTACCTCACATATTCGGACATGAAGGCAAATCCAGCCATCCGACCTCTTGACCGCAACAATCATGAAGTAGGGTGTAATACCAACTCTACAGTGAAAAGAACCAAGAAGACAAAATAACATAGCAACCAAAAACAACAATTATTTTTTGCACATGAGCCTGGTCTCCAAAGAGGATGACACAACATACACACTACAATGGAGGTACCACCTTACCTACAACGAGTATTACAAAAAATAAACATTTTTTTATAACTAAAAGAACAGAAAACATCTAACAATAACAAACATAGTAAAATCATGCCCTCCATAGAGATCCTAATGAGCATGTTTTAGTACATTTATCGCATATGGATAACTTCTCAGATTCCTGAGAATTAGGTTGATGGTTTGACCTTTTTGAGCTTCAATGTTGTTTGAAAGACAGTCCCCAAAGAGATGTGTTGAGATCTCTTCTAACATTTCCTTAGTGAAGTTCACTAGCTTTTGAAGCAGAAGTCCACCTTCTGATGATTCAAGACAACTCTGCACAACATAGCTGCCATTTTTATTCAGTGACAATTCTGTAAGATACTCTACAACTTTGGTGCAGAACACTTAGATAAATTCTAAGTCTTCGAGACCAAGAACAAATTGGATGGCATTCTACTACAGAAAAAGACCAAGTTATCAATCAGCATAATTCATTAGATAACATTACTTTATCTGATGCAATACAAAATTGATATATATAGAAGCCGTCAAAGTAAATATCATTTCCCATAGGTGTCTTTGTTAGTATAAATGCTTTCCAAATCTAATTAAAAAATTTTATAAATTAATAAATGTACAGGATCAACCAACCACATGAATAACATATATTTATATGATGGATAAGGGTTACCTCACAAAGATTTCACATGTGCAAAATCCTTCAAAGTTCACACACGATGTTCTGAAACTTTTTATCCTTTATGCCTTAAGAGGGAGTGATGGCTTCCAAAACATAAGATTCTATCTCCATACCTTATGGGTTTCTGAAACCCTTTATATAGCTTTTCAAAAGCTTTTTGGAATTACTTGACATTTAGTAAGATCATGAAATTCTTAAACAATATTTAGAATTCCAAAACCTCCAAAATATTTAGTAAGGCCATCATGGTATATTGAAGTCCTAGAATTCCCAAAACCTCCAAATGTTTAGTGTGGTCGTGATGGTATATTAAATTCCTTAGAATTCTCAAAACCTCATATACATTTAGTGAGGTCATGATGGTATGTTGAATCCCTAAAATTCTCATGTATATAGGCTAGGGTAAGAACATATAGCATGGGACTCTTTTGGGATCTCTTCCTCTGGTAAATTAGTCCCTACTAATTTAACAATTGTAATCATGCCCATCAACAAATTACAATCTCACCCAAAGGATTATATATTTATTTGTGAGATCCCTTTTCATAATTTATCATATATTAGTCTCTCCAACTAATATTCCATATAAGCTAATAGGATTAAACCCCAATAACACTATCAATTCTCAACTTATATGTGTGTCTCTATATAATAAATGGACAATTAAAATAATTAAAAAGTAATAATTTAAAAATATATATCATATATATTTATTATATAAATAAAATATAAAACAACTTTTTAAATTGACTGGCTGAATTTTTTGTCCAATATATAAGAGATACAATCTAGAATATTCTTTCCTACCATAGGAATGATGGATCCCCTACTAGATGATTACAGATCTTCAAGCACTCATTATGTAGTCTAACATGTCCATATATAGCCTCTTATTAAGCATCATAGGTTGACAATTTCAAAACTATACAAATTGTACATAAGACTTAATAACATCCTCAAGTCATAAGAACTTTCTATAAATTATGATTAGAATTATTCTTTCTCAATGATAGTGCTAGATTTAAGAATATATTAGTGGTCCAATTTAATATTTGTCTTCTACAAATACCCGCAATATTACTAAGAGTCTCTACTCTAGTAATTGTGACACATCACTCTATCACAAATAGTAGTATAATATGTAGCAACCAACAATGAGTACTGTCCTAACTAAGCTCATAAGTTGTGAATATATTTAATGTTATAAAGAAAATAGAATATCATATCTCCCTGTCAATGATCTCTATCATCAACATGAATTCCATAATATGTAACATAAGGACAGATTATGTCAACATCAAAGTAATACCCAAGAAATATGCATGTAATAAAAGTAAAAGATTACTTCATTATCAAATAATAAGATTTATTGGTGCTGCCACAAAATTCTGACTCTTATCGGAGCAACTAGAGTAGGCAGCATCTAGTCTTCCGATTGTGGGACCTACAAAAAGTCATGGCCGAAGTTGGCACCGGTAGGGATCCTCTGATGCTCAAGTCAAAATTTTGGAATAGAAATGATGCATGCGAGAGAGATAGATGATGTACTTGAGGGTCCCTTTAAGATTCCTATTTATAGACAGGGGTCAAAGCCGTTCATGGAGTACTATCTGTAGGTTATCTCGGTCGAATCGAGCATGGCAGGGCAATGTTTGCTATGAAATTCTTGGGATTAGATGGTTAAAACTATCTTATCCAGATTGTGGCTAGTTGTCGCAAGATAGTCATGTAGATTTGAAAATGGAACACGAAAATTCCAAAGTAGATTAGACCGAATCGAGGTCGGATCAGTTGGTAGCTGAGGTCAAACGTCGATGGAGTCGACACCAAAATACGATTAGCAGTCACTAAACTCACTAAAGGGAGGTCGATGGACAGCAAGGATTGGAAGTCACCAAATTCAATCAATAGTTGGAGGTTGGCAGGTAGTGGAGACAGCAAGTTATCGAACTCAACAGGAGCCGGAGGTCAATAGGCAGTAGGGATCGAAAGTCACCATATTTACCAAAGGCTGGAGGGGATCGACAAGTAGGATAGGTTGACCACGAGATAGGTGATGGACTATCATTGGGTTTCAATCCTTTTATAGTTCATACTTGATTCGGTACAAGATTGGTAATAGGTAAAAGGCCTAAATCTTTTTAAATTCTTTTCTTCTTTTTTATGAAAAACTTTGATGGATTATTATTGGGTCAGAGCCCCTTCATAATCCATACTTTGGTAACATAAGAGAAGCAATTTAAAGGAGAGTTTCTTAATTAGGATAAATGCTTGTCTATGCATTACACTTTAATCAAGGAATATCATAAGAGAAATCTTAGAAATGCTCTCTAAGTCATTGGTCTAGTGGATTTAAAAGCCCTAGATCTTTAAATTATTATTCTCTGTAATTAATTTATTATTTAGTAGTAAGTAACAATTATTCCAAACTCTTTATTAAAGCTCGCCTGAGCAAGGTTTGAACACAATTCACACATAATTTCTCATGGAATCGATCCATACTCGTCGGACGTGTTACATTGCACACAGTGCGTTTGTGGTTAATTTAAGACACATCAAGTTTTAAATTAACCATAAGTGCACGGTGTGCAATGTAACACGTCCGATGAGTATGAGTCGATCCTACGAAGAATTATGTGAATTATGTTCAAACCTTGCCCAGACGAGCTTTAACAAAGAATTTGAAAGTGGTTGTTACTTACTACTAAATAGTAAATTAATTATAAAAAATAATAATTTAAAGATCTATGGCTTTTGAATCCACTAGACTAATGACTTAGAGAAACTTTCTAAGATTTCTCTTATGATGTCCCTTGATTAAAGTATAATGCATGGATAAGCATTTACCCTAATTAAGGAACTCTCCTTTGAACTACTCTTATGTTACCCAAGTATGAATTATGAAGAAGATCTGATCCAACAATAATCCATCAAAATTTTTCACAAAAAGGAAGAAAAAAAATTTAAAAAGATTTAAGTCTTCTACCTATTACCAATCTTGCACCAAATCAAGCATGAACTATAAAAGGATTGAAATCCAATGATAGTCTATCAAGTCTCTTGGCAAAAAGCCTGAAGGAAGAAGAATTAAAAAGATAAAAATCAAGAAGAAATCCTAAGAAGAGCTTCCAATCATGGTTTAGCTTCATTGCAGATCTCAGAGGATTGCTTAGCTAGACATGATTAAAATTGAAACTTTAAAATTATTTATAATTAAATTTTATACTACTTGCTAGAATTTAAATTGCAGAAATTAAAGATTTGCAGAAATAAACTCTTCTAATGCTTAGCAAGAAAAATAAACTAACATAGTGCTGAAATTAAAAATTATAGAATTAAATTGCAGAAATTTAAACTATCCTATTTGTTGAAAATAAAAATTAAATTGATGAGAAAAGAAACTAATTTTTTTTATTACTAATAAAACTTCTTAATACAAAGAGAAGACTTTTAACTACTAAGCTATTAACAGAACTTGAAGTTGAAACAAGAAAAAAAATAAAAACTCTCCTCTAGCACACCTTTTCATGGCTAACTCTCCTTCTCGTATGTTGGAAGGATGAAAGAAAATGAAAAAAAATGTGGATAAAAATTTTATGGATAGGTATTTCCGTCTGTCACACGGCTCCTACAAGAGTTATGGTGTGGAGAGATATCCCCAAGATAGAGGTATTGGGCTTTATTTATAGGTGTCGGGAGGAAGGAGGATTTTATAAGTTTTAGATGTGGGACTAATGAAAAGATGTATCCTAAGAGAATGAATGGTTGAGATGAAGTAATAAGAAAGTTTAGATGGATGAGTTGAAGGAAATGGAAGATAAGAAGAAGAGTTACCATACAATCTTTCTTTTTCTTTTTTTTTTTTTTTTTTTTTTTTTTTTTTTTTTTTTTTTTTTTTTTTTTGCATAGCATTCCACATTTGCCTGAATTTATGCATCCATTGGCGTTGCCCCAGCTTCAAAAATCCACGCGCAGCTGCTTTTGGCCGCGTTGACTCCCCCGCAACGCGTTTCGATTTCTTCCTGCAAGCCAGCCGCATGTCCTTATTTTCCCAGCGCATAACTTTTTCCCATGGATCATGTTCCACGTGGCATCACCCAATGCCTTGCTAAATCTACAAAGTCCCGTAGCTTCCACCTTTTTTCATTAAATGCACTGGACAAAACCAACAGCCAACAGCCAATAGCACCACTCTTTTTTTTTTACTCTTTTCTTAATTTTCTTTAATTATTTAGATTCTTATTTTGCATCCATGTATCTTCGCGTGCCATGCTTTTGACAAGTTTGAATTTAAACTCGAGCTTCATCTGCATGTATTGAAGGACCTTTTCTAGTTGGTTTGTAATTAAACTTTCAAATTAATTATTCCTACAAAGATCATAAAAAATATCAAATATAAATAAAAAAATAAAATAGTATAGATTTTAATACATTTTATGTTATATTTAATGTATTCATTACACCCTCGAACTTAAACTTTACTTATCCTCGAGTAAAAAAAATATTGATATACAATACTGACTTTCTTCAACATGAGTGTTCATTTAACAATTTTAGAAATAAATGATATTCACCTAGAAAATGATCAAAGCATGTCATTAGGATATTAAGGCTATCCGATAGAATAGTTGAGAAAAGAATATAAAATTTATAAAAGCTTTTTCTAAATCCACTTCTATCTTTATCCTTGAATCATCTAACTCTAAGATGGGCTAGTGGTTTTGCATTCACACGTCCATTCCTTTTTTTTAGATAAAATATAGTCCATGTAATATCTTAATCACTTAAGCTTTCTATTTAATCCTTGTAGTGGGTGTTAGGCCAATGACTTTCAAACTAGTTGGCCTTAGGGCATTAGGTGTAAAATACCCCTTGGGTTTACTAACTCGAGTCAAATAGGCTATGGGTTAGGACTTGGTTGTATAATTTTTTTTTTAATATTGCCCACTTTTTTACACGAATATCATTGTTTAGGCAACGAGACTCGGTTATTTAGTAAAAAATCAATGTTTTGTTTATTTTTTTGATGAAAGTATATGCATCAACATATCCCACTTATACCTATAAGAATTTGATTTTCTTTAGATATTAGTAGGAAAGGCTAAAAATGCTCAAAAATAAATTTTTATTCTAGACTCAATCTTTTATTGAATTGTATCAATATGCAGTCCCTCGATACTTCTCAATTTATCTAAAGTATGCATCACATGCTGCTAAAATGTCTAATGTTACTCAAGTCTGAAGTATAGTAGGTATATGAATATCAATAAATTTGTACATACAAAGGATCAAAATAAAGTTCAAAGTTTATCCCTCACCCCCCAACTTATTCTACGATGACTTCAATGAGGTAAGAAAAATAAAAATCCAATAGGTAAAAAGTAAAGAATACACCTGATTTGATGTATTCTTGGTTCAGCAGGTGTCTTCATATGTTCTTTTTTGTTCTTTCCTTCAACTTATTCGATATTAACTTTATTGAAGTAAAATCTAAATAAATTGAAAAAAAAATTAAAATGCAAGGATCGGGGTTGTCTTGTAGGAGCGCTAAGTTTAAAATCTTTAACCAGACTTTTTTTAAAACTACTCCTAAGAAATTGAATTGCCTCCCAGCAAGCGCTAAGTTTATAGTCTTCAGTCAGACTTAACTCGGACCTTCAAATATTATTTTAACCTAGATTATTTACCGGGTTGAAAATTTTGTCTGGTCATTCACCACCATTTTCATAGAGATGGTCTTTTTCCACATAACCAATTTTATCGTGAATCTCTCTTAATAGATTTAACATCTTCTGGATTGGATCCAGATCTAATTCAACAGTTACTAGTAGAGTTTCAGATGGACCTAGATATTCATACTTTTGGTGTTCAAGGAGTATTTTTCGATCCAATGGTAGTGTTTCTTCGATAATTGGTACAATTGGTGATTCTAGTTCTGATCGAATATTCCTATGATTAATAATTATTCAAATTTTATTTTCAAATTCTTGGTTCATCCTAGGATTAATTTTGATGTCCTTATGGCTTACATCATTGGGTTCATAGACATCCTCTTGGCTCAAGTATTTTTTTCATCTGATTGGTCCAATTTTTGTTCGAGGTTAAAAAAATTTAGTTTAATGATCATATTTCTAAATGAGAGCTTTATGAGTCCATTTCGGTAATTGATTATGGCATTGGCAGTCGCTAAAAATGTCTCCCTAAAATAATCGGGATACGATCCTTTGGGTTTGGAATGGGTTCAGTCTCTAAAATTATAAAATCTACGGGAAAGAAAAAATTATCAACCTTAATTAACACATCTTCTACCACTCCTTTAGGGATCCTAGAAGATTGATCTGCTAGTTGCAAGATAATTCTTATAGGTTTCAGTTCTTCCAACCCTAATTGCTTATATACAGAGTATGGCAAAATGTTTACGCTGGCCCTTAAGTCTAATAAAGACTTATCAATATTGGTCTCTCCGATAGTCTATAAAATTGTAGGAGATCCTAGATCTTTGTACTTAATCGGCACTTGACTCAATAGATAAGAATTCACACTTGCTGTTAGAAAGGCTCTCTTGGGTACATTAGTGGTCCTTTTCTTGGTGCAAAGATCTTTTAAAACTTTAGCATAAGTCGGTACTTGCTGGATCATGTCTAGTATAGGGATATTTACTTGAACTTTTTAAATACCTTTAACATTTTATTCAAGTATTCCGATTGTTTATTGGACCTTAGTCGGTTAGGAAAAAGAGCTGTAATCTTGGAAAGTCCTGTGAGTAGGTTTGATGAATCATTGAGTATTGATGACTCAGGCTCCTTAGACTAGTTCTGATGGGTGGGTTGCTCAGAAGATGGCTCAAATGATGAGTCTTCTTGACTCTTAGGCATACCCACCTTATTGTCCACTTATTTTTTCAATCTTAAGGTGTAAATTGCATTTACTTGGTTGACTTGGTTTACATGTTGAAGTCATGGACCATTCTGAGTTCTCAGATTGGGTTCAGGTTGGCTAGGCAACCTACCTCTCTCTCTCTCACTGATGGTAGAGGCTAGCTGACCTACTTGCATTTTCAATCGAGCAATGGCTTGAGTATTGGCATTTAAAAGTTGGCCCTTGGTATGCATAAGGTTATTCAAGGTGGTATTGTGTCAACAATTGATTTTGCCAGGACTTCTAGACTCTTTTCTAGTGCACGGATCCTTTTTTCATCATTATTAAATCCTGGTGCATTGTTCAGTATTGGATTGGGCCTTAGGTTAGACTGATTAAAGCTAGGACCGCCTGAGTTTGAGTCTTGTGACCATGAAAAGTTTGGATGCTTCCTCCATCCTGAGTTATATGTGGGTGCATAGGGATTATTCATTAATTTCTAGTATGCGGCATTCACCTATGCACATATGGTTCCAGCTGGGTTCATTAGGAAATGACATTCTTCAAGGACATGGTATGGTGCATTACATCCATTACACATGGGTGCAGATACATGATTCACACTGGCTGATTTCTGTAGTTCTAAGGCCTCTAATCTAGATGTTAGGATTATAATTTTAGCCTCTACGGCTAGGAAGGTTTGAACTTAAGACATTCCACCTCTTGAAGGTGTTGATTTTTTTGATTTTCTAGTTGTTTTCCATTATAGACTCTTCTCGACTATGTCTTCTAGAAATTACCAGACCTCATTGGGTTCTTTATACATAAATTGACCTTGGCATATTGACTCTAGCATGGTTCTGAAATTTGAATCTAGTCCCTCATAAACTATTTGGCATAGCCTCCAAGTCTCTATTCTATGGTGTGGGCATTGGATTAAGAGGTTCTTAAAATGGTCAAAATACTTCTAGAATAACTCGCCAGCTAGTTGGCAAAATTGCTTTATCTCATTTCTAATTCTAGCTATCTTATGATGGAAAAAGTATTTTTTAAGGAACACTCTTACAAAGCCCTCCCAGCTCGTGATAGATTTATTTGGCAGGCTGTATAGCCATTTTTTGATGTTATCCTTAAGGGCAAAATTGATTAGTCTCAGCTTGATCTCATCCTCAAAGTTGTTGTAGCCTCATAGTTGCACAAACCTCTTCAAATTTCCTAATGAATATATATGTATCCTCTATTTCAGTGAACTTTGAAAGCATATTAATCATTTAAAATTTAATTTCAAAATTATTTGTAGTAGGTTGGGGCAATCGGATGCAAGAAGGCTGGACAGATCCAACTAGATAACATAAATCCTTAAGAATTTGGGGTTGATTGGTTTCTTCCATTTTAGGAACTTTAAGGCTTGACATAGAAATCGAGTCAATTCTAACTAGTCGACCCAAAATTCCTCTCCACGAAGAAAGTGAAGAATTCACTTTATTATTATTATTATTATTATTATTATTATTATATATATATATATATTATTTTAAATTTTTTAAGAAAAGAGAAAAGGAAGAAGAATTAGTTAAGATATTTTTTTTTGATTTTTTAAATACTTATCAAGTAATTATCTATCCTAGGTTATCCTAATTCTAGACAGCTCCTAACTACCAAGGTTGCCTTCGAGCACTCCAAGTTTAAAATTGACTAACCAAATTGGCCAAGTAGGTGTAAGATCGGTGGAAGTTTTTTCGTTGATTTTCTTGGACACCAATTAAATTGGCCAGCTAAGCGAATGGAACCAATTAAAAATCACTTTCCTTCAGGCCCAGTCATCCCATAAACTACTTTCCTAGATTTCGACAGGCCAACCAACTTAAACCTAGTTCAACTCTTAGATTTTCTTATCCTAATGAGCTCAAATATTCCTAGGGTTGACGTCTAATTAATTTTATTTAAGATTAAGGTGAATGCAAATGAGAAAACTTATTTGTGGACTAAGAAAGGATGATGAAATCCCCACCTTATCTTATTTAGGTTTGTGCCCTTAAAATAGTTTAGATATGCTCAAGCACAATCAATAAGAACAAACAAGTTTTAATTAAAAAAATTAATACTGAACTAAGATCAAATTAGTAAGCTAAATGAAAAGAAAAGGATTAGATTATATACCTGATTTTCAGCACTCACCAATTTTCTACAAAGCAAGATAAAAAAAAAAATAGAAAGGTCGGACAAAAATTAAACTAAAAGCACGAAGAACAAGAATGTAAATCATAATTTAAAATATGTTAATTCTCTAGCAATAGCGTTAAAAACTTGATGTATCTTAAATTAATCGCAAGCGTACGGTATGTAATGTAACACGTCCGGCGAGTATAGATCGATCTCACGAGGAATTATATGAATTGTGTTCAAACCTTGCTCAGATGAGCTTTAACAAAAAATTTGAAAGTGGTTGTTACTTACTACTAAACAGTAAATTAATTATAGAGAATAATAATTTAAAGATCTAGGGCTTTTGAATCTACTAGATCAATGACTTAGAGAGTCTTTCTAAGATTTCTCTTATGATGTCCCCTGATTAAAATGTAATGCATGGACAAGCATTTACCCTAATTAAGGAATTCTCCTTTGAACTGCTTCTCTTGTGTTATCCAAGTATGGATTATAAAGGAGCTCCGACACAACAATAATTCATCAAAGTTTTCCACAAGGAAGAAAAAAAAAGATTTAAAAAGATTTAAGCCTTCTACCTATTATCAATCTTGCACCGAATCAAGCATGAACTATAAAGGGATTAAAATCCAATGATAGTCCATCAAGTCTTTTGGCAAGAAGCTTGAAGAAAGAAGAACTAAAAAGATAAAAATCAAGGAGAAATCCTAAAAAGAACTTCTAATCATGGTTTAGCTTTATCGCAAAGCCTAGAGGATTGCTTAGCTAAATATGATTGAAATTAAAGCTTTAAAATTATTTATAATTAAATTCTATACTACTTGCTGGAATTTAAATTGCAGAAATTAAAGATTTGTAGAAATAAACTATTCTAATGCTTAGCAAGAAAAATAAACTAACCTAGTACTGAAATTAAAAATTATAAAATTAAATTACAGAAATTTAAACTATCTTATTTACTGAAAATAAAAATTAAATTGATGAGAAAAGAAACTATTTTTTTTTTATTACTGATAAAACTTCTTAATATAAAGAGAAGACTTTTAACTCATAAGCCATTAACAGGGTTTGGAGTTGAAATAAGAAAAAAAAATACAAACTCTCCTCCAGCACACCTTCCCGTGGCTAACTCTCCTTCTCGTATGTTGGAAGGATCGAAGAAAGTGAAAAAGAGGTGGATAAAAATTTTATGGATAGGTATTTTTATCTGTCACATGGCTCCTATAAAAGTTGTGGTGTAGAGAGATATATCTTCAAAATAGAGGTATTGGATTTTATTTATAAGTATCAGAAAGAAGATGAATTTTATATTTTTCAAATATGGGATTAATTAAAAGATGTATCCTAAGAGAATGGATGATTGAGATGGACTGATAAGAAAGTTTGGATGAATGAGATGAAAGGGATGGAAGATAAGATAAAAAAAAGAGTTGCCATACAATTTAATTTTTTTTTAATATATATATATATATTGCATAGCCTTCTGCATTTGCCTGAATTTGTGCACCCATAATGTTGCCCCGGCTTCAAAAATCCACGCACAGCTGCTCTTGACCGTGTTGACTCCCCCGCGTCGCGTTTCAATTTCTTCCCGCAAGCCAGCCGCATGTCCTTATTTTCCCTAGCACGCAACTTTCTCCCATGGATGATGTTCCACGTGGCACCACCCAATGTCTTGCCAAATCCACAAAGTCCCGTAGCTTCGACCTTTTTTCATTAAATGCACCAGTCAAAACCAACAACCAATAGCCAGTAGCACCACTCTTTTTTTTTTTTTTTTTTTTCTTAATTTTCTTTTGTTATTTGAATTCTTATTTTTGATCTATGTATCTTAGCATGTCATGCTCCTGACAAGCTTGAATTTAGACTCGAGTTTCATCTGCATATATTGAAGGACCATTTTTAGTTGATTTATGATTAAAATTTTAAAATTAATTATTCCTATAAAGTTCATAAAAATTATTAAATATAAATAAAAAAATAAAATAGCATAGATTTTAATACGTTTTATGTTATATTTAATGTATTCATCAACAAAAATCAGTGATGTCTGAAGAGGAATTAGTGGCCAGAGGGAGGTCAACAGGTAGTGGGGATCGGTAACTGTTGAACTCACTAGGAGGAGTAGGGTTCGACAGCCACCAAATTCATCGAAAGGTGGAATTGGGATCGGCAGCCACTGAACTCTCCGGAGGGAAGGGTGAAGATCGGCAGCTACCGAAAATACTGAAGGAAGAAACAGGGATCGACAGCCACTGAATTCAATGACTAACAATAGGTCAGTATGGATGTCTCTCTGGACTTGGAGTTGGTTGATCATGCGGTGGAGATTGATAGCATCGATCTGAGATGGACATATCTTTGGCTGGAATGATTTTACCCCCAACACATATCCCCTTCTTTCGAGTCTGAACCAGACCAGGTTCGGGCAAAGAGAGCATTCTAGTTCAGACCTATCGAGGACATGCAATGGTTGTCTTTTCAGTTGAAGCGATGTACCTTTTTGAGAGAGATGAAGGGATGCATTGTTTCAATCATTTGAAAAGGCATTATCAAACCTTTTTAGTGTGCTTCTTCTTAAATGAGCTGCCTGACAACTCTCTTGGCCTACCAATTTGCACCAGTTGGTGATGCCTCATTAGCTAGGGATGATTTGGTATATGTGCCATACTGTCTCCTATATGCTTATAAATAGCAAGCCAAATCCTTTTCCTTTTCTTTACACTTCTTGATACTTCTCCCTTCTCAATTCATCGGAGCTCCTTTTCCTAGATCCCGTATGAGTCCTTCGGTCATCTTCTCTAATTCTTCTGCTCATCGTCGATACTCTCTAGCTTTCCCAACTTTATCATCCTTCTTGTCACTTGTGCAACCACAGGTGGGTTTTCTCCGTCTCCTTCCATCTCCTACATTTTGTGCTTTCTGTTCCATCTTTTTTGGGTTTCTTCCCTTTTGTCATTATTTCTTCTCCATTACCTCCTTTTTCCCTTATTTTCTTCTTGCTCTTTCCATGGTCAATTCCCGTAGCTTGGCTAGGGACTGATCTTCGGAGTCTTCTTCTTCAAAAGGAGGTTCTATGAGATTAGGTGTCAAGCACGATGTCGATCCGATCTTTATGCCAAGTACTTTCACTTTTGTTCTGGATTCAAATGATCTGAGTCTAATCCGAGCTCAGTTTGCAATCCCTATCAAGTACTCAAGCTCAAGTTGCTAGGGCCAAATGGCCGCATTTGTGCGCCTCCCTCAGGATGGCTTAGGTTATATGAGGAGGCATTCTGAGCTAGGCTCAAGTTGCCCATCCTTCCTTTTGTCCTTAACCTCTTCCATTTTCTGAACATATCTTTATCTTCAGTAGTCCAAACTTCTTTCGCTTTATTAAAGGTTTCTTAGCTATCTATTTTTTGGCCAAAGTTTAGCCTACAATTTTTCTTTCTCGATTTTTTTACCATCAAGAGACATCCTATTGCTAAGGACTTGTGGTATGTTTTCTCCGAGAGAGGATTTATAGCTTTGATAAAGGGAGATCCTTCCTCGGTGCATGGGTGGAAGGAGTAGTTCTTATTCATATCGAATCCTTCGATCAAAGACTAGAGACTCCCACGTCGGGGTCGGCCAAGGGGATTTATTTTTTACATCTCGAGGTTAGCAAAAGAGGACTCCGATCATGCCAAAGGTTTGCAGGAGTACAAAATATTTTTCTTAAAGCAGTTATTATCGAAACATTCTCTCTACAATTTTGGCCTCAACCTGGCCAACCCCAGAGATGAGGGTCCATTTTGTAGTTTACTCCTCCTTTCTTTTCTTGATTTTGTTCTGACCTATTGTAGATATGAAGCCTGAGAAACAAGAGTTGTTAAGGAAGAATTTGATGAAAAAGAGGAAGGCTTCCAATTCAGTGACTAGTTAAAAGAAGCCCAAGGTGGCCATTACTGCTAGCAAATGCTGCCCTCTCATGCCTCCATCAGATCTGAGATCGTTTTGGCCTCTCCGGTTCAAGCTCGTTTGTTGAAGCCGGCGGCGCCCACTACCTCCCAAGCTTGGGAGAGCTGGAAATCTACTGCCTGAGCAAGGATAAATCAGCTCAACTTGAGGTTCCTACTGAAGCATCGATCCCAAGTTCGGTTAGGGTGAAAGCCATATTTGGAGACTAAAAAGTTGCCTACGGCATGCTCGAAGAGAGCCTCTTTTTGGTCAAGCTAGAGAAGATGGAGGGGTTGAGCTTCCTGAACTAACAAAAGGAGGCTATAACTTCCTTTCTTCAGATAAGTCTACCCTTCTTTTCTCTTACTTTTGCTATGCTTTAAGTACTAATTCCTTTTTTTTTCTCTTTTGCTTTTGTATGCAACTGGGTCACTACATGACCATTTTTACAAACACCATTAAGGCCATCAGGTCGGACATGGCCAAGGCCCAGAAGCAAGCTGAGGCCTTATAGAAGGCGATCGAGGCAGCTGAATCCAAAATGAAGTGTATGAAGGAGGTGATTGAAAAGGCAAAAGCTATAAGGGCAAAGGCCAAAGCCGAAAGATATTCAAAAAAGAAAAGAAGGAAGATGACAAAGGCCATAGTCACTGAGGCTGAGAAAAAGGCCGAATGCCAAATTGTGGAGGCGGGGTGCCTCGCTGTGGATGCTTTCAAGGTTTGCCAGAGTTCACCGAGATAAAGGTACAATTCTATAGGAAGGCTTTTGAAGCTGGGCAAGAGGTATGCCGTCAGAAGATTATGGACTATCACTCGAAATGGGACCTCTCTTTCTTGGATGACGAGGAAGAGGTAGATGATCCCCCTGCGGCAGCTGAGCCCTCAACAATAGAAGAGCAGCTATCCAGGTTGGTAGCTGATGAGGTACCTATGCTAGATGTGGCTGAATTTCAGCCTTTGTTGATGCCACCACCATCGTCAATCAAAGGGTTAGGCCAACCCACCAACGCCGCCCCAAGCTCCATGGCCACCCCCAATTCGAGGTCGAGGAGATCTGAACTGATACCTTTTTTTTTATTTTTTATTTTCCTATCACTGTAAAAAGCTTTTTCATTAATGAAATGAAATTTGCTTTCTTTTGCCTTGTGTCATCTTTAATTGTTGATTCATGCATGCATGTTCCATAAGCAGTTGCGTTAGTGTGGGCACTATGGTCATCCTCTCATCTGCCTTCACGCCAACCTCTTACCCCATGATGTGCCAATCAAAGTTTGCCTTGAGGCTCTTGAGAAAGATGCTAGGCGAGCTAAGAAGAAGGCTATCGAAGCAGAGCAAAAACTCCTAAAAATGAAGAAAAGTTATGAGGAGGCTTTAGCAGAAATTAAGTGTTAGAGGTCAATCATCTAGAATGACACCAAAGCACATGTTACATAAAGGTGTTGACCCCATGATTGATTTTGATAATTGCCAAACTTTAAGTATATTATGTACCTAATCATTATTTCAAAAGTCGTTGTATGTCTTTCCAAGTGTTAAAATTAAAAAAATAAATCAAGAAAAATATTTCTACAAGATTCACTAAGTCAAGATTTTCAAAGAAAAAAAATTCAAGTTCAGACTTAATGGAGTCGACCCTAGAAAGAAAGGAGTCGACCCCCCTGCACTAAAATGGGTTGAAAAAGTGAAGACTTTATTTTTTAGGATGGCCAGGAGTTGACCCTAAGGATAGAGGAGTCGATCCCAGCTCATTTGTACGAATTGGCATGTAGAGAGGATGATCCATGGGTCGATCCCTATGCTAGGGGATGATCCATGGGTCGATCTCTATTGCATAGAAACAGAAGATAGAAAATTATTTTTTTTGGAATCCAAAAAAAATCAACCCCAAGAAAAATAGAATCAACCCCAGAGCAGATGGAGTCGACTCCAAGAAAAATGGAGTTGACCCCAAGCATGGGATAGGCTATAATGTCTAGTTTTCTATATTTCTCCAACGGGCCTTTCTCTACTCCAATGGCTATTTCAAACTCTCCAACGGTCCAAACTCCCTCTCAAACCACTTCCAAGACTATAAAAGGCTAGAGATTCAATTGAAAAGCAAGAAAAATAGATTGAAAATAGAAATCATTCAAGATTGAGTGAGCTCCATTAAATATCCATCAAATAAAGAAAAAGTGAGGAACCAAGCTTCAAATTTAGAGAGCTTTCAAGAGATATTTTCTATAACTTCTTAAGTATCCTCTCAATAATTAAAGAAGAGTGCTCAAGCTTCATATAAGCCGAATATTCAACCTCTTCTTCAGGCATAAAGAGTTTTTCTATTTTTCTATTTTGTGCTCTAATTTGATATTTGTAATTTTGTTTCTTTATAAGTTTTTTTGGAAGAAAGAATCTTGGGGAATAGACTGGTCCAAGCCTATAATTGATCATTGTATAAGTTTTGGTTGGTGCACCTAGGTTAAAATCAACTGGATTATTAGTAAGTCCAAAAAGCTAATGGTGTAAGATTTTAATTGGTGCTCCTATAAAAATCAACGGGTTAGTTTATGAGTCCGAAAAAACAAACACATTGTAATCAAAGAAGAATTATAGTAAAAATTTTAAGAAAAGCTTGGAGAGTAGACATAGGAGCGGATTGCTCCGAATCACTATAAATTTTATGTATTTGTATTGTGACTTCTTTTGCTTACATTACTTGCTTTAAATTCTAGCTTAGCTTAGTTTTTAATTCTTGTTTAGCAACATATATGTTTTAATTCTGCTGCTATAAATTGCTACATATATTATTCACTTCACATTCACTTTGATAAGTTGAAATTAAAGCACATAATTAACTTAGAGTTTAATTTCGCTAAAATTCTATAAGAACCTAATTCACTATTCTCTTATCAATTCGCTCTGATATCAATTATTGAGGATCTCATACCAGAATATTATGATAAGAAGAAAGATGAAAAAAAATAGAAAATACAATCAAGTACATAGATCCGCCTAAAGGCTCTTCTCCATAAGGCATGTAAAGCTTCACTATGAAAAAGAAATAAATATAAGAGGAGATTATCCACTCTCAACATTTGTTTACAATCCTCTCAATTAGAAGCTATCCTTATAAAGCTCTCTTGCAAATTCCCTAAAATGACCGCAATCCATAGCGTCTGCCCGAAGCTTCCTGCTCCTGCTATCCGTTGGCACCCTCTAATACCTTCTGCCCTCTCAATCCTAGCCAAAACCACCACCATCTCCCAGGCAACCGTCAGCCTTCAGCCCCTTTTAAAGGTCTCAGGATAGGTCTAAACCCAGTCATGAACGAAGATAGCAATCCTATCCAAACTCAAAATGGGCACAACCTCCCGATCTTGACTGCAAGCTTCCAAAGCTGCTTGATCGCACAACAGAGCTCCATGGACCACCTGTGAACCAGCTGTAACACGAACCCAGCCCAATGTCTGCTTGCCACATATGCCAAAATGACCAAAATAGCCCCTACGCTGCGATTCCTCATGGTAGACCCTTAAAGGATCCACCATGAACCACATGGGCACCAGTCCATGGTGGATCAATTAGCCGTGCATGACCGCTGGGCGCCCACCATGCGCGTTGCTGCATGCTTTCACCTAGACATAGCCCCCCCCCCCATTTGCATGACCGCATGGGCCCAAGTCATGCCCGTGCACTGATGCCTGCGGCCCAGCATGCTATGGGCTGCGACTATGCATGGCTGGCCCATGCATGCCTTGGCTGCGCCCCTGCATGGCTGGCCCGCATGCCCATGCATGCCTAGATCGGCCCCATGGGCTTGCACGCCTAGGTCGCTCCTCCTGCGAGCCTACCAACTATGGGCCCCACTTCAGCGACCCGTAGATCGTATCAATTTGCTGTTGGTCTTTCTTCGAATATTTCTTCTCCATCTGAACTCTGATTGGGATGTTCTTGGATTTGTTGGACTCTGTTCATCATCTTGAACCTTGTTTTGGACTTATGAAAGATTTCAAGGTATTTTTCTCAACAATCTCTATGTTGACTCAATATTTGATCTTCATCTATCTGAGAGCTCGTCTCGCTCCTCCATACCTTGAGGTAATTACTTGCTGATCATGGATGGGCAAACATGGTAGTCGAGCCAAGCCACTCAATCCTATCTTTATTGATTACTGTGATCCTCCTGACCTAAGATCTGCTCGGGGTAGCCTCTTACAGTAATAGAAACTTCATCTTGCCATGTCACATGTCATCCTTCCGAGTCTTCCATCTCGTGTCCGATCCATCTCCACTTGGAGATCCATCTCACACTGAGCTCCCCACCATGAGGTAGTATCCTCCATACTTTCTTTCTCTAATTACCATCATACTGCCGCATATGACTTTCAGAATTTTTTCATCAGCTTTTCATCTAAAGCCGGTCGAATCCAGTCTGCTCAGTGAGATTAGATTCCTTTTAAAGTTGGGTATGTATCGGATCTCATCCAACTTCTTCACTATTCCATTATGGAGCTTCATGCTGACCATCCCACTACCCTTAATCACACAGCTCGATCCATTTGGCAGGAACAAAGTGCTCTCATTGGTCTCTAGGAAGTCAAATAGCTCTTCTTTGCAATATACATGGTAGAAACGAGCAAAATCTATAATCCACTAGGAGAAAGAAGTAGATACCTCATTAGTTATCAGAAGGACATCATCACTATCTTCTGTATCGCTACTGACTGCCGCCACAATCGCATATATTCGATCTTTGAGTTATGAACAATCCTTGACTCGATGCTCCAACTCGTTGCACAGATAGCACATGATCTTGCTTTGATTCCTCATCTTGGACCTAGACCGCCCATCTTGCAATCTCTTGCCACTTCATCTTCTACCATCATCACCTCCAGTCACCATCAGGGTCGAGTTGCCATCTGAACTCAAGGCTCAATTCTTCTACTTAAGAATCTTATTTTGAAGTAGTACAGAAATCACCTCTTTCATCTTGATGGTGCTCTTACCTACAAGAAGAGCAGTCACCAAAGACTCAAAAGATTGTGGAAGGGATGATAGCACGATCAATGCCCTGATCTTCTTCTTAACATTTTTGCTAATATTGAGGAGGTCGGTGAGCATCTTCTAGAAGGATATATGCTCCTACATGCTCTATTTTTCATCCATCTATAGTTGGTAGAACTATCTCCAAAGGAATAGCATGTTAGTAAGCGACTTTGCCATGTAAAACTCCTCAAGCTTCAACTACAGCATCATCAAAAAAATCTCGCCAAGTATATGAATCACTATATCATCTGCTAGGTATAAGTAGATTATATTCGCCACCTGCATCTGAATCCACTTTCAATTCTTCATCTCCATGGTAGCTGGCATCTCCTTATACAGAAAAGCATCGATCAATTTATATTGGATGAGGACATCATCTATCCTTGCTTACCATAAGAAGAAATTACTCTTTCCATCAAATCTATTGATTTTCATCTTGATTGCAGTTGTCTTCTCCATATTCTTCAATCTTTATCACCACTGCTGAATCTGCACTTCAGTACAACCTAGCTCTGATACCAATTATTTTGGTATCAACTTTCTCTGATATCAATTATTGGAGATCTTATACCAAAATATTATGACAGAAAAAAAGATAAAATAAAATAGAGAATATAATTAAGTACGTGGATTAGCCTAAAGACTCGCCTCTACGAGGCATGCAAAAGCTTCACCATAAAAAAAAAAAATATATAAGAGGAGAATACCCACTCTCAACATTCGTATACAATTCTCTCAACTAGAATCTATCCTTACAAAGCTCTCTCTTGGAGACTTTTTGAAATGACTGCAGTCCGCTATGTAACCGTCTGCTTGAAGCTTTCTGCTCCTACTGTCTGCTGGCACCCTCTGATGCCTTCTACTATCTCAATCTCAGCCAAAACCATCACCATCTCCTAGGCAACCATCGGCCTTCAGCGCCTTTTAAAGGTCTCAGGATAGGTCTAAATTCAGTCGTGAATGAAGATAGCAGTCCTATCCAAATTCAGATTGGGCCACAACCGCTCGATCTTGACCGCATGCTTCCTCAACCACTTAATCGTGCAACAGAGCTCCAAGAACCACCCATGAACCAGTTGTATCATGAACCCAGCCCAATGTTTGCTTGCCACATATGCTAAAATGACCAAAATAGCCCCTACACCGTAATTTCTCATGGTAGACTTGTAAAGGGTCCACCATGAACCGCGTGAGCATCGATCCATGGTGGACCGCACCCAATCAGCCGTTCATGACCACTGGCCACCCATCATGTGCATTGCTGCATGCTTTCACCCGGATGCAGGCCACCCTATTTGTGCGACCGCCTGGGCCCAGGCCGTGCCTGTGTGCATGCCTGCCTAGGCCCGGGCCGGCAATCGTGCACGCCCATATGGTGCTGATGCCTATGCTAGGCCTGGATGTGGCCTAGTGCAATGTGGGCCATGCCCGTGCATGGCTGGCTCGCACACCCGTGCATGCCTGGGTCAACCTCATAGGCCTACACGCCAGGGCCGTGCCCGCGTATGGCCGGCCTACACGCCCGTATGTGCCTGGGTCGGTCCCGTGGGCCTATGCACCTAGGCCACTCCTACGGGCCTGCTAGTTATGGGCTCCACTTTAGCAATCCGTAGATCATATCAATCTGCTGTTGGCTTTTTTTTAAGTATTTCTCCTCCATCTAAACTCTGATTAGGATGTTCTTGAGCTCGTTGGACTCCGTTCGTCGTCCTAAACCTCGCTGTGGACTTATTATAGAAGAATTTAAGGTATTTTCCTCAACATTCATCCTCTTTCCTCTTGGATTGCTACCTCTAGGCAATAAGTCATATCAGAGCAAATGCTTTATTATTAATTATTGACCTAACAGTCAAGAGCCAAAGATCATGGCAATTCCAAGTGGTTTTACATTCACCAAAAGATAATCCACTACTAGACCACCACTCTTTGATGGAACAAATTATCTTTTCCAAAAAATTAAAATAAAAATATCTATACAAACTCTAGACTATGATTTATAGTGGATCATAACTAGAGGACCACATATACCCATAATTAATATAGATGGAGTTATTCTTTCCAAGTCCAATAAGGATTGGGATGAATATGATAAAAGAATGACTTAATTAAATATAAAAACCATCAATATTCTTTATTATTCACTTAATATACAAGAATTTAATAAAATATCTACTTATACATCAGCAAAAAAAATTTGAAAAAGATTGGAAGTAACTCATGAGGGAACAAGTCAAGTAAAAGAGTCCAAAATTAACTTGCTTATTCATAAATTAAAATATTTAAAATAAAAAAATATGAGTTAATTTTTGATATATTTTTTTAAATTTATCAAAATTATTAATGCTCTAAATGATCTTGGCAAAATCTGCTCTAACTATGATCTTGTTTGCAAGGTGTTGAGGTCTTTGCCAAACAAATGGAAAGCAAAGGTGATGGTAATTCAAGAAGCTAAGGATCTTACCAAGCTATCCCTAAAAGAATTAATTGGTTCACTCATAACATACAAGTTGAACATGCCTTAAAAGGAGGAAGAAGAGGAACCTAAGATGAAGACCATTGCTTTCAAGCCTATGGCCAAATTTGAAGAAAGCGATGAGTCAGAGGAAGATGAAGTAGAAGAAGAGAATAAAGATGATAATGAGGATATAATGCTTCTCTCAAACAAATTTAAAATGTTTCTCATAAAGAAAAGCTTGAAGAAGAAAGATAATGAAGAAGGAAGACAAAAGAAGAATGTCATTTATTACAATTGCAACAAAAGGGGTCACTACAAGCAGAATTGCCCTTTAATCAAAAATCAACCCAAAAAAATCAAAAATAATGCATTATCAGGAATTTAGGAAAATGGTGACATCAAATTCGGATGAGGAAGAGAGATGCAAATCTTTGCCTCATGGCTATGAAAAATGATGGTAATTTCTAAAAACTCATCTAATTTTACTTCTGATGAATTATTTGATGCCTTCAATAAATTAATGGATGAATTTAATAAATTAAGGCTAAAAAATTAGCACCTCAAAAAGTCAAATCTTAGTTTAATGGAAGAAAAGAATTCTTTAGCTAAAAAAAAAAAAAGAATGGATGAAATCTGAAAAATTTTTAGTTGAAGAAAAATATTAAGCTGAAAAAAGAATATGAAAATCTGAAATTCTTTCTAAAAGAAAAAGAAAATCTTCTAAAAGAAAAGAATAAGCTTAGGAGAGAAAATAAAAAGTTAAGAAAAAAAATTGAGATTTTGAAACTAATAGCAAAAAAATATACTCTTAGTTTTCAAACTTTTCAACCAATGGTAAATAACAAAAGAGCTGTTTTCAATAAAATAGAAACTAGTTTTAATTCTTCAAAAAAATATCAACATACTAAAAGTTTGATTACTAGAGCTTTACTTAAAAATGATTCAATAGTGTATTTTAAATGTAATAAAGTAGACCATAAAATTTTAGAATATAATTTTAAACGAATTGATCATACTTTGATTAGACAAATTTGGATTCCAAAAAAAATCTTCAGCACTAACTCCAATGGACCCAAGAAGACTTAGGTACCAAAAATTATAAAATGATTTTGCAGGTATGCTAAAGATCTAATAAAGTAAAAATAGAAAAATTCTTTTGATGAATGCCTTGGAAATGGAGTTGGATGGGCGATGCTATTGGATAAAATCTATAATTTTATTACATCATACCATCAATATTTATTTGATTGATTCTATTCATCTTAATAATCTATCTATATAATTTTATATTACATTTATTTGCTTGAAATATTTTTCATGTTTTGGTAAAATTAGTATGATTGATTGATTTTGATATTTGCAAAAATTTGAATGTTTTGATTTTTAACTTAATATTCTCTCCTTTATATATCATGTTATGATTGAAATATTTTTATCTTAAAATTTAGCATGATATTTTAAGCCTCCCCATATTATTTTTGTAATTGATGAATTTAAATTAAAAAGATGCCTAATTTGATATGAATATATTTGATTGCCAAAATTATAAATGAAACTAATTTTTGACATTCTTCCATAAGATGCTAAATTATTAAAATTATTCTAAAAATTCGCATGAAATAAGTACGTGAAGATAAGTCATTCAATCATAAAACTCAAGTGCTTAATATGTTAATTGCATTGCATCTTAGATTGAACCCCAAGGATTTAATTTTTTTTTAGTTGAAACTGAATATATAGAGCTTATATCTAAATTTTTTCTTCTTGATTCTCTAAAATTAATTGATTATCTTACCCCAATTGACTAAATCTTTGATTCTCAAATTTGATTTGAATATCATTTTTGACCCTCCAATTCGATTGAATATCAATTTAACCTCCATTTGATTAAATTCTCTTGATTTGAAACTCCTCTGAACTATTTCTATATCAAGGAGTCGACTTGAAATTCAATAGAGTTGACTTGTGGGCTAAAATGCTGTCAGGAACTATTTTGTGAAGGAGTCGACCCTAGTTTTGCTGGAGTTGACCCCTCTGCAGGAATCGACTCGTTTCTAAGAGAAGTCGACCCCTTTTTTAGGATAGAATTTTTTAATCGGAGCCATCCCAATGCTCTATTCACTCTATACCATTTCTCTCCAACCAAGATTTCTCCGAACTCCTTTCTCTGCCCAAACCAACCCACCAAACCCCTATTCCCTTGATTGCTCTAGTGATTTAGTGTCCGATGACTCGCATGAAGTAGGTAGCCCAATGGGAGAGATGACCTTGCATGGCACCTCCGAGCCCTAGCTCATCTTCATCGCCTTCTCCTATCCATAGGCATCGATCAATGTAGAGAAATGAGCAGTCGCGAATCTCTTTAGCACCTCCTCCACCTTCTCATACTCCTTTTTCTCCACTGGTAGCACCATCTCTGCCATCGGCAGCCCCTTCCCCCTTGCGGGTTACTCCTTCACAATCCATAGTCACTGATGCTAGTCGTTAAAGCAACAAATAAAAATTAAACCTGACTTACTGTGGATTGGAATAGTAGTGAGTCAGGTATCGATTTTCTTAGGAATCTAGGATAGTTAATTTAGAAAAGAAAAGAAAATTGTTTGATTGATTTTTTTTTAAATTCTTAAAGTAGTAGAAAATTAAAAAGTCATAGAAAAGTAAAATTAATTATTAATGAATTAATCAAGAAGAGAAAATTATCTCAGGTTTCAGTTCCATCTTTAGTATTTAAGTTTATAATTTATCATGCAATCTCTTTACTATCGACATGCAATCTTATACTTATTTCTTTGATCTAGTTCTAACATAACCTATTCTACCAAGCATGAACCATATCTAACATGATCATGATCCATCTTACAAACATAGATTATTTAGATCATAAAATCAAAGAATATAAAATATTAATTTAATAAATTTTATATTTATTCTAACTTGAATATAGACTATATTTTTCTATGATCATGATCTATCTCTTTAATTATAAATTATAAGAAATTTAACATTAAAATATAAATAAGACTGGCATGCAAAAGATAGATAAAAAAATTTTATTATCTAAATAAAAAAAAAATATGGTTTAAATCACAAACTCTCATACTGAAGACTTTTCTTACTCTTCGGAGAGACACGCATGCTTGAGAATATTTCGATCATTGACATCTTCAAGCTCTTTGGTTGGAAGAAAAAGGAAAAAAAAAAAAAAAAACAAGAAAGAGAGAAGAAAATAGAATTGCTTGCTGCCACTCTCAGGATCCCCCTCTTTGTGCATGATTAGTGGTTTAAATAGAGAAGAAATCAGAATTTTTACGATCTTTTCCGGAGTCCAATTCGAGTTTGGCTCGAATTGTTTCATGCTAATGAATTCTAGCCATTGGATGGACTTCTGGAGCTGATTTTGGCCGTTGGATGGAGCCAAAAAGCTGCTGGATCACATCTAAGAACTAGGATTTAGCGTCTGCCGTCAGATGCCGACCGGCGTTGATTTTGGCCGTTCATTAGCACGTGATGAATCCTGGAGAAAATTCGATTAAAACCAGCCTTTGACTCTAGCTGTTCGATCCCATCTAGAATTGATATCGCCTGTTGGATGGCGCAACCAACTCCCCTCACCCGCCTGGACCGCGAAAAAGCCAGGTCCACAGCTACAATAAATCACACCCATAAGCCACGATGTTTCTGGCATAAGGCTGACGTCAACCGGGCCAGGTTCGCTTGCGCTGTGGTCTGGCACCGGGCGGATTCTTGCTGGACCGATTGGCCTAATTATTTATTTTTTAATTTTTTTCATTTAACTTTCAGGCTTTGTAACTTCATCAATTTAGCTTTGATTTGCATGAAATTTGATCCGTTTGAATCCATAAATCAAGCTCTTTGCATTGATAAACTTCTTCCTACAAAATATTAATAAAAGTATCAATTTTTTTAAATAAATATCAAATATTATATGATTTAATGCTATTATTTAGTAATTTATGGTAATTATCACACTCTCCAACTTGAGTTTTACTCATCCTCGAGTAAAAAAAGAAAAATTAGAAGCATGTACCGACTCGATAAAATGTGAAAGTTTCTTCAGGGCATCCTAAAGTTAGTTGATACCTGGTTAGATATTTAAAAAATACATCATTGGATTATTAATTCCATCCCAAGTAGTGGTTAAGTGAAGAACATAAAATTTTAGAGCTTTTCTTTGACCAATTCTCCATCTTTATTCTTTAAATCCTCTATTTTTAGTATGGACTTAGAGTTTTTTTTCTTACAGCTAGTGCAATGTTTTAACCTCTTAAGCTTTCTATCTGACCCTTATAGCGAGCTTTGGATCAATCAGTTGGCTTTAGGGCACTAGGTGTAGAGCACTAGGTGTAGAACATCCCTCAAACTTACTGACTCGAGTCAAATAAGCTATAGGTTAAAACTAACTATATAGCTAGCTTCTTCATATTGCTCATTTTTTGACACGAATAACATTACTTTCTTAGACAATGGGATCCGGTTACTTAGTGAGAGACCAATGTTTAGAACTTGCTCTTTATTTTTTTTTTAATTTTTTTATTATTTTTTCACTCATACCCATATAAAGTAGATTCTTTATTGAATATAGGTTGGAAGAAGATTTTAGAATCACTCAAAAATTTATCTATTCTAGATCTGACCATTTATTGGATTTTCTTAATAATTTAGTCCATAGTATTTCAAAAAATTTCTAGATCATTAATCAATCATCGATTAAAATATCTAAAAAAATTTAAATCGGGATGAAATCAGATACATAAGACTAATCATTACCATATGATGCGTAGTCGTTGATAACACCAAAAATAACTCTACTCACTATGCAGATAGGGTAAGTCGAGATCGTATCCTCAGGGACCTTAGGCTAAGTTGAGATTACAAAATAAAAGAGAAAATATTTATTTTGATTTAGAAAATAAACTATCCTAAAATTGATGTAATTAGAAAATAAAGATCTCAGGAGTTTTGAATTAATTTTGCACTTACAAAGTCGTATTCATTTTTTTTAATATAGTTGTGATTAATCTTAGAAAAAATACATGTCTTTCCTTGACATGTTCCATACCCCTAGATCATGGCACGTCTTCGAAAAGTACTAGGTAAACAACTCTTCTTTCCTTGGCACGCCCCATACCCATAGATCATGGTGCATCTTCGGAAAGCAAAAGTTATTCCTAATATTAATCTAATAGAAAAATATAAATAAAAGCATATAAAAGAATAGATAAAGAACTTATGATAATTTAAATAAAAAGCATGATCTTTATTGCATATAAAAAATATAAGAAAGTTTAGAACAATAAACATGCTCTGTGTCGTTATAAAATTTCTTCTTTCCGCCCGAGACTACTAGCCTAGCTGCTTATAGAGTAGTTTCTTTCTCTTCCTCTATGCAAGGCTTTAGAAGAATTTTTGAGATAATCCTCAAGTGAGGGCACAGGAGTTTTTTTATAGATGATAAGAGAAAAGAATTTTACATGATTTTCAGATGTACGACTAAAAAAAATAATAAGACCTAAAGGATGGAGGGATGAGATTGAAGGATCAAAGTAGATAAAAAAATATATAAATTTTTCTCTTAGAATATTTCTAAATATTATTTTTTTCTTAGAATCCCGCAATCCATCTGCTGTGAGTCGCATCCCGTATTCTTGCCTTTCCTGCGTGAAGCTTTTTTTCTTTATTTTGTTTGTGCGTGTCCACATCAGCGAGCCATTTTCGCATTCTTGCCTTTCCCCGGAAGAAGTTTTCAAAATGCCAAATTCCATTCACTAAAATCAGCCAATGCCCATAGAGCATTTAATACTCTCCATTAAATGCCAAAGCAAGAAAAATTCCAAAATAACATATTTTTTTATGTTAATACCACACATATCCTTTTCTTCTTTTTTTTAAAAATTGGACTTTGTATTAAGCTTAAACTTGGACATGTTGGACTTGATGTAGGATTACATCTTGATAATTAATTATTTCTAAAATAGAATATAAGAAGCATTAATTATAAAATAATATAGATTAAATACATAAATTTGAATACTTCTTATATCATATTTAATGTATTCATCACACCCCCTAACTTGAACTTTATTCGTCCTCGAGTAAAATAGATACATTAGTATTGTATACCGACTCGATCTTGAATGAAAAATTATGTTAGGCATCCCAAAAAAATTAGATGATACCTGGTTAGACCATTAAAGAGATACTTCATTGGATTATCAATTTGATCCAATTAGTGGCTGAGTATTATTCATAAAAATTTTAAGAGCCCTTCTTTCACCAACTCCCCACTTTGCTCTTTAAATCCTCTAACTTAATGTGAGAGGGGTTTATTATCTTCTTACAATTTAGTCTCCTTATTATCCACTATATATATATATATATATATTTAATTTTTTTACATCTCCATCTTTTGATGCGAACTACAATATTTACTTAGGTGAAGGGATCCGATTACTTAATGAAAAAAATATGCTAAACCCTTTTTTTTTACATTGCCCACCTTTTTACGCGAACCACAATGCTTACTTAGGCGAAGGCATCCTGTTACTCAGTAGGAAACCATTTTTTTTTTAAAGCAAATTCTAAGGAGAATTTTTGCATACCTTGACCTTTCCATCCAATCTCTCATGAAGCAGATTTTTTAATGAGATCAGTAAGAAGAGGGTTCTAGAATCACTCCTAAAATTTGATCTAGTCTAAATCCTACCATTCATTAGGTTATCTTAATAATTTATCCCTCAGCATCTCTAAAATTATCTAGACCATTAATTACTTATTGATTAGGATGCTTGATCAACTTCAAATCAAAATAAGATTTGGGTATACAAAACTAATTATTTTTGACCATACTCAAGGACTTGATTAGTTTCCTTTCTCCCTCTAACTTAATCTACATTATCCTCGATGAAGTAGGAAAATAAAATAAGCAAAGAAAATAAAAGGAGAGAATGCACCTAGGTAATTTTGCTTCGGGAGTTGAAGATAGCTTCATTAATTAGTAGGCTCTTGTTCTAAGTTCCTACAGCTACAAAAAAATATAAAAAATAAAGTTATTGGGTTGCCTTCCAACAAGTGCTAAGTTTTACGTCTTCAGCTAGATGAACCAACTTTCTCACCTATCCAGGATCAAATACCGTACTAAAAAAATTTTATGGTCTTTCACCTCCAAATTTCAAAAAATAACTTGCAACCCCATTATTCATAAATTTTATTTTTTTTTTATTATCTATTTTAGGAAGATGGTTTGTAGTTCCTCTCATAATCCTTGGTTTATCAAGAATTTCTTCTATTTGTTCTTCTAACATGCTTCTAAATTGGGTTTCCAAATTATAAGTTATATTTGATGCCCTGATTACGGGAAGCATGTCATATGGTTCTATACATATATACTCAGGTGTGATCGAGAGTGGTTTCAGTACTTAGGTGTGATCGAGAGTGGTTTCAGTTTTAGGACCAATAGTGATTCTAAAGGGAAAGGTATTGGAGTAGGTATTGTTGGTATAGGCTCATATTTCTCAGCCCATGGAGGAGTGGTGCTAAAATTGGCTGGCTCTAGTAATGTGTTCATATTTTTAATATATCCATGTAAATCAAAATCATCCACTCCAAAAGGATCCCAACATGTATGCATTAAGTCCTGAGAAATACTTTTAGGGATAGTTTCCTCTATTATCTCTTCTACCACATCTACTTAGAAACATGTAGTGGTTTGTGATCCATGGGGAGCCTGAAATATATTTAACCTCATCTTTCTATTTTCAAATGAGACATCCACGACTTCCATCCTACAATTAATACATGCATTGGCTGTAGTTAGCAAAGATCATCCTAAAATTATGAGAATCTACCTTGAATCATCAGAATGCTCCATCTCTAAAATCAAAAAGTCAACAAGAAAGTAAAATTCCTCAACCTTGACTAAAACATCCTCGATTATCCCATGTGGTGCCTTAATGGATCTATCGACTAACTGCAAGATTACCGAAGTGGATTTTAAATTACCAAATCCAAAGAGATCATATACTGAACTAGGAAGAATATTTACACTGGTCCCTAGATCTAACAAAGCTTTCTCAATGTATAGGTTTCCTATGACACAAGAGATGATAGGAGCACCTGGATCCTTAAGTTTAGGAGGGATAGCATGTTGGAAGACCGAACTGGCCTGTTCAGTAAGATGAACTTTTTTTGGAATTTGTGTTCTAGATTTTTATTTTTGTGTGCACAAATCTTTCAAGAACTTAGCATAGACTGAAACTTATTTTATTGCATCAAGAAGGGAGAGATTGATTTGAACTTGTTTAAATAGCTCTAGCATTTCATTTAATTTACCCTTCTTGTTAAATGGCAAAGGGGATTCTAATGCATTCGAAAATGGAGCTATGGGTAATTGAGGTGATGCTATAGATATTGGTTCATCCCTTGCCCTAAGGTCCTCTTTCTTTTTGATTGGTTTAGATTCAGTCAACTTTTCATTGGTTTTAGTCTTTTCAAGTTCAGCATGTTGTTCCATGACCTTACCATTCCTGAGGGTCATAATAGATTTAGCTTGTTCGAAAAAAGTTTCATGTGCATTAAAATTTTCAACTCTATGTTGACCTCTAGGATTAATCTTAGGTTGACTAGGCAGTTTTTCCTCCTCCCTCTTATTGAATGCAGTTGCTAGTTGACCTATTTGGGTCTCTAGCTTAAAGATGGATTGTGTGTGAGAATGAAGAGTCTGGGAGTAGATTTCTATCCTTACTAAAGCTTGTAGAACCTTCTTCTCAAAATTAGAACTATAGTTGCTAGGAGAAGATTGAGGGGCATCTTGATATTGAGGGTATGGTGTATTCTTGAACTGCATCCCCTGGTGATTAGGTCTGTGGAAAGTTGGGTTGACCATAGGTTGTGGTTTTCAAAAGAAATTTAAATGATTCCTCCAGTCAGGATTATATGTGTTGGAATATGGGTCATTTTTTGATCCGAAAATAGTTTGAGTTTGGGCTTGATGGGCTTGCTCCTATACAAGCTCAGAAAACTGATGGACTGCTGGGCAATTACCAATAGTGTGAGTAGGACTCGAACAGATTATACAAGCATCTTGTGACTGTGCAAATGAGAAAGAAGTGTGACTGACTTGCAATAGTCGATCGAGCTTTTGGGATAGTGCATCCATCTTGCTGTGGATGTCTATGGAGTTGCTTACCTCATATATTCTATCTCTCTTGGGTCCTAATCTGAGAGCTTCTCTAGACATAGCAGACATATAATATAAAAATTTTTTGCTTAGGGTCTTGAATAACTGCCAAGCTTCCTGCTCACTTTTAAGCATGAACATTCCACCACAAGATGAGTCAACCATTTATCTATTTTTTCTCATCAAACCATCATAAAAGCACAGGACAAGTTGTCATTTAGGAATAGCATGGTGAAGACATTTTCGAATGAGGTCTTTGAGCCTCTCCCAGGTCTCGTGGAACATCTCTCCCTCCATTTGAAAAAAACCGGTTATGAATTTTCTAATCTGATTAGTTTTTTTTATAGAAAAATATTTCTTGAGGAATTCTCGTTGAAGTTGGTCCCAGGTCGAAATGGTGATCGAGTCTAAGGAGTTTAGCCAATACTTAGCTTTATCCTTAAGAGAGAATAGGAATAGCTTTAACCTAAGGGCATCATCCAAAAAATTCTGGATTTTGATAGTTGAACAAATCTCAAGAAATTCATCCAAATGCTTGTATTGGTCCTCATTACTAAGTCTGTAGAAAGATGAAAGCATTTGGATCACACTGGACTTAATCTCATAGTGCGATGCCTCGACAGGTGGGACTTGGATGCAGGAAGAATAGATGTAAGATGAAGAAGTAAAGTACTCTCTTAATTATCGTGGTGGTTCATCATCCTTAGGATCCATATTCTTAGCTCGAATGGTCTTTAGGGTCTTTTCAATCTCTGGATCTAGGGGTTCTAAGTTGATTTGTAGAGATCGATGCCCTAACATGTATTAAAAGATGTTCGCTTTGATCTCATTTCTTTTTTTTTTGTTTTTGAGGAAGGAGGAGAGAAGAAGAGGAGAAGAGAAAGAAGGAGAAAAAGTCTAAAGAAGATTGTCCAATGAGAGTCCTAAACCTATAGACGATAGAAGAAAATTATTTTTTTAATTATTTTTATTATTTTCTTCAAACAAGTAGTGCAATCAAATCTATCCTAGGATTATCCTAACTCTAGATAGCTCCTAACTGATCCAAGCTAGCCTTCAAGCCCTCCAAGTTAGAGCTTGACCAACCAACTAGTCAAGTGTAAGATCGATGGGAGTCCCCCCGTTGCTTTCCTTAGATATCAATTAAATTGGCCAAATCAATGAACGGAACCAATTATAAATCATCTTTCTTTGGGCCCAATCATCCTACAAATCACTTGTCTAGACACTAGCTAGCTGACCAAGTCTAATCCGATCTAACTTTCAGGGTCACATGTCCTATTGAGCTCAAATTTCTTAGGGATCAATGTCTAATTGCTTTTAAATTAAAGGTTTAGGTTAATGCAATATGAAGGATAGTGATTTTTTGGGCTAAGGAGGGGTGATCAAATCTCCACCTTATCTTATTTAATTGGATTAAGTGCCCTTAATATATTTTATGAAAGATGCAGTGCAATTAAAAAAGATGTCCAATACAAGTAAAAATCTTTTAAGATTTAATTATTTTTTTCTATTTTAGTTAAATGTTATATGGTATTTTATTTTTTTTTATGTTATGTTATCTTTAAGTAAGAAGGAATAAGAGGTAGGTTTTAATTAAGTTAATTAGATTTGAAAAGATTTAGAGAATCTAACTAAATAAAAAGTAAATTATGCTAAGATTAAAAGGCAACTTGATAATCTTCAAATAAAGCAAGAAATCAAATATACTTTTAAAGCAATAAATTATTCTAAACTATGAAAAATAGAAAATTACTAATTATATAAAGCAGTAAATTATTCTATGGATTAGAAAGTAGGAAATTTTTCTATGTATGTAAATAAGGTAATCTAACTAGAAAGTAGTAAATCTACTATATATGAAAAATAATATAAGGCAAAAATTTTCAAAAGAGTAAATAGAAAGTAATTAAGAAATTAAAATAAAGCAGTCAATTTTTTTTTTGATTTTTTTTAGAGAATCTATTAAAAGGAAGTAAATTATTCTAGAAATAAGATGCAAGTCTAAAATAGGCAAGAAGTCAAAGGCAGAAAATTATTTTACTAGAAAGACAATAAAGCAATCTAAAGCAAGAAATAAAAACCTGAAAAGCAATATAGTAATTTTTTAAAATATATTTTATAGATTTTTTTAAAAATAATCACACCAAGATCCCTGACAATGGTGCCAAAATTTGATGCATAGTCATTGATAGCACCAAAAATAACTCTACTCACTACATAGGTAAGGTGAGTCGAGATCGTATCCTCAGCGACCTTGGGCTAAGTTCAAATTATAAAATAAAAGAGAGAAGATTTATTTTGATTTAGAAAATAAACTATCCTAAAATTGATGTAATTAGAAAATAAAGATCTCAAAAGTTTTGAATTAATTTTGCACTTATAGAGTTATATTCTTTATTTTATATAGTTGTGATTAATCTTAGAAAAAATACATATCTTTTCTCGGCATGCCCCATACCCATAGATCACGGCACGTCTCCAGAAAGCAAAAATTATTTTGAATATTAATCTAACAAGAAAGCATAAATAAAAGCATATAAAAGAATAAATAAAGAACTCATGATAATTTAAATAAAAAGCATGATCTTTATTACATATAAAAGAAATACAAGAAAGTTTAGAACAATAAATCTGCTATGTATCGTTACAAAATTTCTTCTCTCCTCCCGAGACTACTAGCCTAGCTGCTCATGGAGTAGTTCCTTTCTCTTTTTCTATGCAAGGCTCTAGAAGAATTTCTAAGATAATCCTTAAGTGAGGGTACAAGAGCCTTTTTCTAGGTGATAAGAGGAAAGAATTTTACATGATTTTCAAATGTGGGACTAAAGAAAATAATAAGGCCTAAAGGATAGAGGGATGAGATTGAAGGATCAAAGCAGATAAAAAAAATATAAATTTTTCTCTTAAAATATTTTTAAATATTATTTCTTTTCTTAGAATCCCATAATCCATCTACCGTGAGTTGCATCCCGCATTCTTGCCTTTCCCGCATGAAGCTTTTTTTCTTTATTTTGTTTGTACGTGTCCAAGTCAGCGAGCCATTTTCGCATTCTTACCTTTCCCCACGTAAAGCTTTCAAAATGCCAAGTTCCATTCTCCAAAATCAGCCAATGCCCATAGAGCATTTAATGCTCTTTATTAAATGCCAAAGCAAGAAAAATTCCAAAATAACATATTCTTTTATGTTAATACCATATATATCCTTTGCTTCTTTTTTTTTTGTAAATTGGACTTTGTATTATACTTAAACTTGGACATGTTGGACTTGATGTAGGATTGTATCTTGATAATTAATTATTTCTGAAACATAATACAAGAAGCATCAATTATAAAATAATATAGATTAAATACATCAATTTGAATACTTCTTATGTCATATTTAATGTATTCATCACAATACTTGAGGACTTTAAAAAATTTATTTATCCTCCCCCTTCCAACTTAATTTTTATTATCCTCAACGGAGGAAACAAGTAAAAGAAAAGAGTTCACCTTGCTTAGTATGTTTCTAATCTCGGCCTGAGGTTTATTTATTCTTCATTCAGCATGGGTTTGTAGTTCTCCTCCCAACTTAATCCTAAAAGAAAAGTAAGCTAAAAAGAAAATGTTAAATGCTAAAACTTGGGTTACCTCCCAGTAAATGCTAAGTTTAATGTCTTCAGTCGAACTTGTTCATAAATTAATCCAAGCAAATAGGTTCGTAAAGAACCATGGCTTCTTTAATAGGTTCAGTGGATAGTTCCAAGAATGGTTTCAATCGTTGTCCATTAACTTTAAAAGTAACACCATTACTTAAACTTTTAATTTCTATGGCCCCATGTAAAAAGACTTTCTTAACTATATGTAGTCCAGTCCATCGAGATCTTTATTTATCTGAAAATAAGTGTAGCCTAGAATTATATAGAAGAATTTTTTGTCCAGGTGTAAAATTTTTTTTATTAATTACCTAGTTGTGAAAAGCTTTAGTTCTTTCTTTATAAATTTTGGCATTTTCATAGGCTTCATTCCTAATTTCTTCAGGTTCATTGATTTGTAATTTTCTCAGGTTTGCCACAGCATCCAAATTCATGTTCAGTTGTTTGATGACCTACATTGCCCTATGTTCCAATTCTACTGGCAAGTGACATGCTTTACCAAATACAAGCCTATATGAAGACATTCCTAAGTTGGTCTTGAAAGCTATGTAATATGCCCATAGTGCATCTATTAGTTTTAAAGATCGGTATTTCTATTGGTGCTTACTATCTTCTCTAAGATTAGCTTGATTTGGCAATTTGAAACTTCAACTTGCCCACTCATTTGTGGATGATAGGGTGTGGCCAATTTATGGATAATGTTATACTTCTTCATCAGTGATGCAAAAGATCGATTACAAAAGTGTGTTCTATGATTACTGATAATAGCTCTAGGAGTACCAAATCGAGATAGAATATTTTTTTAAAAAAATTTTATAACAATCCTACTATCATTGGTCTTACATGGCACTACCTCTACCCACTTGGATACATAGTCTACAGCCACTAAGATATACTCATTTCCAAAAAATTTGGAAATGGTCCCATGAAGTCTATCCCCATACATCAAAAATTTTTACAATTAAAATTGGATTCATCGACATCATATCTTTCTTTGTGATCCATCCTATTTATGGGCACCTAACACAACTTTTATAGTATTCATGGATATCTCTAAATAAGTTAGGCCAATAGAATCCATATTGGAGCACTTTAGCTGCAATCTTTTTAGCTCCAAAATGACCACCACAAGTTTGGTCATGGCAAAAGGATAAAATGCTTCTAACTTCATTATCTGGGATACATCTTCTTATGATTTAATTAGGATATTATTTAAATAATATGGATCATCCCAAATAAAATATTTAACTTGAGAGAAAAATTTGTTCTTGTCCTGAGTCATCCAGTGCATGGGAATCTTGCCGGTAGCCAAATAGTTTACTATGTCAGCATATCAAGGTTCAATTGTTACCACCATAAGTTGCTCGTCAGAGAAGGACTCATTAATAGGTAGTTGCTCAGTTGGTGCGATTGCTAATCAAGATAGATGATCTACCACTATATTTTTGGAACCCTTTCTATCTTTGATCTCTAGGTCAAATTCATGTAAAAGAAGTATCCATCTGATTAAGCATGCCTTGGCATCCTTTTTTGAAAGAAAGTGTCTAATGGCAGAATGATCTATGTAGATAATCATGTGAGAACCCACTAAGTAAGATCTAAATTTCTCTAAAGCAAATACTATAGCTAAAAATTCCTTCTCAGTAGTTGAATAATTTAGCTGTGCAACATTTAAGATTCTACTAGCATAATAGATCATTTATGATAACTTATCAATTCTTTGATCTAGGACAACTCCTATGGCATGATCTGATGCATCACACATAAACTCAAAAGGTTAAGTCCATACCGATGGATGAATAATTAGGATCAAGGTCAATTTCTTCTTTAAATGTTCAAAGGACTCGAGACATGCAGTTGTGAAATCAAATTTAACATTTTTAGTTAACAAACTAGTTATGGTTGAGCCACTTCGCTAAAATCTTTAATAAATCTTCTATAAAAATCAGCATGTCCAAGAAAAGAGTGAATTTCTTTTACTAATTTTTGTGGTGGAAGGTTTTCAATTAAATCTACTTTGGCTTTATCCACTTCAATACCTCTTTTTGAAATTACATGACCAAGGACTATTCCTTCCTTAACCATAAATTGATATTTTTTCTAATTTAAAAGTAGATATTTTTCTTACATCTTTCTAAAACCAGTCTGAGATGATGTAGATATTCGAAAAAGGTAGATCCAAAAATAAAAAAGTCATCCATGAAAATTTTTAAGAACTGTTCTACCATATCAGAGAAGATGCTAATCATGCACCTTTGGAATGTAGATGGGGCATTACATAATCCAAAAGACATGCATCTATAGACGAAGGTTCCAAATGGATAGGTAAATATTGTCTTCTCTTGATCTTCAGGAGCTATAGGAATTTGATTATAACCAGAATATCCATCCAAAAAATAATAAAAATCATACCCTGCTAACCATTCTAACATTTAATCTATAAGGGACAAGAAAAAATAATCCTTTCGGGTGGCCGCCTTTACTTTTCTATAATCAATACAGATCCTTCATCCAATTTGAATTTGGATTAGTACCAGCTCATTGTTATCATTATGTACTACAGTAACTCTTGACTTCTTGGGTACTACTTGAACTGGGCTCATCCAAGAATTATTTAAAATTGGATATATTATTCCATTGTCAAGGAGTTTTATTATTTTCTTTTTCATAACTTCTTTCATAGCTGGGTTGAGTCTCCTTTGGGGATCTCTTTTTGGCTTAGCTTTCTCTAATATGGATTCTATGTTGAACAATCGAGGGGCTAATCCCTTTTAAATCTACCATAGTCCATCCTAATGCTTCTTTATTTTATTTAAGGATGGTCAATAATTCTTCCTCTTGTATAGGGTCTAGGTCTGTTGAAATGATTATCGGTAATGTTTTTGATGGACCTAGATAGGCATATTTCAGGTGCTTAGGAAGAGATTTTAGTTCTAACTTGGGTGCTTCCTCCAAAGATGGTTTGAGTGATGGTTCAACTGTTATCTCAAGTAGTTTGACTGGAGACTCCCATCTTGACTCTATCTTATAATTATCAATTGATGAGAGTTCATTGGCCTCTTCATCTTCTTGGTCCATCAGAAATTCATAATCAAACTCTTCATCACTCAGGTCAATGGGCTCATATGTATTCTCTTGAATCAAGTTCACATCGCTTGTTTCCTTAATTTTATTTAGATGAAAAATATTCAACTATATACACATATTGCCAAAGATGAGTTTCATCAGTCCATTTCGACAATTAATTTGTGCATTAGCTGTAGCCAAAAATGGTCTACCTAATATTACTGGGATGTGACCCTTTGAGTTTGTGATAGGTTCAATTTCTAGAATAACAAAGTCTACAAGATAGATAAAATCACTAACCTTAATTAACAGAAATGACTTTACCTGTGCATGATCATTAAGTCTGGTTCATCAAGAAGAGACATTCCTCCATGACATGGTTAGGTGCACTATAGTCGTTGCACATGGAAGCAGACACTTGATTTACATTGGCTGATCTCTATAATTCTAAAGCCTTAAATTTTCATTGTAACATGGCAATTTTAGCTTCTAAAGCTAGGGTTGATGGAACTTGATGCATACCACCTCTTGTTGGCATAGGTTTTCTAGTTACCTCCCATTGCAGACTCTTTTTTGCTAGGTTCTCTAAAAATTGCCAGGCCTCATTGGCTTCTTTATACATGAATTGGCCCTGACACATCGACTCTAGCATAGTTCTTGAATTTGGCTCTAGACCTTCATAAATTATTTAACACAAACTCCAAGTTTTTATCCCATGATGTGGGATTGGCTTAAGAGATTCTTAAAATGGTCTAGATATTTCTAAAATGATTCACCCTCTAACTGGTAGAATTGGTTAATTTTATTTCTTAATTTTGCTATTTTATGACGAGGGAAGAATTTTCTTAAGAATACTTTGACAAAGCCATCCCATGTTATGATCGAGTGGTTGGGCAGACTATATAGCTATTTTTTTGCATTTTTCTTAAGGACAAAATTAGTTAGTCTTAGTTTAATGGCATCCTTCGAGAGCTAGTGTATTCTCATGGGTCACATACTTTCTCAAATTCTCTAATGAAAATATATGCATCTTCAATCCCGATGAACTTAGGGAGCATGTTGATGATTTAAGATTTAATTTCAAAATTGGTTGCATTGGTCTTGGGTAATTGAATATAAGATAGTTGGGCTGAGCCCACAAGATAGCAAAGATCCATTAGGATCTGAGGTTCTTGATCTATCTCACTCATTGTGGACTCAGCAATTTCTTGAATTATGATAGGATTTGGATCTATTCTTACAAACCGATCAAATTTTCTTTTTCAAGTTGCTATTTTATAATTTTATTTATTATATATATATATATATATATATTAATTTTTTTTAAAAAGATGAGAGAAAAGAAAGAAAAAAGTTCTAAAGATGAGACCTAAGAAGTCCTAAATATAAAGATGAAAGAGAGAAGAGTGCTTTAATTAGATTTGAATTTGGTGTTACTTGCAATCAAGTTAAGCAAGCACGGACTCTCTATCCTAGGGTTAACCTAAATCTAGACAGCTTCTAACTATTTCAAGATCACCTTTGAGCACTCCAAGCTCAAAATTGGTTAACTAATTTGGCCAGATAAGTGTAAGATGTGGAAGGTTTTCTACTTGTTGCTTTTCTTAGACATCAAGTGAGTTGGTCAGATCTGACAATGGAATCAATTGAAAATCATAATCTTTAAACCACTTACTTTAGACACCGAGTAATTAACCAACTCAAATCCGATCCAACTCTAGGATTTTTCTATCCTAATGAGCTCAAAAATCCTTAAGAGCCAACGTCTAATTGATTTTAAATTAAGATATAGGTCAATGCAATATGAAGGATGGTGGTTTGTGGGCTAAGAAAGGATGATCAAATCTCTATATTATCTTATTTAATAGGTTGTGCCCTTAGAGTATATTATAAATATGTAATGCAAATCAAGCAAGATGTACAATCAAGTTAAAAATTAATTTTATTTAATATTTATGGTTACTCTAAATTATTTAAGTATTATGAGATGTCGGTGATTTTTTTAAGGGTTTATGGTTTTATCTTTTTATAGATTTTTTTTTTGGATTTTTGATTGTGTGATTTTGCAAAAGAAAGTAAATTCTAGTGATTAAATCTTAAACAGCGATAAATTGATCTAAATTACAGAAAGCAAGAATCAATTATAAAAGATAGTAAAAACTAATTTTTGGAGCAATAAAACTCTTATTTATTTATTTATTTATTTATTTTAAAATCGACTGTGCCAAGATCTTTAGCAATGGTGCTAAAAATTTGATGTCGATCATTAAAGTAATAAATAAAAATTAAACCTAACTTACTGTGGATTAGAATAGTAGTGAGTCGAGTATCAATTTCCTCAGAAATCTAGGATAGCTAATTTAAAAAAGGAAAGAAGATTGTTTGTTTGGTTTTTTTTTTTAAATTCTTAAAGCAGTAGAAAATTAAAAAGTGATAGAAAAGTAAAATTAATTGTTAATGAATTAATTAAAAAGAAAAAATTATCTTAAGTTTCAGTTCCATCTTCTTTAAGTTTATAATTGATCATGCAATCTCTTTACTATCGACATGCAATCTTATACTTCTTTCTTTGATCTAGTTCTAACATAACCTATTTTACCAAGCATGGACCATATCTAACATGATCATAATCCATCTCACAGACATAGATTATTTAGATCATGAAATTAAAGAACATAAAATATTAATTTAATAAATCTTATAATTTATTCTAACTTGAGTATGGACCATATCTTTCTATAATTACGATCTATTTTTTTAATTATAAATTATAAAAAATTTAACATTAAAGCATAAATAAGATTGGCATGCAAAAGATAGATAAAGAAATTTTATTGCTTAAATAAAAAAAATATGGTTTAAATCATAAACTCTCGTACTGAAGACTTTTCTTACTCTCTAGAGACACGAGATCCTTAGCCAAGCATGCTTGAGAATTCTTCCATCATTGACATCTTCAAACTTCTTAGTTGGAAGAAAAAGAAAAGAAAAAAGTGAAAAGAAAATACCCCCCCCCCCCCCCCCCCCCGCCTCTTTGCTTCTGGCGTGATTAGGGGTTTAAATAGAGAAGAAATCATGATTTTTACGGTCTTTTCCGAAGTCCAATTTGAGTTTGGCTCAAATTGTTTCATGCTGATGAATTCTGGCCATTGGATGGACTTCTGGAGCTGATTTCGGTCGTTGGATGGAGCCAAAAAGCCGCTAGATCGCATCTGAGAACTGGGATTTAGTGCTTGCTATCGGATGCCGATCGGCATCGATTTCAGTCGTTCATTAGCGTGCGATGAATCCTAGAGAAACTCTAATTAAAACCAACCTTCGACTCCAGCCGTTCAATCCCATCCAGAATTGATATCGTCTATCAGATGGCGCAACTAACTCCCCTCACCCGCTGGATCGTGAAAAAGCCCGACCCACAACTACAGTAAATCACAACCTTAAGCTGCGATGTTTCTAGCATAAGGTTAATATCAATCGGACCGGGTTCGCTTGCCTACGGTCTGGCACTGGGCCGGTTCTTGCTGGACCAACTGGCCTAATTATTTATCTTTTATTTAACTTTCGAACTTTGTAACTTTATCAATTTAGCTCTGATTTATATAAAATTTGATCTGTTTGAACCCATAAATCAAGCTCTTTATAGTGGTAGACTTTTTTTTATAAAATATTAATAAAAATATCAATTTTTTAAAATAAATATCAAATATTATATGATTTAATGCTATTATTTAGTAATTTATGATAATTATCAATCACTTTTCGTGTTATCTCCATGGGTAGAAATGTTGATTTTAGATTTTTGAAGAATAGATTTAATTTTGGGAAGAAATTGAAGAGACTAGGTTAAAAAAAATTTTGTTCCTAGAAGACATTGACCTATCCCACCCTAGTTAGAAAAGTTTACTCCAATTTGAAAGGTGAAAGTAGGGTAATAGAATCTGAAGTTAAGGGTGTGCTAATGTTTGATTCTGAGAAATTGGGAAGAATTTTAAGAATGAGAGCTGAATGGAGGTTAACAAAAAAATTAGAACAAAAATTTGAAGAGCTTAAGTACATTTTGGGAAGAGTGGATATCAATGATATAGAGAATATAAGTGCTAATAGATTGTCTATTGAGATGCACCAACTACACCGTATAATGAGCTAGATTTTCTTCCCCAAGACCAATAGATTTGATTTTGGGTCAGGCTGGGATGTTTCTTTCATGTAACATGTGATTAGATAAATTCTCCTAAACTTATCGGTCCCAATCATCAGACTTATAGAGGATATTGCAGGGAGATCGAGGACATCTCTATCCTATGGGATAGCATTGACTCTAGTATTTTAGGAGCATGGGACAGACCTCGATAAAAAGACTACTCGAGTCTTTATGCACATTGACACTTACAACGAGCACTCACTGCGCCGTATGGATTTTGAAAAATAGGATGTTCATTGGATCCGATGAAGGGCTCAAGCTCAGGCAGATAATTCAATTGAGGCTCCACCTATAGTACTAGCATCAGACATTCCTACTGAGGAGCCAGCAGTACCAATAGAGCAAACTGAGGTTGACCATCCAGAAGCATCAGATAGACCATCCACTTCACTACATGAGGATATACTGGTTGAGAGGGTCTCCCTAAGGATTATTTCAATGGTCAGCTCAAAAATTCAGCGACTCGCTTCAAAGGCCATGTCACTGCCTAGAGAGGAGGCTGCTTAGATGAGATAGGAGAATGATCGAATCATGCAAGACATGAGATAGGAGACTGCACGACGATATAGGAGGTTTCTACTATGAGTGTAGATGTTTCGGGCTAGCCATCTGGAGATACCAAACCACACTCACCTTCTCAACCTAGACCTAGTTCTTAGAGCCTCTAAAGCCTTTGTTAGGGTGCTAGGACACACTATACAGAACTTTAGCTTACCCTAGCAATCCTCTTTCTGATAGGTTTACATGAAATTTTTTGTTTGGACTTTTAGATGTTTGTTATCATTATAAACAACTTATGTAAGCTTTTTTTAGAAATTAGTGCAAAGCAATCTTTTAGTCAATCTGTGTCTACCAGAGTGAATGCTGTGCTTGTTTGAAATTCTTTTTGGAAAATTTATGTCAATTAAATGCTTAATTTGATCCTTAACTCACTCAATTGATGCTTACTTAATCTTAAAAATAGCTTTGTTAAAAAAAGATAGAGGGAGAAAGCAAATTTTTACTCTTAAAAGATTACTTGATTGAAAATATCTTGATATAAAGAGAAAAAATTATTTAAGATAAATTGATTACTAATTTGGCATTAATTAAAGATTAATGTGGTCTCAATTAAAAGCACTGAACTTGAAAGAAAAAGAGGGAGAATAAATTTTTGAAGGTCATATGATGAAACTTCTAGTTCATGAAAAAAGAGGGGAGAAAAATATCATGTGATGAAACTTCTAGTTTTACCCTTACAAACAAAAGAAGAAATATTTTTTGAAAATTAACAACTTTGATTTGATTAGAAACACTATTGAATTTGAATATTGATCCTAAAACTCCCAATCAATTATTTTTTTTCTTCTTATGTTTTCTTAAATTGAGCACTCTTGTGTTTCTTCTATTTCCTCAATTTTCTTGATTTTATTGCCAAAACCTTTTGATAACTAATTGAAGTTAAAGTGATTTCTTTTGAAACATATTTTTGCTCCAAATAAATTGAATTTTGAAACTCATGATGATGAATATTTCATATTTCAATTTTACAAATTTTGGAGTTAGGTTGAATTGGTAATAATTTTTCACTCCAAGAAATGAATGTCAAAATTGATATTATTTGAGTCTTTTTGCAAATCATTCAAATTTATAAAGATTTCACACATTTTTTGATGTGCATTGAAAAAATCTTTATAAAATTATTTTTATTCTAATACTATTTTTTATACATTTTTGATATATATGTTTTCAAAGCTTAATTGATTGAAATCTCTTGAAAAAAGAAAAGAATAAATGTTAAATTTGATATCATATTTAAAAATTTTTGATGTGTTTGTTTTACTGCTCAATTCTTTAAAAAAAAATTTAAAAATTAATTTAAAAATCTAAATTGATGGTATCAAATGAAAATTTAGCATCAAACATACTTAGTATCAAATATGCTAAAATGACTTAAAAAGCTCTATCCCTCAATATTGATTTGAAAAATCTAAATTTAATCCATTTAGAAAGGGAGAGAATGGTATCAATATAAATTTGATATCAAACATGCTTATTTTCATATTAAATATTTCATAAAGTTCAAATTTGATATCCTCTTGAAATTAAATCAAAATTATCTAAATTTGATATATTTTTCTAAAGTTTGATTGATTTTGATGATATTTCTTGATTCTTTCCATGATCTTTTTGATATTAACAAAAAGGAAGAGAAAAATTATTGAGTATATTTTATGCATAAGCTTACATATTTCATGCTTAAAAGTTTTTGAAATATCTTGAAATGCTTGAAACATCTTAGATCATTTTAAAAGGCATGAAGATCCTTAAAATCTGGGAATCTGATTTTAAGCTAAATTGGAGCTTTCATGAAGTATGCATTTATATTTGTGTACATTCTCACTTCATATTTTATATTAGCCAGTTAATTGAAATACACTAATTTTATTTTTATGCATATACTCAAAATTTTGCTATCATCAAAAAGTGAAAGATTGTTGATCCCATGATTAATTTTGATGATTGCCAAATTTTGAGTATATCATATACCTAATCATGCATTTTAAGAATAGTTGTAAGTCTTTTCAAGTGTTAAAATTAAAAAAATAAATCAAGAAAAAGATTTCTACAAGATTCACTAAGTCAAGATTTTTAGAGAAGAAAAAATCAAGTTCGGACTTAGTGGAGTCGACCCCAGAAAGAAAGAAGCCGACCCTTATACTAAAATGGGCTAAAAAAAGTAAAGACTTTAATTTTTAGGATGGCTAGAAGTCGATCCCAAGGATAGAGGAATCGACCCAGCTTGTTGGCATAAACTAGCACGCAGAGGGGATGACCCATGGGTCGACCTCTATTGCAGAGAAATAGAAAATAAAAAGATGATTTTTTTGAAACTCAGAAGGAGTCGACCCCAAGATAAATGGAGTCGACCCCAGAGCGGATGGAGTCAACCCCAAGAAAAATGGAGTCGACCCCAAGTACGAGATAAGCTATAATAGCTAGTTTTCTGTACTTCTCTAATCGGCCTTTCTCCATTTCAACGGCTATTTCAAATTCTCCAACGGTCCAAACTTCCTCTCAAGCCACTTCTAAGACCATAAAAGGCTAGAGATTCAATGGGAAAGTAAGGAAAGTAGATTGAAAGTAGAATTAATTCAAGATTGAGTGAGCTTCATTGAATATCCATCAAATAGGAAAAAAGAGAGGAACCAAGCTTCAAATTCAAAGAGCTTCCAAGAGACATTTTCTACAAGTTCTTAAGCATCCTCTCAGCAATTAAAGAAGAGTGTTCAAGCTTCATATAAGCCGACCATTCAACCTCTTCTTCGAAAATAAAGAGTTTTTCTATTTTTCTATTTTATGCTAAAATTTCATACTTATAATTTTGTTTCTTTACAAGTTTCTTTAGAAGAAAGAATCTTGAAAAATAGGCTGATCCAAGCCTGTAATTAGATATTGTATAAGTTTTGTTTGATGCATTTAGGTTAAAACGAACTGGATTATTAGTGAGTCCAAAAAACTAACGATGTAATATTTTGGTTGGTGCTCCTGTGAAAATTAACTAGATTAGTTTGTAAGCCTAGGAAAACAAACATAATATAATCAAGAAAGGATTGTAGTGAAAATTTTAAGAAAAGCTTGAAGAGTGGACGTAGATGCGGGTTGCTCTGAATCATTATAAATTTTATGTGTTTGTGTTGTGACTTTTTTTGCTTACATTACTTGCTTTTAATTCTAGCTTAGCTTAGTTTTTAATTCTTATTTAGCAACATATATGTTTTAATTCCGCTGTTACAAATTACTACATACATTACTCACTTCACATTCACTTTGATAAGTTGAAATTAAAGGACATAATTGATTTAGAGTTTAATTTGACTAAAATTCTATAAGAACCCAATTCACCCCACCTCCCTCCCCTCTTGGGTTGCTACCTCTAGGCATATGACCAGTTTTACAAACACCATTAAGACCATCAAGTCGGATGTGGCCAAGGCCCGGGAGCTAGCTAAGGCCTCATAGAAGGCAGCCGAGGTAGCTGAAGCCGAAATGAAGCATCTAAAGGAGGTGCTTGAAATAGCAGAAGCTACAAGGGCAAAGGTTGAAGCCGACAAGGCTTCAAAAAATAAGAGAAGAAAGATGATAGAGGCCAAAGTTGCTAAGGCCAAGAAGAAGGCCGAATGCCAAATTATGGAGGTGGAAGGGCTCACTGTGGAGGCTTTCAAGACCTCACTGGAGTTCACCGAGATAAAGGTGCAATTCGATAGGGAGGCTTTTGAAGCTTGGCAAGAGGTATGCCATCAGAAGATTGCAGACCGCCACTCAAAATGGGACCTCTCTTTCCTAGATGATGAGGAGGGAGATGATCCCCCTATGGTAGTTGAGCCCTCAACAGTAGAAGAGCCCCTATCAGGGTTAGTGGCTGATGAGGTACCTACGCTGGATGTAGCCGAAGTCCAACCTTTGCCGATGCCACCACCACCATCAATCAAAGAGTCTGGCCAGCCTGCCAATGCCGCCCCAAGCTCCTTGACCGCCCTCTAGTTCGAGGTCAAGGAGATCTAAACTTATAGTATTTTTTTTACTTTTTATTTTTCTATCACTATAAAAAGCTTTTTCATTAATAAAATGAAATTTGCTTTCTTTTACCTCGTGTTGTCTTTAATTGTTGATTCATGCATGCATGTTCTGTAAGTAGTTGCATGGGTGTGGAGACTATGATCATCCTCCCATCTACCTTCATGTTGACCCTTTACCCCATGCTGTGCCGATCAAGGTTTGCCTTGAGACTCTTGAGAAAGATGCTAGCCGAGCTAAGAAGAATGCTGCTGAAGCGGAGCGGAAGCTCCTAAAAATGAAGAAAAGTTATGAGGAGGTTTTGGTAGAAATTAAATATTGGAGGTCAACCATCTAGAATGACACCAAAGCACATGTTATAGAAAGGTCTCGGCTGACTGATGAATGCAAAAAATTGGCTAAGGTGATAAAAGAGAAAACATGGGGTGTAGTTGCAAAGACTACTTAGTATCGTACCAAGCCCACTCGGCCTAGGAGAGAATATCCCACTTTAGTGTAATACATCAATTCTTTGAAGTTAGCCAAAGAGGTGAGGTGGGGATTGGCTGAGAAAATTGGATGGCTTTGAAATGAACTTTATACTACCCGAGAGAGAATCTTTAGCCTTAGTAGTTCATTAGATGACGAAAGGCATTCTTCTGCTAAACTTTCGGTGAAGGTGATGGAGTGTACAGCAGCAGTGGAGGCTTTAAAAGATTAGATTGAACAACAGAAAGCCAAGCTCGCTACCACCCACTTCGACATATCATTCAAGGCCTTCAAGGTTACCAGCATGGCTTTAAGGCTGGTTTCTTAGAGTGCAAGGTCTTGACTTAGCGGCTTTTCCCCGAGATAGATGTCTCCTCCCTCAAGGTTTCGAACGAGGTGGAGATTCTGATGATCGGCTCCCTCGAAGCCTTAGCCACTGAAGTTTCCTAAGAAATGCAGCATGACAAAAGCTTCCAAGCCGAAGATGGCCTTCTCGGTGTTAAAGTATTCTCGATGTACTCTCTCCCATTTTTTTTTTTTGAGGTTGCCTGTACCTAGTGGCGCCAACATTGTAACTCCAGCTTTTAAATGAAATACACTTTTCAAATTTAAATTCTATGTTTATTTGCAATCTCAAATTTGATAGCTTTTAGGGTTACCCCAACATCGAACAAACTAAGGCTTACCTTGGCGTCGAATGAACTTAGGCACCTTAGGAATGAGGTTTTTCTGATGATCCTCTTTAATTAAGAGCAAAGTGCCTTTCGACCTCCCTTGCTTAGGAGCGAGGGATTTCTAATTTCCCTTGTTTAAAAATGAGATTCTTCCAATCTTTGTCATTTGAGAATCGAGGGTCTTCAGATCTCCTTCGTTTACGAACAAGGAGTTTCTCGATCTCCCTCATTCAAGAATAAGGATTTTTTCATCTCCCTTATTTAAGAATAAGGATTTTCTAATCTCTCTCATTTAAGAATAAGGATTTTTTGATCTCCCTCAATTAAGAACAATGATTTTTTTCAGCCTATCTTACTTAGGAGTGAGGACTTTCTCTGACTTACCTTGCTTAAGAGCAAGGAGTTTCTTCTAACCTACCTTGCTTACGTGCAAGGAGTTTTCATCGACCTACCTTGCTTAGGAGCAAGGAATTTCTGCTAGTGGCCATTTGGAGTTTTCATCCTAGACATCACAAAAAAAAATATTTGAAAAAGGAGCCATTCATTAAATTAACATCACTGATAATACATTCATAAATTTTTCGAATTCCATGGCCAAGGTAAGAGGGTTCCTTCGAGCTACTTCAACGAATAAGTGTTAGGTCTGATGACTTCATCTACCTCGTAAGGGCCTTCCTAGTTTAGAAATAGTTTGTCTTACTCGCTTGGTTAGGAGACATCCGCTCTGCATAACACCAAATCTTCGACCTTGAAGGTCTTGCCCTTGAGCCGAGAGTTATTGTATCAAGCCACCTTGCGTTGATATGCTATCATTCTGATGCGAGCTCTTTCTTGGGCTTCCTCCAATAAGTCTAGATTCTCTCAGAGTCCTTCTGGACTGCTTTGCTCATCAAAATTCTCAACTCACATCAAAGGGACTCTAATCTTGACAAGGATCATAGCTTCGGTTTCAAATGCCAACCTAATTAGAGTTTCTCCAGTAAAAGTCCTTTGTGTGGTTCGGTAAGCCCATAATACATGATAAAGCTTATCAGCCCGAGTGTCTTTTGCTTGGTCCAACCTTGCTTTTAGGCTCTATAATAGAGTTTGATTTGTTACCTCGACACCTCCATTTGTTTGGGGTTGGCTCATGGATGTGAGATGGTGTGATATGCCCAATTTTCTGCAAAACTCGACAAATTTGACTTTGATGAATTGACGATCATTATCGATGATCAACACCCAAGGCAAACCAAATCTGCATATAATGGACTTCCAAACAAAGTCCTTTATCTTGGTGATGCATGCAAGTAGCTCAGCTTCTACCCACTTGGTGAAGTAGTCCATGGCAACCAATAAAAATTTTTATTGTCCCAATGCTAGAGAAACAGCCCAAGGATATCCATCTCCCACTATACGAATGATCAAAGCTTATGGGGGTGAGCAATGCCACTAGTTACCATTAGATATTGATGTTTCTTTGACATCAATCATACTTTTTAACTATGTCGGCTACGTCTTGTTGCATTGTTGGCCAATAGTAGTCCTGTTGAAATAGTTTATAGGCCAGTGACCTTGCTCCCAGGTGGTTCTCAGATAATCCTTCATGTACTTCATGTAATGCATAATCGACTTTGGACGAACGTAGATATCTAAGAAGAGGTAGGGAGTATGATCTTTTGTATAACTTTCCTTCGTGGAGAACATAGCAAGATGCTTGGTTGCTCAACTTTTGAGCCTCCTTTGGATCCCTAAGGAGCATGCCTTCTTTACTATACCAGATCAATGGATCGATCTAGCTAGACTCATGATCTACCTATAGCACTGTTATGGGTTCTTCAATGCTTTGCCTCTGTACAACTTCAAAAAAGGACTTTTTGGGTAGGGCGCTCGGGGCCAAGGTTGCCAACTTAGATAGGAGATCTGCTCAGGAGTTTTTTATCTTTGGAATTTGTTGGATGTCAAAACTAACAATGACTGAGGCAAAATCTTTTACCTTCCACAAATATATTTTCATATTTTCCTTTAGGGCTTCATAATCTCCTCAATGTGTCCGACCATCAACTGCAATTCACTGCAGACCTTCAAGTGTTCTATCCCTAGCTCTTTTGCTATTTTAAGTCCTATGGTCAGGGCTTCATATTCAGCCTCATTGTTGATAGCCGGAAGTTCTAAGTATAAGATATATTCGGCAACAGTTCCCTTTGGATTGATAAGGATCAATCCGACATCAAAATCATAAGTGTTTGACAATCCATCCGCATGAATGGTCCAAGAGTCTAGCTCTTTGGACAAGCCTATATCTACTTTAGGTGGATCTACTCTTGCTCTAGAGGGACCTTCTTCTGGTTACTTGGGTTCAACAAATTCCAGAATTGTGCACTCTACCATGAAGTCTACCAACATCTAGGCTTTGATTGAAGGTCGAGGCCAAAATTTCATATCGAACTTAATAAGCTCGATTGCTCATTTCGTAATTCGACTAGATGTATCAGGCCAATGTGCAGGATGGTCTTCAATGGCTGGTATGTTAGGAGCATTATTGTATGAGCCTAAAACTAAGGCCAAAGCTTCCTTGCCATAATTATCAAGGCAAAGATTAGCTTTTCTTGCCTCGTGTACCTCATCTTTGCAACTTAAAGGATCTGGCTAATGTAATAAATTGATTTCTAGATCCTATTTTCTTCACAGACCAAAATAGCACTTATCGCTATAGGCAAGACTACCAAATACAGATGCAACTCCTCATCGGGCTTCGACTTGCCAAGAAGTGGAGAAGAATCAAGATATAGCTCTTCAGTTTCTCAAATGCTTGTTGGCACTCCTCGATCCATTGAAAGTTCTTTGGATACTTGAGGACTTGAAAGAAAGGGAGACAGTGCTCTGCCGATCTAGAAATGAACATGTTCAGCATTACTACCTTCCCTATGAGGCACTAGACCTTCTTTATAGTTCTCGAGGAATTCATCTCTTGCATAGCTCGGATCTTTTCTGGATTTGTCTCTATCCTATGCTTCAACATTATGAACCCTAGGAACTTCTTTGAGGTAACTTCGAAGGCACACTTAGTTGCGTTCAGCTTCATCTTATACTTCCATAGAATAGCAATGGCTTCTTCAAAGTCATTAATATGGATCCCTAAAGACTTATTTTTAATGAGCATATCATCCACATAGACTTTCATATTGTGTCCGATCTACTTCTTGAAGATCTTCATTACAAGACATTGATAAGTTGCACATTCATTTTTTAGTCCAAAATGCATTACCCTATAGCAAAACAAACCCTGGTAAGTAATAAAGATGATTTTCTCCTCATCTTTAAATGCCATTCGTATTTGATTGTAATCGAAAAAGACATATATGAATGTAAGAAGATCATGGCCTGAAGTGGCATCTACTAGCTGATCGATTTTGGATAGCAGATAGCTATCCTTCGAGTAAGCTTTGCTCAAGTCTATGAAGTCTATATATATTCGCTATTTTTTATTTGCCTTCTTGACGAGGACCATGCTTGCGATCAAATTAGGATATGTTACCTCTCGGATGAACTTGACATTGAGTAGCTTGTCTACTTGCTCTGCAATTGCCTTTTGGCACTCAAACGCAAAACTCTGCTTCTTTTATTTCACGGACTAGTAGATAGGGTACATGTTCAAGTGGTGGGTCATCATCATTGGGTCAATGCCTAGGATATCAGCAGGTGCCCAGGTGAAGATATTAGTGTTCTACAAAAAAAAAAAAGATGAGTTGATCCTTGGTTACCTACTCCAAGTTCAATCCGATCTGGACATTGTAATCTTTATTCCCATCCTCTAAGGGGATTGCAATAAGATCCTCAACTAACTCTCTATGCTCCTTAGCCAGCTCGTCTCGAGTGTCTGCCCATCTATAGGACATATTTTAAGGCATTTTACTCCCTGCAGTGTGATGGTGTAATATTGTCATGCTAAGGCTTGATCTTCTTAGAGTTCTCTGACCCAATGCTCTGTCAAAAATTTTATCTTCAAGCAATATATAGATACAATGGCTCAAAGTGCATTGAGCCCTAATCGTCCGATGATGGCATTGTAAGCTGAAGGTGCTCTGACCACTAGAAAATTAGTGTGGATAATAGATTGCCAAGGGGCTCACCAGCCACTACATACCGATAAGGTGATCACTCCTTCGATCGGCACAGCATCTCTCAAGAATCCCATGAACAAAAAATCTAGCTATCCTAGCCAATCCGTAGGTATGCCAATTTTGGACAAAGCATTATAAAATAATACATCGACGAAGCTTTCATTATCAACTAAAATATTGTGTATATCATAATTTGCTATATTTAAAGATACGACGACCGCATCATTGTACGAAAACTGAATTTCTTAGACATTTTCTTCGATGAAGGCAATAGGTTCTTCAATTCATCGCCTCTTCTGAGCTCCCCCAATTTGCTATCTTCATTGCCTTGATGTCCCCCAACTATTGTGTTTATTACCCCCATCGGAGATCAGTTCTCCATGGATTCCTCCTACTAAGATAGCTTGAGCAGCTAAAATGGTCTTGGCTGATCTTCAAGTCTCTCCCACCGATGCTGAATGAATCGATCCAACCGTCCATGCCATATAAACTCCTCGATTTTATCTTGGAGTTAAATGTATTCTTCTGTATCATAGTCATGTTGCATTAGTAGAGGCAATACTTATTGGGATTGCGTTGGTTCGGCTTGGACTACATCCTACCCACCCTAGGCGGTTGCTCCCTTATCTCCATTAGCACCTACATTCTAGGAGTATTTAGGGGGGTATGGTTAGTCAACTTTCTTAGCGGTGATGTTCGCCACACTCTCCCATTCGGACTCCTGGGTTGGCAATTCCAAGGTGGGGTTCTGAATCTTTGACGTCAAGATGGTGTCTTGTAGCACTGACATCCTTCTTTGTGGTCCCTCGCATGAGAGAGATCCTACTGGATTCTCCTTGCTTGCACTCCCTGGCAATGTCAGCATTGCATAGCTTGAAAGCCTCTTCAGCACGCACATATTTTCCACCTAAGCTAGAATGCTGGCGAAGTCTTAGGGATATGTCTTCTCCAACAAGAAGAGAAGGTCATTTTTTAAGAGACCGCCCTTCAAAGTAGTCATGGCAACCAATTGGTCCAAGTTGCGGACCTCAAGTATAGCAATGTTAAAGCAGGTTACATAAGCTCAAATGAACTCTCCCTTCCTCTACTTGATGTTAATGAGTGAGTCCGATCCTCTTTGCTATCTTCAGCTGCTCATAGAATGGGCTACGAACTCTCTGCCCAGCTAGTCAAAGAAATGAATGGTACCTGATCTCAGACTTGAGTACCAATGCCGAGCTATGTCTTTTATAGTGGAGGAAAAGGCTCGATACAGAATAGTGTCTAGTGCTCCATGGATAAGCATCACGATTTTAAAAGACTCCACATGATCAATGGGGTCAGTTGTCCCATCATAGTTCTTTAATTGCGGGAGCCTGAAATGGGCAAGAAGTAGCTCCTACATGATTTTGATGCTAAATGGTGGGTTGGAAGAGTGGAACCTATGATTTTGCACCGATGGCAGTTGCAGAGTACTTCTATCCACTGGTTCATCTCCTATAACTTCTTATTGACATCTGTGTCTCTGGTGGTGTAGGCCTCGAAGCACTATGAAGGAGATCAACCCAAGGTGGAGTCATGTCTGGAGCGAGGACTCGAGCGTTGCTATCTTCTTCACTCCATTCTCTTGGGCCGACTATCGTGGGTCTATCTCCCCCACTCAAGGCTTCACGGGGGGGCCTGCAGTTGCTCCTATGATGGCATCTCATGTGGTGCGAGGTTAGGCTGCTACATAGCCTGCATCGCTTCTGTCAGGTTCTTCACCTACTGTAACAGCTAGTTGAATTGATTGACGCTCACCACTGCTACTAGCTAGGATGGTAGAGGTGGGACCTCCGGTTGCTATGCCTAGGATTGATGATTGATCGGATTCTCCACCGATCGAAAAGTGGTGGCATTAGAATGCTAGAAAGATGCTCTATACGGTGCCATCACTTCTCGATCACATACTTCTTTAAGAATGTAGAAGCAGAAAGATCCTTTCTCTAGTACCAACTTTGTTACTATAGAATTCTGACTCTTGTCAGAGTAGCTAGGGTGGGTGGCATCTAGTCTCCCGGTAGCAAGACTTTCAAAAAGTCCTAATCGGAATTGACTCTAGTAGGATCCCTTCAATGTTCAAGTCAGGATTCTGGAATAAAAATGGAGCATGTGAAAGAGATAGATGACATACTTGAGTCCTTTGAGACTCCTATTTATAGATAGAGTTCGGAGCCATTTGTGGGGCACTATCCATGGGTTATCCTAGTCGGATTGGGTGTGATGGAGTGACGTTTGCGGCTCTCAAGATTATGCGGTTAAAACAGTCTTATTCGGATCATAGCTAGCCGTCACAAGGTAGTTGCATAAATTCAAAAATAGAGTGCAGAAATTCTAGAGTAGATCGGACCATACTAGAGTTGGGTCAGTTGATAGCTGGGATCAAACATCGATAGAGTTAACACTAGAATGGGATTTGCGGTCGCCGAACTCACTAGAGGGAGGTTGGTGGATAGCAAGGATCACAAGTCACCGAATTCAATCAGCAGTTGGAGGTCAGCAGGCAATGGAGATCGGAAGTTACCAAACTCAATAGGAGCTGGAGGCCAGTAGGTAGTGGGGATTGAAACTCGCTGAATTCATCGAAGGCTGGAGGGGATTGGTGACTAGAATAGATCGACTACGAAATAGGGATTGGTGGTGTCTAAAGAGGAATTAGCGACCGGAGTGAGGTCAATGGGTAGTGGGGATTGGTAACTGTCAAACTCACCAGATGGAGAAGTAGGCTTCGGCAGCCACCAAATTCACCGAAACGAGGAATTGGGATCGGCAGCCACCAAACTCTCCAGAGGGAGGGGTGAAGATATGCAGCTACTGAACTCACCAAAGGAAGAAATAGGGATCGGCAGCCACTAAATTCAATGGCTAACAAGAGGTCAATGCGGTTGTCTCTCTGGACTTAGAGTCGGTTGATCATGCGGTGGAGATCGGCAGTGTTCGAGATGGCCATGTCTTCGGCTGGAATGATTTTGTCCCCAATAATTGGCTTTATATACGATTCTTTCAGCCTTGTGCGAGTCCAATGATGTCCTTTACTAATTCTGCCACTAGATATCTCCTCTGGCTGAAAATTTCACTTGGGTGCGTTGCTAACCTATGACAATTACATAGAGCTTCGTCAAATATAAACTATTGGCAAAAAGGAAAAATGAAATTGTTGTGACTGATATACTAAGGCTGCAGCTAATCAAGAAAAACAGGCATTCGAACCATGAAATTCAACCTGAAGCAAGCAAAGGGTGCAATCTTTTATCTAATATAAATGTCCATTAACTCGAACACTCAAAGACATTTGTTTGAATATGTATTTAAAACATCTACACTCACACGCAGCGTTGCAATTATTATAAACTATTGCACAAAAGGTACAAATTGATCAAAAAATTAGAGTAATACAACATATATAATGAAATAAATCATCTAGTAGCATGACAAAGCTATAGATGTTTTGGAAGATGGCACCTGGAGAAAAAGATTAGCTTTCTTTCGGTTGTGGATCTATTTTTTAGACATTTCGTAGCCATAAAAGTGTTGTTGTTTTCAAATTTTGATTTATTCTTACTAGGATAACTTTTTGTACAGACTAATCTAGAAGTAGCTGAAGAGAAACTTATGTGTGTATTGACTTATACTCACTTGCGTACGATATAGTTGTGGTCTTCTAATAGTTGATTCTACGGTGAATTTCATCCTAATTTAGTGTGTGATACAAAGAATTTGTAGGTTGTTGCCCTCTTTCTCATGAACTTTCAGTGGTTGATGTTTTGAGGTCTTGTGCTTTGGTGTGATAAAAATATAGCTTTCTTTCTTGCTTGAAAAGCTCTATTTTTAAAGCGCAAGCAGAGGTGATGTGGTAGTTTCCGTTTCTGGAGTGGTAGACTGAACTAAATGCTAGACATCTTGCCCAATTGGCTTGTGGGATTTGGAAATGTAATTTCAATTAATTTGTTTAAATCAAAAGTCAAGACCAAAATCAATACCCAGTTCAGAATATTGCCATTGTTCCAGAAATATAGAATCATACTTATCATGTTAGTACTTTGTTTTCTGTTCTTTTTATGATATCAATGGTGGAGGTCACAATTTCTATTCAAATCTGTGAGCATTCACACTTGGAACCTCTGCCCAGGATAAGGGCGCGATGGGTGCTAACGAGTTTAGCAGCCATAATCGCCCCAATTTGAATGGCTTAAAGAGCCTAACCATGTAATCATCAATGTGCATCAGCTAAATGAGAAAAGCACTGCAGTACCCAATCAGACATGCATACAATTTAATAATAGTTCATATACTATGGCAAAATATCTACTATTGAGAGTTTGAACATTCGTTGATGAAAAACAAAACTTCAATGGACAGAAGGGTCATGTTCACTTACCAAATTCTGGGTATATGTTGGGTGTTCAAGACAACACACGATCAATGAAAATCCTACAGGTGTGATTCATTAGATCAGAGATGGTGACGCTGAGAGCAGATGTGACAAGGTAAAACAGATCAGGCAATCCCTTCACTGAAGCAATGAGCTTCTTGAACAAAATATTTGCTGCAAGAAAGAATAAGACATCAGTTCCATGAAATAAGAGTAGAAATCCTCTTCAAGTTGATATGAATTTCAGTAACAACTTTCATTAAAGGTTTGAAGCGCATACCCATTTCCATTTTTTGCAAGTCCAAGCAGTTCGTATGTGGGGGTAATATGTCTCCAGTTTGTGCACCTACCCGCACTTGTCCAAGAGTTTCTTGAATAGATGACGTCCATATTTGTCTTTCGTGACTATATAAATGAAGAAGAAGGTACAACTCCATTCAGTATATCCTCCAGAATCACCATCCTACCATCATCCAAGACACTCAACAAAAGTGGCAATACTTCTTTTGTCCTTGCTAGCATGGGATTTATAGATCCCCTCATGACCAAGTCTCTCACCTCGCTAAAGTACAAATTATGTTTCACCGCTTCTACTTCAGCCATATGAAATCCAGACCCTCCTGATAAGGTATTCAAGAAAGGATTTTGGGAAACTAGATTCAATTGGCTGGTATGATGTCTGGGTTCCCTTAGTAACCTCTCACAAGAAGAGGATTGTCCTATGATACCGTGATGACAACCACCCAAATTGCTCCGAGAACTAGAAGCCTCAATGCCATCAATTACAGTACAGGTAGAGCCAGAATACCACACCAGGTTTATTGATAAAGGAGTGCCAACATAGGGGCTTGTTTGTGTAAAAAATCTTCCTAAATTATTCCCATCGAAGTTACAGCCTCCCTGAGCTTGTTTGTGTAAAAAATCTTCCTAAATTATTCCCATCAAAGTGCCTCTTTGCTCAAGGTTTCCTATACCATAAGATGTTTCTTGTGCATAGAGAGCAGACGGATTTAGATGATAAGTGCTATTGAAACCATTTGACCTGAAACGAGAGCTGCTTTCTTGAGTAGGATAATTTGAAGAAGGAAGAATGTCACTTACAAAACAAAGACGGAGGTAATTGTCGGTGATAGCTAGAAGCACTGCTTTTTCCAGAGCTCTAATCGAACTCGAGCAATTTGAGCTGCCGAAGGATCCAAAAGCCGACAAACGATCTATTAAAGTACTGGGAAGACCAAGGCTGAAGCCGCGGAGAGCATAAGAAAGTCTAAAAGGCATATAACCAAACATTTCAGGCCCTAACTCTAGAACAATGTGAAGTGGTGCTTTAGCATGTTCATACGAACTAGCGTGCCAGATCGCAAAATTCTAGTTCAAGTCAATCTTCAAAAAAAAGTATATAAATTTTGGTTCCATGACTTTCTATTTGAGACAAATCTCAAAAAAATGATGCGGGAGCATCCGAGACTACTGATCAATCCTTAAGTCCTGAGCAGATTCCTTCGGCAAAACAAACACTATCGGTACTTATTCATGCCAAGACTAACTTCGGTTACAACTTGCTTCGATGGGTTAAGGAATGATGATACCAATATCAAAATTCGTTGCTGATCGATGATATATCAAAGGGGAGTTATTCAGGATAAGTTCCATAGTGATTTAATGCTCTTTGGAAGTAGATATTTGCTAGTTATTGTTGGTGGACGAATTTTGAAGGCTGAAGAGATAAGACTCCTAGTCCCCATGTCATTTATTGCATTCCCTAGTTCCTAGACCTTTAATGCTATTTCAGTTTTGTTTAGTCTTTAATGTTTGGGTAGTTCCCATGTTGTTTTCAATTCTGAGTCTAATATCTATATAATGAGACATATTCTCATTTTGTAATCAGACTGGTTGAATGAATGAAAATTCCTCTTTGTGAGTTGAATTATTATCTCGATTCTTTATCCAACGTTGGTGGTGAATCAAACAGTTGAATGAATGAAAATTCCTCTTTGTGAGTTGAATTATTATCTCGATTCTTTATCCAACGTCGTTGGTGGTGAATCAAACAGTTCTTTATCCTTGGCCGGTGGAATTTCCTTTAAGCCTTGGTGGTGAACTGCAACTATCTCGGTCCTTTATCCTTGGCTGGTGGCTTGTGCCTTTAGGCTTAGGTGATAAACCTTCCATATCCTCGAGTTACACACATCCCCACAAACACAGTGCCTCGTCCACTTCCTCCCAGAATCGCTCACTCCACAGAGCTTATTTGTGGAAACTCAAAACACGAAAGTTGTAGATCTACGAGTCCTTGATCTGTGACTTTTGGAATCGGGTCAATCCGACCTGTATT
>QRFJ01001924.1:238878-361809 GCA_006176705.1 Cocos nucifera
AACTTTGTTGATTGGCTCCATGCCATTGAACGAGTTTTTGACTTCAAGTCCTACTCGGATGAGAAGAGGTGCAAGGTCGCTGTTCTGAAACTTACTAAATATGCTTCTCTATGGTGGGAGAATTTAAAGCATCAGCGAGCTAGAGAAGGGAAAAGCCGAATCAAGTCTTGGGATAAACTCAAGAAACTTATGAAGAAGAGGTTCTTGCCCGATACCTATAAGCAAGATCTGTTTCTCAAGTTGAATTCCCTAAGACAACAAGGGATGAGTATTGAAGAATATATTCGTGAGTTCGAACAACTCATGATGAGGTGTGAAGTTCCAGAAGTTCCCGAGCAAACCATCGCTCGATTCCTTGGTGGCATGAATCAGGAAATTGCTGATTTGGTTGAACTTCAGCCTTATTGGTCCTTCGAAGATGTTTGCAAGCTAGCAATGAAGGTTGAGAAACAACTAAAGAGTAGCAAGAGGTTTTCTTCCAGAACCTCCTCGAAGGGGACATCCTACTTTAGGGGTGCTTCCTCAAGCAAATATGAAGGTGTTTCGTCGAAAGCTAAGGGTAAAGAGAAGTTGGTGGAACCCGTCAAAGAAACCAGCAAGAAAGTTGATGGTGACACAAGGAAGTGTTTTAAGTGCCATGGCTATGGGCATTTGCAAGCTAATTGTCCAAATCGGAGAGTTATGACTCTTCAAGAAATTGAGAAGATCGATTTGGAACTTCAAGAGGCCAGCGATGAACATGACCAGAATGATTCTGAAGCTAAAGAATCCGAGAATATCATTGAAAAAGCTGATGATGGCGAGTTGTTGGTGATACGGAGAGCATTACATGCTGAGATATCTCCCGAAGAAAATGAGCAAAGGGAGAACATCTTCCACACCCGTTGCACTATTAACGGGAAGGTGTGTACGATGATTATCGATGGAGGAAGCTGCACCAATGTCGCCTCGACAACCATGATTGAAAAACTGAAGCTACCAACATCGAAACATCCTCAACCTTACAAGCTTCAGTGGCTTAGCAAAGGAAGTGATGTGAAGGTAACCAAACGAGCCCTTATATCATTTTCCATTGGGAAGAATTATCGAGATGAAGTTCTGTGCGATGTTATTCCCATGGATGCTTGTCACTTGTTGTTAGGTAGACCTTGGCAATATGATAGAAAGGCTGTACATGATGGGCATAAAAACACATACTCTTTTCACAAGGAACGAAAATGCATTACTCTTGAATCTTTGAAACCGAGCATGCTACATCGAAATCAACCTGGGGAGGGAAACACTAGTAAGGAAAATCTTTTCTTGAGTAAAACACAGGTTGAGAGAGCCATTACCAAACAGAAAAATGTATTTGCTTTGCTTATGGTTGAGAAAAAGAGTGAGAAAGAGAGACCTATACATCCGAAAATGCATTCCTTGTTAAGAGACTTTGCAGATGTGTTCCCCGAAGAATTGCCATCTGGATTACCTCCAATAAGAGGTATTGAGCACCAAATTGACTTGCTGCCCGGTGCCCCTCTACCGAACAAAGCAGCATATAGATGCAACCCGGAGGAAACAAAGGAGTTGCAAAGACAAGTCAATGAACTTATCGACAAGGGATATGTTCGAGAAAGTATGAGCCCATGTTCTGTTCCGGCTCTACTCGTACCAAAGAAGGATGGAACATTCAGAATGTGTGTCGATAGCCGAGCCATCAACAACATCACTATTAAGTATAGGTATCCTATACCTAGACTTGATGATATGCTTGATGAATTATATGGTTCTACTGTGTTTTCGAAGATAGATTTGCGAAGTGGCTATCACCAGATCCGAATGCGGGAAGGAGATGAGTGGAAAACAGCTTTCAAGACTAAGGGAGGTTTATATGAATGGTTGGTTATGCCATTCGGACTTTCTAATGCTCCAAGTACTTTCATGAGGCTTATGAACGAGGTTCTTCGTTCCTTTATTGGTCGATTTGTTGTTGTATACTTTGACGATATCCTTGTTTATAGTCGAAGCGAAGAGGAGCATATTTCTCATCTGAAACAGGTCTTTAAAGCCTTGAGAGAACAGAAGCTTTATGCCAAAACGGAGAAGTGTGAGTTCTTCTCTTCCAGCATTATATTCCTTGGATATGTGGTTTCGAAAGATGGAATTTCCGTTGATCAATTGAAGGTGGATGCAATGAAAACCTGGCCGGTTCCGAAATCCATTACCGATGTAAGGAGTTTTCATGGCCTTGCTTCTTTCTATCATCGTTTTGTGAAGAACTTCAGTACAATCATGGCCCCTATCACTGAATGCATGAAGAAGGGTTCTTTTGAATGGACAGGAGCTGCTCATGACGCTTTTGAACTCATCAAACAGAAGCTATGTGAGTCCCCCGTTCTTGCCCTTCCTAATTTTGATAAAGTATTTGAAGTTGAATGTGATGCAAGTGGAGTTGGCATTGGAGCTGTTCTTGTTCAAGAACAAAGACCATTGGCATATTTCAGTGAAAAGTTAACTGATTCGAAGAAGAACTACTCAACTTATGATAAGGAGTTCTACGCCATTGTGAGAGCTCTTGATCATTGGAGTCATTATTTGAGGCCTAAACAGTTTGTACTTCATTCTGATCATGAGGCTTTGAAGTTTATTAGTGGCCAACGCAAGCTCAACTCAAGGCATGCCAAATGGGTAGAATTTCTTCAATCCTTTTCTTTCGTTTCGAAGTATAAACCTGGCCATACTAATGTTGTTGCGGATGCTTTATCAAGAAGATACTGTATGCTTGCTGTTCTTGATTCTAGAATTCTTGGTTTTCAATCCATGAAAGAACTATATTCTGAAGACCCGGAGTTCTCTACTATTATCGATAGTTGCAAACATGGAATTCAAGGTACATATTCTCTCCAAAATGGCTTCCTTTTCAAGGGAAATCGATTATGTGTGCCGAAGAGTTCATTTAGAGAATTGTTGATCCGAGAAGCACATGGTGGAGGTTTGGCTGGTCACTTCGGCGTGAACAAAACTCTTGAAATCCTTCAAGAGCACTTTTATTGGCCAAAGATGAGTGGAGAGGTACATGCTATCATCTTGAGGTGTGCAACTTGTCAAAGAGCAAAGAGTCATTTCCATCAAGGGCTGTATACTCCCCTCCCAGTACCATTACAGCCTTGGGAAGATGTGAGCATAGATTTTATTGTGGCTCTTCCAAGAACTCAGAGGGGAAAAGATGCCATTATGGTGGTCGTTGATCGGTTTTCTAAAATGGCTCATTTTATTCCATGTCACAAGACGGATGATGCATCTCATGTGGCTGATCTTTATTTCAAGGAGATCATTCGCCTTCATGGAGTACCAAAGACCATTGTATCTGATCGTGATTCTAAGTTTTTAAGTTATTTCTGGAAGACCTTATGGAGAATGCTTGGAACCAGACTTCCAGACTTCTATTCAGCACCACTTGTCATCCTCAAACCGATGGCCAAACGGAAGTAACCAATCGCACTCTCACTACGTTACTTCGAGGAATGGTTAGTAAATCTCTAAAAGATTGGGATTTGAAGCTTGCACATGCTGAGTTCGCTTATAATCGATCACCGAGTTATACTACTGGTCGATCACCCTTCGAAGTTGTGTATGGAATCAATCCGCTCACACCGATTGATTTAATTCCTATTCCATCCAATTCACAAGTGAACTTTGATGGCAAAGAGAGAGCTGAATCAATGAAAAAACTCCATGAGCAGATTCGAAGCAAGATCGAGAAGGCTAACGAGTCTTATAGGAAGAAAGCTAATAAACATCGGAGGAAGGCTCATTTCCAACCAGGTGATCTTGTGTGGTTACACTTAAGGAAGGAAAGATTTCCTTCTCAGCGGAAGAATAAGCTTATGCCTAGAGCTGACGGTCCATTTGAAGTTCTCGAGAGAATTGGCGAAAATGCTTACAAGATTGATCTTCCTGGAGAATATGGAGTTTCGGCAACTTTTAATGTAGGTGATCTTTCTCCTTACTTGGAGGATGATGACTTGTCAGATTTGAGGACAAATCTCAAACAACCCGGGGGGAATGATGCGGGAGCATCCGAGACTACTGATCAATCCTTAAGTCCTGAGCAGATTCCTTCGGCAAAACAAACACTATCGGTACTTATTCATGCCAAGACTAACTTCGGTTACAACTTGCTTCGATGGGTTAAGGAATGATGATACCAATATCAAAATTCGTTGCTGATCGATGATATATCAAAGGGGAGTTATTCAGGATAAGTTCCATAGTGATTTAATGCTCTTTGGAAGTAGATATTTGCTAGTTATTGTTGGTGGACGAATTTTGAAGGCTGAAGAGATAAGACTCCTAGTCCCCATGTCATTTATTGCATTCCCTAGTTCCTAGACCTTTAATGCTATTTCAGTTTTGTTTAGTCTTTAATGTTTGGGTAGTTCCCATGTTGTTTTCAATTCTGAGTCTAATATCTATATAATGAGACATATTCTCATTTTGTAATCAGACTGGTTGAATGAATGAAAATTCCTCTTTGTGAGTTGAATTATTATCTCGATTCTTTATCCAACGTCGTTGGTGGTGAATCAAACAGTTCTTTATCCTTGGCCGGTGGAATTTCCTTTAAGCCTTGGTGGTGAACTGCAACTATCTCGGTCCTTTATCCTTGGCTGGTGGCTTGTGCCTTTAGGCTTAGGTGATAAACCTTCCATATCCTCGAGTTACACACATCCCCACAAACACAGTGCCTCGTCCACTTCCTCCCAGAATCGCTCACTCCACAGAGCTTATTTGTGGAAACTCAAAACACGAAAGTTGTAGATCTACGAGTCCTTGATCTGTGACTTTTGGAATCGGGTCAATCCGACCTGTATTGAGGAAGTTACGCCCATTTTTCCGAAAATCGCGCAATCCTGAAATTTTCTGTTCGGAGTCACTCGCCCACGCAATGAGTTCACTAAATATAATCCGAGTGGGAGGAGTGAGGTCCACATTCCGAATTCTATCTTATTATTTTTAATTTTTTATTTATTTATTTATTTTTCATGAAATCTCTTTTTTGTAATGGAGCTCGACCATACAAGGGTATATACTTGAAAATTCCAGCTTAGAATCCCGGGCCAGATGATAACTTGACAACCTGAATAAAACTATAGATCAGGACATAAAACAAGCATAAAACTTGATACAAGTGAAATCCTTCAAAAAATTCTTCCAAAAATAGATATTTCTTGTGCAAATTTTCTTTATTACTTTCATATTTTTCTATGCTCATTTTATTATTCCAAATAAAAGCAACCTTAAACCTGTGGATAGATTATATTAGAGAGTAAATTATACACGAAGAAAAATAAAAATAAGAGTAGATGCTCATAAGAACAACGCTACAGCTTCCACTACTAACATGGATATTTAACGCCACCGTATCACTTTAAAATTACTTGGTACTTCAAATCACCGCACTCCTTCCCCCGCCACCACCCTCAGGAAAAAAAAAACTGCAACTTCTTCTACCCTCCCTTACCGCACTTACGGTGCACATAACCGTCAGGAAGAAACGTTGAACTGCAGGACACAACTAAGGGAGGGAACCAACAGAGAGAAATGGTGCACCACATGACAACGTATGTTTTGAAGAGAACATATGAGAGAAGCATGGTCGCCATATTAGAATTCTTGCACCTAATCCAGACCAGTATGAGGTGGCTGGGAAAGAGGTACCTCCCCCTTTTTCTCAATAAATAAATACATTAAATTTTCAGAGACACTCACATTCATCTACCTGAGTACCATATTCACCTTGCTAAAAAACCACTATTGATGACTTCAAGACCGTATCAAGACTGATCCAACTTCTAGCTGGGTTCTCATGAAGAGCTACAATCCGGCAATATATATGCCCAAAGTGCCTATGAACTGAATATATTGAAGACAAAATATATCACAATCAGAAATAAAACTTCCATCTACTAAAGAGCACCATGAATGCCAACCCAGATGATCATACTATTAGGGAACTTCCTGATAAAGATTCCTAAAAACAGTGGCCGTCAACATATCCAGCAGCAAAGAATTATTAATTCTGATTCAGATAAAGAGATCTGACAAAACAATATGAATATAACAGCTGAGAAATAATTATTAACACCAAAATCAGATGAAATTCCTGGATTAAGTAACCCTACCAGATAAGAAAAATAAACCAAATGAATAAGACAACAATAATTGGCTAATTAATCAAACCAATCGTTTTTTTTTATATTTTTTTATTTTATTTCATAGTCTAGCAAGAATGTTTTGAGCTTCAAATCCTAACCTAGTGATCACTTCCAAGATGTCCCTGATTGCATTCATTTTTGACAGCTCCGGTTGGGATTTTCTACCACTACACAACTAGATACACATCTAGGTTTGTTTCTCCTAGTCCAGCCCATTCATGCATCACCAGCCCTCCTTCAACATCCTAGCTTTCTCTAATATGTACTTCCCTTCTTTGTACTTCTGACCTTCGTCATATGCCTTCTCCTGCAGTATATATGTAAAAAAGGAAAAAAAGGAAAAAAGAGTGCATGAACAACCAATTGAACATTATCAAGTGATTAGAACCAGGAAAGAACCAGTAATCAGATGGAAGTAGGAAAAAAAAATGCCGTGTAAACAACTAGACTAACCATAAATAATATACAAGAACTTTTCACAATTAAAATATTTGAAGTTCAATCTAATATCCAAGCTTACATGAAACAACATGTTTCAGATTTCATGAATATTGTGACAGAACCTATTTCATGAAAATATTTAATGAAAGAGTCCAACTACGATTTGAGTTTTTGCAAAGCAACTAGAAACAAGTTGAGAAGAAACACTTCTTATCCAAGTCCAGTTTTGCCAAAGGATATAAACCATCTGGCTAAAGCCCACAAAATTTGAACTAAGTAACAACAAAGAGCATCTACCACCTACTTACAAATATGGTGGCATTATAGAAGTACAAAATGCCGCATAACAAGAACTACTAGTTTATAATACTTGATACATAAGCTCTAATGCTCTGATGAGACCACCAATGGCAAAATTGAATATAGTATTATACACATTATCTCAAAAAATGCCCGAGTCACTCATTTTAAAACTTCATGGCCTTATCACTCAGCATCACATAGGCATGTAAAATTCTACTCTCCTGTTGCTATATACCTTTAAAGAAGTTTAGTTTGGATCAAAATTTTCATTCAGTCAAACCATTCACGTTCATGGACTCGTTTATTTCTGAGATAGAAATATACCCAACATGGCCTTGCTATATGATTATGGTAATTCCAGCTGCATATGGTACAAATTATGTTTGCTGATTAATAAATAAGCATCCATAATAGGGGTGAAAGTGGATGGATCCATTTTCATATCCGAATCCATAGATAGAAATTTGAGCATCAACTAATATCTATATCCATTAAAGAAAAATATATATGGATATGGATAGATGACAATCCGATATGTATCCAAATATTGGATTTCATTTATGATCATGTTCAATTTTATATAGCACTCAAGGAAAATAAATAACCACAATAACATTCTATTAACTTGATTTACCATTCACTTAATAATATATTTGATTCTATAGTCATAAAGTTAATCATCCAATTTATATCCATATCTATATCCATACTTTAGGTATCCAATTTGTATATGCATCCATTTAATACAGAATTTTTGCATCTAACTAACATCTATATCCATATCTATATTTGTTAAATAAAACAAATATAGATATGAATATACTAATATCTAATTTGCATCCAATCCATTTTCAGCCCTAATCCATAAAGCCAATACCGAACTGTTGAGATAACACTTGATGGTTAAGATAACGCTTGATGGTTATTTATGCTATGCTACAAATCACGCATGCTAGCTCACTCACTGCTGTTCCTAAGCAAAACCTGTACCTCCTTTGACCGGAATCTGACTGTGTTGCCAAATGGCATCATCTGGCTGAATGTGGTGCGACTGCAATGTACTTCTCCAAATCCTAAAGATAGTTCTTCTCCCTACATTTCAAAGAATGATTACATGCTGGCTGAATGATTATGAGGTGCGCATTCGTGCACATGCCTATTAAGAACCTTAAAGCTTCTCATAGATAGTGCTTTACCACTTTGACAGAGGATCATAATGGAACAGCAGCTACCAGAACTGTAGTGAACAAGAGTCATCCATGATCCAACTATAAGGTACATGAGAAGTACCATTTTTGATGTACATGCATCAAATATAACATAGTCATTAAAATCCTGTCGTCCACAATCCATATCAGTGAGAGAGGGGACAGATGGGAAGAGAGAGAGAGAGAGAGAGAGAGAGAGAGAGAGAGAGAGAGAGAGCACAACAAGTGAATGATTTGTGCCAAGTAACAGAAGATATGATCCAGATATCTCTTATGACCCGTTTCTACAATCAATGTGTAGGTCATTCTAAAGAAATGCAGGCTCAATGGAGAAGGAAACTACAATAGAGCCTGAAAACCCAGAGAAAAAGAAAGCAAGCAAGCAGAGAGAGAGGGAGGAGCAACAAACATGTGAAAAGGAGACTACAGTATATAAAACATTTTAAGAACAGTGAAGTCTGTAGAACTGTTAGGTTTGTAATCAAACTCATCATAGTGACAACCTACCTGCTTTCAACTAACAAGTCAAGAACCCATGGTAGGCAGGTAGCCATGGTGGATCATGATGATGGGTTCACTTTGGTTGAGCAAACATACAAAAGGTAATAAGAAACATGGCAAGATGAGGTAAGAAGTCTAATGCCACCAATGATTTGACAGCTAAAAGGCCTAGAGAGTATACGAATCAAGAATAACAACTGCAGCAACAAAAGAGAGTGCTCAAGAAGAGCAAGGCATGATACCAGAAGCTTTGGACCATGAATAACCAAAACACAAGATAGAGGAGAAAACCATTTTTCTGTGGTACAGAGGTGAAAACCATTTATTTAAAGGCAAAAGCAACATTACAAAGCCCAGGACCATCAAAGAGGTCCTTCAAGCAGCAAATGCGCAGTGTATCAAAGCAAATCCAATCAAGCACAAGAAGTGAAAAAGGGGTAAGTTGAGAGCCCAACAACCAAAATAACAAGATCTATTGTACATAAATTTTTAAACAAAGGAGAATAAAAGGTGAAAACTAAAGAACATTAATGAAATTATGCTAAAGGTGACAAAAATACACTTTCGTAATTTGAGCATCTCTAGCCTTAAACATAAGTAGAGCAAACCAATAGAATTGCTAAAACTTGGAACTTGAAAGATGCTAGCCAGGATAGAAGGTCAACCTCCTTAAATCTGTGGTAGTGTTCAATCCGAGGACACCAGTCTAGCTACAGCTTGCAGTTAGGAACATTCTCGGGATTGAAGAGCATAGTGGAGCTCTGCAATACTTGGGAGTGCGTAGATGGGCTCTCAACTACTATTTTGGTTGCAGGATGAGAAGGGCTCTCAACTGCTATCACCGAGTGCAGGATGAGAAGGGCTGAGTGCGTAGATGTCGAGCAGACGATCCGAGAATGGCTGGAGGGTTGGTAGGCCTGCGCTTTATCCATGATGGGGCAGGTCAACCTGGTGATGTTTGTTCTCAGCTTCGTACCTGTTTATCTGCTCTTGAATACAGTACTTTCCAAACCTCTGGCGGCAAAGCTGGAGTAGCTCTTTTGGAGTTTCTTGTGGGGGTCCCGTCCAAGAGAAGGGAGAGATGTTCATTTGCCTGCTTGGGACAGTTTATCAACCTCTGAGGGATGGCGGCCTGGACATCCAATCCTTAGCTACGAGGAGGGAGGCCCTGATTGCGAGACATGCTGCCGGAATTCTGCTTAGCCCTGATTCCCTATGGAGTATGATTATAACAGCTAGGTATGGTCTACAGCCTGCCAGTGGTGATATCTGGCCTAGCCATAGTGCCTCCTTCCTATGGAGGGAGATCTATGCCCGAGCTCCGATGTGTTTTCCCAAATGAGTTGGGTGGTGGGGGTGGGCACTCTATGAGCATTCTGCATGATCTGTATTGAAGACCTACCCTTAAGCCAGTAGTCGACCTTTATCAGTTCTGAGGTGTCGAACTCCATAAGAGTTGCTGATCTTCTTCATGCCGATGACAGGGGGTGGAATCGGGCAGTGGTGTCCTATCCATTTGGGGACTAGGGGAGTGGGTGTTGTCTCTTACAATTCCCATCTACAGCAGTCCGGACATCAGGATTTGGGAACACAACTGCACCCCGAGAAATGTGACGGCTGACCTCTACCAGCTTTATAAAAGGGAGCCCACTAGGCACAGAGATGCCGGATGGATTTGGAGGATCGAGGTGCATCCGAGAGTAAGCCTATTCCTCTGGAAGGTAGCTTGGGAATGGCTTCCAACTAAATCTCTTATGCAAGCTTGAGGTATGGACATTTAGCTTACTTGCCCTTGCCACAATGTCAAGGAGACCATGGAGCACATACTATTCCAATGCCCAAGGGCGAGATATGTTTGGCCCTTGGTGGGGATGCACTAACAAATAGCTCAGGCAAAGGACTCAACCAAGGCCTTTCTAGAGTTCTTGGAGCATAGCACTTGAGGTGGCATTCTCAGGGTGGTGGGCATCCGTGCGAACTATATGACCCTCCACATTTGGTTGGCTAGAAATGGCCTGATGTTTGAACCCAAGAGATTTTCGGCGAGGTTTATTATGGAGAGAGCCTTGGCTATGATAGTGGAGATGACCGATGTGACGTCCAGGCCTCCGGAGACCTAAAGCTCCCATCCTGCTCACGCAGCAACCTGTCAGGTGTTCATTACCTGAGAGCCTCCCTTCGTCGTACCTAAAGGTCAATTTCGATGAGAGTGTCATAGGCAGGCATGGTGGGACTGATTTTGTGATCCATGGGCCTGACTCCAAGCTAGTGGCGGCTAGGGGGAGTCACTTATTAGAGCCCACGATTCCTAGTGCAGAGCTTCATGCGACTTGGGCAGGGATCATATTTGCAAGGCAAATACTAAGGGCCGGTCAACTCGTTGTTGAGGGCGACTCTACCACAATAGTGTCCTAGCTACAAAGCTCCATACACGGTGGAGCCACTCACCCCCTACTACATGACGTCTCGATTTTGCTAGAGGGATGCACTACTCTGGTAATTAGGCATGTCTTCTAAAAGACAAACACTGCATTGATAGGGTGGCAGCCTTTGTAGCTGAGCATGCTAGAGAAACCTTGTGGATTGGAGCGGGGATCGTTCTTGGACAATTTCAAGATCTTTTGTTTTCTGATTGGCTTGGTTGTATTCATACATGAACCATTTGAATGAACTGCCCTATTAAAAAAAAAAAAGGATGCTAGCCAATACAAAGTCAAGGCCCTTCAAAGAAATTTTGAAGGTGGTGAAAAAGGTTTCCAAGGTAAATGCAAACTATCATATTCTAATTTCAGCTGAATGATGCTTGAAAGAAAAGAAAAAAAAATAGTTAGATGATTCTCTTAACTTTGAAAAGCAAGCTCCAGATGTCCAATTAACTCGTGGAGAATCAAAATCCCTAAAAAGTTTAAGAGGTCATACTTCTCCATTAGGTAGCCAAAATTTGGGTCAACTTGAACTTGACCTAGTCATAAACATGCTAGCAAACCAACTTGGGTTGGTAAGAATAGTGAGGAAAGCCGCATTTGTGCGCGCACACACAGAGAGAGAGAGAGAGAGAGAGACAGAGAGGGAGAGAGAGGGGGGAGGGATGATGGTAGCAAGTTGCATATGGATCTGGTCGGCCAATACCCTACCCCACAATTAAAAACCCCATGCCCATACCCACCCTATACCCACCTCGAGTTGGCTTGGGTCAGGTATAGCAGAGATGCAGATTGGGTTGGGTCGGATAGATAAAAGGAGTTGGATCAGATCGAATCGGGTACATAATCAAGATTAAGTCAAATCGAGCCAGGTACATGAAAACATTATAAAATCATTATAATTTTGAAAGAAAGATATATGTTAAAGTTATATCGGGTCGAGTTCAGGGCCAAGCATATCGTTACCCATATCCAAGCCGAACTTACTTCGGGTTTTTTTTCTAGAACCCATACCCATCCTGGATTCTAATTAAGCTAGATACCCGGCAGGTCAGCTAAAATTGCCATCCCTAAACTTTACCCCAACACTAGCACCCACTACACCACTACCAAGGAGCTTGATTAACCCTAAGCCAATGAGAGAGAGAGAGAGAGTGGGTGGGAAGGAGGCCCCTTTCTGTAAACACTAGCACCAACTACACTCCCTACCAAGTCACAAGCGCAAAGCCTAAACCAACTGTAGTTCATAGGAAGGAATAATGAGAAAAGGCCAGGTAGCCTTTTGGTGGAAAAGGGGTAGGTTGTGAAGTAGGGAGAGAAGAAAGAAGGCTGGTGATAGAGGGGTAGAATTGCGAGGGGGGACGAGGAGATGAAGGGAAACTAGGAATTGAGGGCAGTCATTGGTAGTATATAGTTTTTTTTTAATTTTATCATTGATTTTATTATTTTTTTCCAAATTTTTAAACCTTGATAAATTGAGCTAGCATGTCAAGAACCTGTGCAAGGTCTAGTGCTTGGTCAAATAAAGTCAGCCTTGAGTTAAGCTTTTTTTTTTTATTTTCTTTTTTGATTCAACCAAACTTAAACAGCCCCAACAAGCCTTGTTTTGAAGCATCGCAAATCCATAGAGAAATATAACATATGCTCAAGGAAAGCTTGTTTGAGTAGCGATTTCCTGCATTCCAGGAAGTTTCTGGAGCAGCTACAGTACATTACCTTAGATAGAAGTTTCCTGCATTTCATCTTCACTTTTTCTTCCACACTTGCTTAAGCACCAAATCATGAAGAAAAGTGTGAAATTACATACAGAAGGCAAACATAATATTTCATAATAGAAAAGGCAAGTGCATAAGTGAAAGAGCAACCAAATCAATGCAGGTGAACGTACATTTCATATCCAGAGAACAAACTACCACATTCTGTCCCCTAAAGACTGGCTTCAGGGGATGCAAGTAGATGTGAGCATAACAAATTAATGTAACCAACAAAATTCTTGAATACCCAAAAGAAATTCCGTCAAAAGCACCAAACAAATACGCTTCAGAAGTAATATTTGAATCTTTCTGACAATTTAAAGAAGAAAGGCATTTCCCAGCCTCCAAGTATATCATCACATTCTCACAAAAAATATTTTTCTAAAAACAGGTTAAATGCATTATTACCATTTACCACTCTTTAGAAGCACTTATATGATGTCTTTAAAAGCATGCTATGTAGATCGTCAGAATTTTCATAGTTCCATCAGGGACAGATGAAGTGGGGCTTGTAGATTGTTTATATTTTCTGCATTTCCAAATTTTTCACTGGAGGTAAACCATTTGAAAACAGAAATCAAGAAAGGAAACCCCCAAAACCAAAAACTTCAATATGATTTAAAATTGTAAATAACCTTATCTGCCATATGTTAAGATATATGTGCAATTAACTTTTAGACTTGTAGTCTTTACATTGACATAACTATGTACTGCTTAGAATCCCTAGATAAGAAAATTTGGGAAAGGAAAAAGAAAGAGTTACCTTCAACTTACTTGTTTAAACACTGCTGCATTCATCAATCCATAGGAGTCCAAAAGAACATTTGAAATGTAATTTTGATCAGTTCATATGAACTTATAATAATGGTGCATTTCTACATTCATAAAGTGTGAAATAAAGTTGAATAAACATGTAATATAACAATCTTTCTAAAAACAAGTCACTAGAACGAGTTTGTAGGTCTTTGAGATAAAGAAAAAAGGCAGAAGGTATACTTGAAAGTCTCTGCTGTCAAATACTCCACATTACTAGCATAATTTGTTTCCATGGTGATTTATCATCATCCACAGGTGTACTGATAGAGAAGATAAAAAGGAGAAATGAAAGGAGCACTAATAAATATGTCTACTATAATATTTCACCCACATACAAGCATATGAATATCAAGTATTCAGAAGAAATACAATGAGAGATTAATTTTTCTCACTTACATATCTCCAACCTAGAATTTGTTGGCAGCAGCTACAGTAGATGTCATTCACAGTGTGTAATCCAGTCAAGAGATGGCGATCCTCATTGGGGCCCAAGGAAATGTTCACCCTGAAATTTCATAATAAATGTTCAAGATAGTAGGGATCCACCATATAAGTTTTCCTAATTGCAATACCAAAATAAACCAAATATTATCTGATTTCCACATGTTTTTCTTGATGTAACAGCTTTATAGAAAGATAATCTTCAAATAAAGGAATACAAAAGGGAAGAATCTCCAGAATATATGTTTTGAAGATCTTTTCTGCTTCGATAAAAACTTAAAATATTATCAAATATGTCTAAATTTTGAATGTGAAAATCAGGTAGCAAACCTTCATAGTCAGATGTCTAAATAAATAAAAACATCAAAAAATGACATGGGTAGCAATATATCAATAACATGATAGATTGTATTCAAACACAAGCCATCATAAATTGATAATCCATCCGATCACTTCAATTCCAACTTATTATAGATATAAGTAAAAAGATACACAAAAGAAACTTATGATGTGAGCAAAAGCACATCATCTTTATTTCACCTCCTTTTCTTTCTGAGAAAAGAGCTGAAGTGCATGTTCACCAAGATATCACTAGGAATTGAAGTATTATTCTCAAATAAAGATTTGGCTTTTTGGTTATTTTGATTTGGCTTTTTGGCTTCCACAATACACTAGTGATACAGTTCTGCCCTATTTTGATCTCACGTTTGGTTTCCACAGTAAATAGGATACAGTTCTGCATCTTTTATAGACATCAAGAAAAATTCAATTATACAAAAACTGTATTCCAGGTAAAGAATGCTGCTAGCGCCTACAAAGATGCAAAACTATCCTGTCCCTCAGAGAAAGAAAATACTCTAGAAGGACAGAAATACAAGCTTTACAGAATTCAAAATGTTCCCTAGATCCTCTGGTTATTAAGCCTGAAGCATGTGTCCCTAAAAATGCCATATTGATATAGCAAGTTGGTTCACCTTTTCTTTTATATATTAATTCATAATATAGTTCTAGCAACATTCACTGAAGTCAGAATCTCACAGCTGCATGAATCTAAAAGCAAAATTCTGGTAATACAATCAGGTAACTGATGTACATATAGCAGATATAAACATGTATTGTGTAGGACAGGAATAAGGAAAGCTTCTTCTTCAAGCCATTCCAGGAAGAAAATAATTGTACTGAGTGATAAAAAGCAATTACAACTTACCCAATCTGGACTTCAACCATTCAATGCCAGATAAGAGCCTAGCTGGGTTAGCATTACAACTTTATGCTATACTAGATATCCTTTAATCAACAAGAATTATCACATAACAATGGTGCTATATAAACTACAGAAATACATAGCTGCACTAAGAGCTTTAGATCCTAGAATTCAATATTGAATCATCAAAGGAAATCAAAATGATAAAAAATGATTAAAATTAAAAAATCTGGATTCTGTTCCCAAAATAATGTGTCTTGGATAAACCATAGATTATTAACCATAATCATAACTTTATATTAAAGAGAATCCAATTACTTATAATTTTACATAATCACAATATGGAAGATCCACAACTTTTATTACCAAAAGAAAAACAAAAAGCAATCTAGTTGAAAAGTAGTTCTATGAAGAAATGCATTACACAATATGGACAAAAACTTTCCCCTAACTATTTTTATCCCTATGCTTCTGCAGCATTCACAGAGAAAACATGCATGTAAAAAGAAAGTTACATTATCTGAATTCTTAGATAACAAACTATGCTTCATCCACAAACACTTAAAAATTGCCAATATGAGATAATAAAAACCATGAATGCAAGTTAGAAGGAAAGCAATCTTAAGAAGTAAAAATAACAAAATCCAGGCAAACAACTGCTGATTCAATGGTTATAGGAACACAAAATAGATCTGTTGATAGCACAGCCAATGAGTAGAACAGAAGTTACGGAACACAAGTTGTGGGGGCAGGAGGAAAAAAGAAACAAATTAAAAAAGGTATAGAAGTTGCATTTATGGAGTTCAAACTGAACAAAAAGTCAGAAAGTCTTGAATACATATGCAATCTCATTTACTTTAAACAAGATGCAACTGAACTAAAAGGACTTGGACAATTCAAGTATCCGACTCTAGCTTATCTTTGCTAACAGTGATAATAATTAGTGGATAATTCACAATTGCAATGAAATAAATTCTCGATCAGGCCTCGGGGACTTATTGGTGCCAAAAGATAGGCATAAGCTTCAAAAGTTATCATTCATAGCAATACAGAGTTGGAAATAACTTATAATCAGATAGATCAGCATTTTCTAAACAATAACATAGGGTTGGTAGTGCTTAACCCGTTTATTTGTTTAACTTGATTCGATCTGTTGTAGATCGAGTTGGATTACCTTTTTAGAAAAATGTTCAGGTTCTGATTTAATATTTTGACCCGTTTGATCAATATGTAGGGTTTGGGTCAATAGATTTTTTATCTATCTTGAATCTAACCCAACCTGTATATGGTCTGACCTGACCCAATTGGTACCCTTACCATAACATGATGAGAAAAAGGAAATATAGAGGGCATAGGTTAATAATCATTGCTAATTGTTGCCTTGACAGCAAAGTCTCCCCCTATATGGCCTCTCTAGAATCTCTTTAGGCAATTGAGCTCGTCCACCATCAACATCAATGTGTCCACATCTTTTGCTTATTGGGTTGTTGAACTGGAAAGTTAAAAAGGATATGGCATGATTCTATGGAAGATATATTTAACATGTTATTGTCTTTACTTAACTCTGAGAACATATTTTATTTTCCTCAAAAATACCACATTGGTGAAAGTGGGGTATCATAATCCTTACCAAGGGTTTAAATTGCCTAAGTAAAGAAAATACTCAACCTTAAAAACAATGAGGGTAATGAAATGGTTGGGTTAGAACTACTGCCAATTCATTTTATAGCCCTAATTTTTTCCAGTTGCTCAACAGGTAAAAGATGAATCCCAGTTATGGTTGCATGGTCTTATAGCAGTACACACATGTTTGATACGCTGCATTAAATAATACTAGAGATCCTCCTGAGAGACTCTCTAAACAGAAAAAGTAGGTCAAATTATAACCAATTATGTAGCAATTTCATACTGACCTTCTATTTCCCACCATGTCTAATTAGTAGACAATGTGCAAGTAACCAGGTAAAACTTAAGAACCAATGCATGACTAATCAGCTTATAGAGCTACTCTTTATATAGGAGAGTCAAATAAGAATATACTGTAAATCTTCATCCTTTCAAATATAAACATCTTTCCTGCCATAATTTGGGGAAACAATCCTAGAATCAAATGTTAATAAAATACACACCAAATGAATTCTTGTTGGCATCTTTTTCACCACCGACACACTTTAAGCAATACAATTCTTCTCATTTTTTTACTACAAACATTGCCGCACTGATCTCCTTATATTTCCTCCTAATGGTCACCATCAGGTTTCCAACTCTTCTACCATCTATTTTTTCATGGTGACCAATGTTTCTTGAACTTCATGTGCGACATCTGATACTACAGCAGTCATTCACTTAGCAATCTGTATTCTCCAATCCATACATATGCAGGAAACTTGCCACTAAGCATGCTTGTTGATGCAGAATCTGGTTGATGCTGGATCGAGCTGGAGTTGGGAAAGATGAGGTCGCCGCCGGTGACCTGCAAAACAAAGTCCTATCTGGAGTCGGTGGTGGCTCCGGCAGGACCCTCCGACGATCAAGTCAGCTCTTCTGCCCAACAGAAATGGAGTGCTCGGGTATGAATTCAGTAAAGTTTTGGGGAAGGAGAAGAGAGCTTAGAAAAATCATATCTGGAGGGTCCCTTTTTATAGACGGAACCTTTTGTAACCGTCCGATAGTGGGGTCGTCTGTAGCAAACTGATAAATGACAGTCGTAACCATCCTGATAAATGACAGTCATAACCATCCTGATAAATGACAATCGTAACTATCCAATAGTAGGATCACCTGTAAGAATCCATCTGAACGAGAAATCCGGAAAGAGTTCGGCTCCTGTAGGAATCCGACTGAAGGAGGATTCGGAAAGAGTTCAGCTCCTGTAGAAATCCGACCGAAGGAGAAGTTCGGAAGGAGTTCGGCTCATGTAGAAATCCGACTGAAGGAGTTCGAAAGGAGTTCGGCTCCTTGAGGAATCCGACTGAAGGAGAGATCCGAAAGGAGTTCGGCTCCTGAAGGAATCCGTCTGAAGAAAACGTCCGGAAGGAGTTCGACTCCTGTGAAATCCGACTGAACGAAAAATCCGAAAGAAATTCGGCTCCGAATATCCAACTGCAGATGATCCCAAAGGAGTTCGCTCCTGAAGGAATCCGACTAAAGGAGATGTCCGGAGGAGTTCGGCTCCTAGAAAATCCGACTGGGAAATTCGGAAGGAGTTCGGACTCCTAACAGAGATAATCTGCACTGCTCTGGAGGAGTCTGAAAGGAGTTCGACCGCTGGAGGAGCCCGACCGATGAGAAGCCTTGGAGTAGTTCGGCTGAAGTCCGAAAGAAGTTCGGCCGCTGAAGGAGTTCAACTACTGAAGGAGTTCGGCCGCTTGAGGAGTTCGGCTACTGAAGAAGTTCAACCACTGGAGGGGTTCGGCCACTGGAAGAAGAATTCCTGATCGAAACTCTTCCATGATTACCAGTTGCATTAGCCTAAAGCGTCAGACTGGACTTTGATGGGAGCGGGGTTTATCCCCAACAATAGTCCCCCCACTTTCGAGTTCGAAATTCGAAGGGAGTACAAAAAAGGCGACTGCCGAAGTCCTTTTGCGGACTCTGCACCCATTGAGGTTGAAACTCAGAAGAGATCTTATCTCCTGCCGAGGTTAAAGTTGAAAGTTGAAGCTCCTATTGCCGAGGTGACTTCAAGTTGAAGCTCGGGGGAGAATTCCTGATCCCCGGATTCCGCACTTGCTGCTCAAGCTCGTTGTGGATGCCGGACTTGTTGTAAACGTCAAACTAGGATCTCTCCTGCAAACTAAGATAAGATTCTGCCTTTCGCATTTGACATAGTCAAGTTGTCGTGGGAAAGTACGTGTAAGAATTCTCCATCAAACTTCTTCCTTCTACATGTCTTTGGTCTACAGGGTTCCGACCTTTGCTCATGCTAGGACGAGGTTCTCCTCCTGCCCTAACAGGTGTAGGGGCGTATTTAGGGTTGTTGTCCGGGGCCTCTCCTTTATCTCATCAAAAATGAACGAGACCTTCAACTTTGCTCATGTAGACGAGGTTTCCCTCAAATCGTGGATAAGGCCGTGGGGGCACATAAGGGCCGTTATCAAAACCTCTCCCCCCATCTAATCTAAAATGAACGAGGCTTCGACTTTGCTCACATTAGGATGAGGTTCTCCTGTTCCTAATGGCCGGGGTACATAAGGACCGTTGTCAGGCCTCTCCCTCTATCTCGTCTAAAATGAACGAGGTCTTCGATTTCTCAGTTAGGACGAGGTTCTCCTCCTGTTCCTACGGATGCGGGGGCACATAAGGACCTGTTGTTAGGACCTCTCCCTCCATCTCGTCTAAAATGACGAGGCCGTCACTTTGCTCCGTTGGATGAGGTTCTCCTCCTATCCTAACAGACCGTGGAGCATATAAGGATCGTTGTCAGGACCTCTCCTTCCTCGTCCGTCTAAAATGAACGAGGTCTTCGACTTTTGCTCACGTCATGAGGTTACCTATTCCTAACAGGCTAAGGGGCACATAAGGATCGTTGTAGGGCCTCCCCCCATCTCGTCTAAAATAAACAGGCCTTCGACTTTGCTCACATTAGGACAGTTCTCCTTCTGTTCCTAAACGACTATGGGGGCACTAAGACCATTGTTAGAGCCTCTCCCCCCATCTCGTCTAAAATGAACGAGATCTTCGACTTTGCTCACGTAGAATAAAATTCTCCTCCTGTTCTTAACGGACTGTAGGGGCACATAAGGACCGTTGTTAGGTCCTCTCCCCCCATCTCGTCTAAAATGAACGAGGTCTTCGACTTTGCTCACGTTAGGACGAATTTCTCCTCCTGTCCTAATGGATTTGGGGGCACATAAGGACCGTTGTTAGGGCCTCTCCCTCCATCTCGTCTAAAATGAACAAGGCCTTCAACCCTGCTCACATTAGGACGAGGTTCTCCTCCTGTTCCTAACATAGCCATTATTGATTGCTTCTTCCCTATCATCACATAGTTTTTGCACCAACAAACAATAACATTGAAATGAAAGAGTTTTATTGACGGAAAATTACTGATAGTACATCCTCAGATTTTCTGAATTTCAAGATCGTCGGAGTGTCTTCCCTCCAAGCTCCTTCAAACGGTAAGTTTCGAGCCGGACGACCTCCTCTACTTCATACAGGCCTTCCCAATTCAGGACAAGCTTCCCCTAGTTCTGAGGCTGAAAGATGGCGGCTCGCCGAAGCACTAAGTCCCCCACTCTGAACATTTTACCTCTAACTTTGGAGTTATAGTATCGGGCCACCCTTCGCCTGTAGGCCGCCATCCGAACTTGGGCGTCCTCTCTTTTTTCTTCCAGCAGATCGAGGTTGACTCTGAGGTCCTACGAATTACGCTACTTATTGAAGGCCACGATTCGCGCTGATGGAAGCTTAAGCTCGATTGAGATGACTGCCTCCGTTCCGAAAGCCAAGGCGAATGATGTTTCCCCAGTCGGTAGCTTTTGAGTAGTTCGGTACGCCCAGAGGACGTGGTAGAATTCGTCTACCCAAGCCCCCTTGCTCTATCGAGCCTTATCTTGATGCCTTGCAGCAAGATCCGGTTGACCACTTCAACTTTCCCATTTGTCTGTGGGTGAGCTACCGATGTGAAGTGATAGAAGATATTTAGATCTTCACAGAACTCGGCGAACCTCATCCCAACAAATTGTCGCCCGTTATCTGTTATAAGAGTTCGGAGCAAAACCGAACTGGCAGACGATTGACTTCCAGATAAAATCCTGCACCTTGGTCTCGGTAATTTTTGCTAGTGGTTCAGCTTCGACCCATTTGGTGAAGTAGTCGATCGCGATCAGAAGAAACTTTCGTTGTCCGGATGCTGTCGGAAAAGAGCCAAGTATATCCATTCTCCACTGCGCAAATGGCCAAAGAGCGCTTAGTGGAGTAAGCTCGGAGGCCAGTTGTCTTTATAGGTTTGCATTCTTCTGACAGCGGTCACATTTCTTGACATATCCCATAGAATCGTGGTATAAGGTCGGCTATAGTACCCTTACCGAAGTAGTTTTTGTGATAGGAACCTGACTCCTACATGACTTCCACAAATTTTCTTGTGCACTTCTCATAATGCGAAGTCGACATCTGAAGGTCGAAGACATCTCAACAGCAGCAGCGAATACGACCTCTTATACAACTTGTCCTCATACAAAACGTACCGAGAGGCTTGATTCCTGAGTTTTCGAGCTTCTTTCGGGTCACGAGGAAGAACTCCCTCTTTGAGATAGGCAACTAACAGATCGATCCAGCTCGGCTCGAGCTCTGTCTGCATAACGAACTATGATTTCTCTGAGCTTGAGCATTTTAGAGTTTCGAAAAATACTTCTTTGGACAGTTCAGCTGGGGCTGAAGTGGCCAATTGAGAGAGGAGGTCGGCTCTTGTAGGAATCCGACTGAAGAAGAAGTCCAAGAGGAGTTTGGCTCTTATACGAATCCGACTGAAAGAGAGGTCCGGAAGGAGTTCGACTTCTGAAGGAATCCGACTGAAGAAGAGATTTGAAAGGAGTTCGGCTCCTGGAGGCACTTGACTGAAGGAGAAATCCGAAAGGAGTTCGGCTCCCGGAGGCATCCGACTGAAGGAGAAATTCGAAAAGAATTCGGCTTTCGGAGGTATCCGACTGAAGGAGAGATCCAAAAGAAGTTCGGCTTCTGTAGGAATCCAACTGAAGAAAAAGTCTGGAAGGAGTTCGGCTCCTGTAGGAATCCGACTTAAGAAAAAGTCCGAAAGGAGTTCAACCGCTGGAGGAGTTCGGCTGGAGTTCGACCGTTGGAGGAAGAATTTCTGATCGAAGCTCTTCCGTAATTACCAGTTACATTAGGCTAAGCGTCAAACTGGACTTCGGCGGGAGCGGAGTTTATCTCCAACAATAGTCCCCTCACTCCCGAGTTCGAAATTCGAAGGAAGAGAGTACAAAAAAGACGACTGTCGAAGTCCTTTTTCAGACTCTGCACCCATTGAGGTTGAAGCTCGAGGGAGATCTTATCTTCTGCCGAGGTTAAAGAATATCTTATCTCCTGTTGAGGTTGAAGCTCCTGGAAGCTCGGAGAAAATCTTATCTTCAATCGAGGTTGAAGGAGATCTTATCTTTTATTGACATTGACGTTGAAGCTCGGAAGAGATCTTATCTCCAGCCGAGGTTAAAGTTGGAGCTCGAGAAAGATCTTATCTCCAGCCGAGGTTGAAAGAGATCTTATCTCCTGATGACGTTGAATCTCGGAAGAGATCTTATCTCCAACCGAGGTTGAAGGAGATCTTATCTCTTATTGACGTTGAAGCTCGAGGAAAATCTTATCTCCAGTCGAGGTTGAAGTTGGAGCTCAAAAGAAATCTTATCTCCAACCGAGATTGAAGGAGATCTTATCTCATGTACCAAAAGCCTTCTATCTGGCCTAAAAAAGAAGTTCAGCTTAATCTTTTCTTGTTATAATTCACAAAAGACAGGAATGTTGAAATAAGAATTCTCTATTGAAAAGTGGTCAACGATATTGCACATTTTCAAAATTTTAACGTTAACACTATGTAGCTCTTTAATATCTTTTCTTGCCGATGTCCCCCGACCATGGTATTGATACTTCTACGCAGAGATTGGCTTCTTTAAGACCCCTTCCCCTGGGTCTCCCTCGGTTGCGAAAAAGCCCTTGGTTGCTCTCCTCTTGCTTCAGACCGGCATCTAAGAAATCGACCTAGCTGGCCTCTCCTGATGAGCTTCTTAATTTCGTCTTAAAGCTGAATGCATTCTTCAGTATCGTGGCCGTAGTCATGATGGTAGAGGCAGTACTTGCTTCGATTGTACTTGTTTAGGAGAGATCGTAATTCTTCTGATCTTAGTAGCTGATTCTTAATTTTCATCAGAACTTGAGTTTTAGGAACATTAAGGGGGCGTAGTTGTAGAACCTTCCGGCAGGAGAACTTCGCGCCCTTCTGTCGGGGCTTCGGACTCGCTTGCGCTCAAGGAGTTTGGACTCGCTTGCGCTCGGGGGGAGTCCTTGAGCGCGGCCGAACTTCATTCAACCCTCCTTCAGCGGCGGGTCTGTTAGACTCGCCCTCCCGCCGTTCTCCTGCGGCTTCTTCATCCTTCAACTTGAAGACTTCTTCTGCACGGGCATATCCCTCGGCCCGAGCTAGCAGATCGGCAAAATCTCTGCGGTACTTCTTCAGGGAGAACAGCAAATCGTTCTTCTGAAGACCGTCCTTGAGTGCGGCCATCGCAACAGACTGATCCAAATTCCGGACCTCCAATGCAGCAGCATTAAATCAGATGACATAAGCCCGGATAGATTTTCCCTCCTGCTTAATATTCATCAAAAAATCTGAACCTCGGCGGAAACATCGACTGCTGACGAAGTGAGCCACAAACTGATGGCATATCTAGTCAAATGAGAAGATCGTACCTGGCTTCAACGCCGAGTACCAGTTTCTTGCTGCTTCCTTTAAGATATATGAAAAAGCTCGGCATACGATGGCATCTGATGCGCCATGGAGCAGCATCATGGTCCGAAAGGCCTTCAGGTGATCGATCGGATCAGAAGTTCCATCGTAACTTTCAAGTTGAGGATGCTTGAAATTCGACGGAACGAGCTCTTGCATAATTCGAAGAGAGAAAGAGGATCGGTGCAGACATCGTCATAGGAAGCCGGGGCGACGTAGCGGAGTTCTTCAATCCGTCGGCTCATTTCCTAGAGCCTTTGATTCAAGAGATCTTCACGCTCATTGATCTCTAGAGTTTTCTGATGGGATGGGAACAAAGCTTCCTCCGAATTTGAATCATGGTTCGAGCAATGGCTCCCCACCCTCTGTTTTCCCTTTTCGAAGGTCACTGGTCAGCTAACCCAAGTCGATCGTCCCCCAACCGGATCATGGGGCTCCGAAAGAGCCTGCTCCAGTTAAATTGACGCCGAAGCCTGCCGATGTATGACCTGCACTGCCTTCGTGAGACCGCGAACCTACTGGACCAACAGATTGAACTGCTCCGCATCCACTATGGCTGCAGATGGAGCTTGAGTTACCGGAACTGGAGTGAGAACGGATTGATCTGGACGGAATCTGACTGTAGAGGCCGTTGATCGCCGAGTTGAAGCTTTCCTGAGAGGCATTTTTTTTCAAGAAGAACCCTAGAGAAGAAGAAGAGAGATCGCTGCTAAGCACTCCTTTAAGATCAAGAAAATCTCAGAAACAGAAGGCCCTTCTTCTAGCGCCAATCCTATTTATGCAGAATCTGATTGACACCGAATCGAGCTGGAGCTGGGAAAGATGAGGTCGCCGTCGGTGATCTGCAAAATAAAGTACTGTCCGGAGTCGGTGGTGGTGGCTCTAGCAGGATCATTCGACGATCAAGTCAAATCTTCTGACCAACAGAAATATAGTGCTCGGGTATGAATTCGGTAGAGTTTTGGGGAAGGAGAAAAGAGCTTAGAAAAAATGTATCTAGAGGATGTCTTTTTATAGATAGAACATGTTGTAACCGTCCGGTAGTGGGATCGTCTGTAGCAGACTAATAAATAACAGTCGTAACCATCCTGATAAATGACAGTCGTAACCATCCTGATAAATGACAGTCGTAATCGTCCAGTAGTGGGATCGCCTGTAAGAATCCGTCTGAAGGAGAAGTCTGGAAAGAGTTCGGCTCCTATAGGAATTTGACTGAAAAAAGATCCGGAAGGAGTTCGACTCCTGTAGAAATCTGACTGAAGAAGAAGTTCGAAAGGAGTTTGGCTTTTGTAGAAATCCGATTGAAGAAAAAGTTCGGAAGGAGTTCGATCTCTTGAGGAATCCAACTGAAGAAGAGATTTAGAAGGAGTTCGGCTCCTGGAGGAATCCGTCGAAAGAAGTTTGACTCCTATAGGAATCCGATTAAAGGAGAAATCCAAAAGTAGTTCGACTCCTAAAGAAATCCGACTGAAGGAGGAATTCGGAAGGAGTTCGGCTCCTAAAAAAATCCAACTAAAAAAGATGTCCGAAAGGGTTCGACTCCTAGAAGAATCCAAAAAGATGTCCGAAAGAAGTTCGGCTCCTGAAGAAATCCGATTAAAGGAGAAATCCGAAAGAAGTTCGGCTCCTGAAGAAATCAGACTGCTAGAGGAATCCGAAAGAAGTTCGGCTCCTGGAGAAATCCGACTGCTGGAAAAGTCCGAAAGAAATTTGATCGTTGGAGGAAACCGATTGATGGAGAAGTCTGAAAGTAATTCGACTGAAGTTCGAAAGAAATTTAGTCGCTGGAGGAGTTCGACTGAGGTTCAGCTGTAGGAGAAGTTCGGCCGCTAGAGGGGTTCGACTGAGATTCAGCCATTGAAGAAAGAATTCATGATCGAAGCTCTTTCATGATTACCAATTGTATTAGGCTAAGCGTCAAACTGAACTTCGACGGAAGTAGAATTTATCCCCAACAATGCTAAAAAGATAAACACTTATAGGATTCCAATAAAATCTTATTCTCATGTTGTTTTCATCATCTTTCATTCTTGAAATCATAGCAGTTTCTTTCCATCCATCTTTACAAAGAAAAGATCTTTGTCAAATAAATGCAAATGCATTCTAGATAGACAAATTCATGTCAAACAATCAACTTCGAGGACACGCACCATCGGCAAAAGATCATTCGGACACAGATTTATAATCTGCCTGTCCAAGATCCACTTCAGGCTAATTGAAATTGCAAACACCATATACCCACACCATCTAGTAACTCATACGATCCAAATTACCACAATCCAAGCATCAGCGCATCAATAAAGAGGCAGCAATCCTATAGCAGCAATCCTCATTAACATAACAGTAAAAGCAATCAAATTTCCAAAGACACCCAACCAAACGTCCCAAAAAGACCAAATCCAGAATCAAAAGAGCACGTTCAAGGTGGGGAAAAGAACAACTCACACGCTCTTGAAAAGGTAAGCTCGACCATACCGACCGTTAAAGTCCTTGGAGATGATGGCATCGTGCGAGGCCGAATCGACCTTGCAGCGCCTGCACTTGAAGACCTTCGGCCCAGGCAGCGACTCCACGAAGAGCAACCCCATGAACGGACCAATTAAGCACTCAAGAGCCGGAATCCTCCAACCCTAACCCAAAATTTCCAATCCTCCTCCAATCAGGGATCCGGAGCGGCCCCGATCCCCACCAAGTACCAACCAAGCACCAGGAAAACCTCAATCGAAAGAGGCAAAGTCGAAGATGTCGAAGATCTCTCGCAGAATCGCCAGTGGATAAGAAGGATCCGCTCGGAACCGAGGAGAATTTTGTGGGAGGTGGGGGGCGAGGGCCGAGAAGACGGGAGAGAAGCAGCGCGACGTAATGCCTCTCGAAGAATATAAAGAAGAACGGTTTGGAACGGAGGGGTTGAACCAACGGCGACGGGGAAGGCAGGTATTTATAGAGGGGAGCCCGGGGGTATTCGGATTACCGTCGGTCACTTCGGAGGTGTGCGTTTCGCTTGGTTGAGGGCATACGTGGCGAGTTCTTATGGGCGGAATTTTGAAATGATTTTGGTGTTAGAAAATAAATATATTTATATTTTATATCGGGCCTCGCGGAGCGAGATCAGGGGGCTAGCGCTGCAGATTCTTAATGCGGAAGCAATTGCCTTGGCCCTCGGGTGACGTCCACGACTACTTTTAAAATTTCAGCCGGTGGTAGCTAATCATATTAGCGACGCACCGAACGTAGTTTGATCCAAGAAAGCTTGCTTTTTTGTTTGGAGATACATCAAAAATGCCACCAATAAATCTCAAAACTATTTTAAAATCTATTAAAGTTCATTTTGGGCTTACCACCAATTGAATTTTGATATCCGCAAGATTCTATCATATTTAGATTGAAAAGGGTCAGATACCAAGTGTAGTTGTTTCTGCATCCAATTCGAATTGGATTGGAACAGAAACCTTTATATGCGATCAATTTGGATACAGCGCACTCTGCCACTCAAACATCATAACAGTATTCGACCGGGTTTACCATATTTATTTAGAAAGCTAATTCATAATAAGAATATACTCATTTCAAATATATTATAATATTTTATATTTTAATAATTAATTGTTTTTATAAAAAATTAGATCTCTTTCCTTTTGATAAAAAATGATATTATAATATTGTGACACTTTAGACTAGTCTGGGCCCAACTAAATCAAGTCATACCTTAGGCTGAGCCTAGTCTAACCCATGAACAAGGCTACTACCCAATCACCGGAGGAATAACCAAAAAATTCAAAATTATTAGCATTAGCATACCCCTTTAATTATATCCAAAATTGCTTGCTGCATTCCAATGCAATTTACCGAGGCTTTCCATAAATCTAAACATCAAACATGTTATCTTTTTCCTTATATTTGTCATATAAAATAAACACTTAATCAAACAATTGGTATCATCTTTTTCTTTACGAGCATTCAAAGAAAATTCTATATCTGTGCTCATTGGATTTTGGACCAAATTAATTTTCATTCAAAATCGGTCAAGCAAATCAATTATATATTTTTAAAAATTATACAATCATGTTGGTACAACTCCAAGCCAAGATAATGATTAATTGAACTAAGATTTGTTATCTCAAATTCATTAATCGTGTGAGGCTTAAACTCACCAATTAATTTATTATTTCTAATAAAAATTAAATCATCAATATATAAAAAAATATTCAAAACTTTTGTGCCTTCAAATTTGATGTTGAATGTGGGCTCACTTTTACTTTGTTGGAACCTATTCTAAATAAAATATACATCAATCCTACCATACCATATCCTTAATACTTCCTTCGACTAGTAAAATATTTTCTTTAATCTATAAACCTTTTTCTCATCTTTTAATTCCCTAACTCTATTGTTGCTCGATATATACTTTCTCATCCAAAAAAACTATTTAAAAAAACCGATTCTACACTAAATTAGTAAACTTTTAACATATTATATGTAGCTAAAAGTCAAAATAATTTTAAAATATCAAATTTAAAAATTAAAATAAAAATTTTATCAAAATCAATATCTTATTGCTATGGATATTTTTTGACCATATTTTTTTTTTGTTTCAGCGCTTTTGAACTGATCAATCTAGTCTGTTTTTTATCTTATGGACACACTTCAAACTAACAGATTCTTTGTTCAAGAAGATCTACAAGCTCCCTAATTTGTTTTTGCTCCTGCAATTTATTCATCTATCGCCTTACACCATTCCTTGGGCAATGCTATATCTTCAAAATTTCATGTCTTAACAATTTGACTAATTGACATCTTTCATAAATTTCAGCTAAGAGACTAAGCCCAGCTAAGAGTTGCGGCTAATCCACTTGCGATTGCAATTGAATGCCGAAAAATCTGCAAGAAAAATCAACACTGACTAGAATTGGCTCTAGCTTAAATTAAAGGGATGGACTGGTCGAACAGGAAAGTAGAAAGTAAGAAAAAAAGTTTGCTCTTGAAATCACCTGTCCCCCCTAGATTGATCAGATTACCACCCTTTTATAGGTATCGGAGTGATAGCTGTCTGACACGTGAGTCCCTCTTTTTTTGATATAGTACGATCATGGGTTGATAGTCAAAACCATCCACTAATTACCGTTGTCCACTCTTCTTGGGGATGGTTTTGTATAGCCGATCGTTGGTCGATTGATCGGGACCGATGGATCGTCAGTCGGCTGGTTTTATGTCGGTCGATTGTCAGTCAGCTGATTTTGTGCCAGTTGATCGTCGGTCAGATAATTAGGATCGATCGATTATCGATTGGTTGGCTAGTTGACTTTGTGTTGACCGATCATCGGTCGATCGGAAGATTTGAAACTGAACAATAATTGATCGGGTGACTTCGAGGAAGAGCGATTGATAACTGTCCAAATGATTTTTGACCGATGGTTAGTCGGTTTTATCGAACTACATGCCCATCAGATGGTAATACGTCGGCATTTTCATCGTTGTATCGACGGACATCCGTCGAAGATCGGTGATCAGTTGGTTGCAATGCTGGTGAGTCGGGCAGCGGAGCAACATCCTCCAATAGTTGCCCCCTACACCTAAGTTCGGTGCGATGATTTGACCTTTTATCTTAACATCCTCCAACAGTCGAGCGGCAAATCTACCTATGCTTGCGATTGAATATAGAGAAACCTGCAAGAAAAGTCTGCACTGACCGGAGTTCGCTCCGGTGGGGACTCTTCGATGCTTAACTTAGAGGGATGGACTGGTCGAACAGAAAAGCAGAAAGTAAGAAAAAGAGTTTGCTCTTAGAATCACTTGTCCTCCCTAGACTGACTAGATTACCTTCCTTTTATAGTGTCAGAGTGATAACTCTCTGACACGTGGGTCACTCTTATTCTGATGTAGTGTGATCGTGGGTTGATAGTCAAAACCATCCACTAATTACTATCGTCTGCTCTTCTCGGGGACAATTTTATATAGTCGATCGTTGGTCGATTGATCGAGACCGATGGATCATCAGTCGGCTAATTTTATGCTGATCGATTATCGATCGACTGATTTTGTGCCAGTCGATCATCAGTCAGATGATTAGGATCGATCGATTATTGGTTGGTTGGCTAGCTGATTTTGTGCTGACCAATCGTCGGTCGGTCGAAAAACTTGAGATCGAACAATAATTGATCGGATGACTTCGAGGAAGAGTGATTGACAGTTGTCCAAATAATTTTTGGACGATGGTTAGTCGGATTTGTCGAACTACACACCCATCGAATGGTAATGCATCGGCATTTCCGTCGTTGTGTCGACGGACATCCGTCGGAGATCGATGATCAGTTGGTTGCAATGCTGGTGAGTCGGGCGGTGGAGTAACATCCTCCAACAGCTCAGAGCCAACTTCGGTCAGTGCGGACCTTTCTTGTAGATTTCTCGGCATTCAATTGCAGGCGCAGGTGGATTGGCCGCAACAGATTGGCGCATCAGAAAGGGAGAAGATCAAGAATCAAACTTTACAAATGGCAAAGACTCATGCTCAAAACTCGTCCAACTCCGCCGGCCAGTCAGTCCGACGAGAAACACTCCCCCCTCCACCACCATTAGTGGTGGAACCAAGTTCTTCACATCCAACAGTTACGGCAGATGCACAAATCCAACAACTAGCTGCGTTGACGTAGCAGGTTCGAATGCTGACGGAAGCTGTTCACAGCCTCCAACAGCAACCGCATGCTGTGGCGGAAGGCCCAACGATGCAAGCTATACCATCTAGGCACAGCCACTGCATCTCGAGACGCTCTGCCACCCCCTCATCGGAACGACCATCTCAACGTTCCCGTCGGACGGTAACCCCATCTCCTCGCCGTTTATGAAGAGACATCCGTCGGTCACAACATTCCATTTCTCCATTCGCTAATCAGAGTCAGCACAAGGGGAAACGTCCTCAAAACTTGACCACCTCCTCCTCCACTAGTTCTTTAGGAGAATCGACGCCCAGGACATCTCATCGGCGATCGTTCGATGATTATGAGCAAAAGCTCAAAGAAATCAACCATCGGCTAGCCCGGATCCAGGAGGATGCAATAAAAGGGTTCTCCGACGGTCTCCATGTCTAGACCGCCCCTCCTTTCTCCTCGTGTATCTTGAAGGAACCAATTTCATCACGATTCAAGATGCCGCAAGTAGAGCTATATGATGGCTCCACTAACCCAGTCGATCATCTCCAAAGTTATAAGACTCTCATGATGATCCAAGGGGCGAATGATGCCCTCATGTGCATCGGCTTTTCGACCATCTTTCGAAAAGCTGCTCGAGCCTGGTACTCCAGACTTCAGTCGAGAAGCATCGACTCTTTCGGACAGCTTGAAGACTTGTTCATGGCTCACTTCAGCACTAGCAGAAGGATGCCACGAACTTCAGATACCCTCTTCTCGATCAAACAAAGAGAGGGAGAGACTCTTCGGGCCTTCGTGGTGCGTTTTAACACCACCACACTCAAGGTCTGAAACCTTAATGAGGATGTGGCCATCTCAGCCATGAAGCAAGGTCTATGAGGCTCCTGGTTCACTTATTCACCGGACAAGAACTACCTCCGAACCTATGCTAAGCTCTTCGAGCATGCGGATAAATATATACGCGCAGAAGATGGTGCTTCTGGCCGACACCAATCAAACGAAAAGAATTAGAAGAAGAAAAACAGCGGAAGAACGACGTTCTTGCTGGACCGAATCAGACAACTCCAAATAGAGAAATAGTCTTCTCCTAACTGAATCCGGTACCGACTAACATGAAAAGTTGGTACGATACTTATACTCTCCTTTCCATACCGTGTGCATAAATCTTGATGGAGATTGAAGGAGAGAATTACCTTTGCCGACCCCTGCCAATGAAAAATCGAGGGAAGGACAAAAGGAAATACTACCGGTTCCATTATGACTATGGCCATGACATCGAACAGTGCTTTCAATTAAAAGATGAGATCGAGACTCTCATCTGATGAGGATTTCTTGCCAAATACTGACTAGATCGTCCAACTAAGCCCCATGACGATCAACCACCAGCATCAGAGGAGACTCAGCAAAACCAATCGACTGCTGGGGTGATCAATATGATCTCTAGTCGATCAAGAGCCAGGGTGGCAATATCCGAAGAAGGATCGGCCAAGAAACGATGGTCCGATGAACTTATCTCTTTTTCGAATGATGATGTAAGGAGAGTTCAAACTCTCCATGATAATGCTGTTGAAGAAAAAAATCTTATTTTTTGGATCAGGTTCGTTCAGATCTGATTGGATTAAGAAGGATATTTCAAAAATTTTTTTCTAAGATCCTAATCAGATTTAAGATTTTTTAGATCTGATCTTATTGATCTAATAAAATAAAATAAAAATTAAATCTAATTTAATTATACCTTTGTTATGGGTAATCCTATTATCCTATGATGATCTCGATGTTCGTCTGAGGTTCTGAATGTAGCTACGCAAGCGCCTGACCTCTACCGGTATCCACTCGGATAGGATCTGGAGATCTTCTTCTTCTCAATCAATCCTCCAAAAATTAAATCTGGATCTGATCTTGAAGATCATCAAAATAGTTTTTAAAGAACAGCCATTGTCTCTTACAGTAGTGCTGCCTTCTTCCTTTCCTATTGCCTTTCACTTGCTTAGATTGCACCTAATTCATGCCCAAAATCTCTTGGGCATAGAGAGGAGAGAGAGGATCAGAGGGTGACATGGAGATGGAGGGAGAGAAGCTTTGTGGCATGGGCTAAAGGCAAAAGCTCATAATTCTAGGCATAGATAGAATTTATATAGACCCTGCTGCGCCATGTAGTGCCACATCATCTTGATCAATCATGGCCCTTTGTGCAATCAGATCTAAATCTGATTGATGGGATGACATCATCTGATCCAATCAGATTAGAGTCCCTCAAAATTCTTCTTAGATGGTGCCAAGACTGGGTCAAACAAGTCTTCTTGGCACCAAGACAGTGTTTATATATACCCCTGGACTTGGAGTTGTCGATTACCAAAAACCAACAACATATCCTTAGTTCTTCTCAAGTACTTAAGGATACATTTCACCAAAGTCTAGTATTCTTTACCTAAATTCGACTGATATCTACTCGTGACACTCACAGCATGGGCTATATCAGATCGTGTACATAATATGGCATACATGAGGCTCCCTATTGCTGAAGTATAAGGGATCTTGCTCATGCATTCAATCTCCTCGGGTGTTGGGACACATTTTCTTAGAGAGATGAATGCCATGTCTGAAGGGTACCAATCCTCTCTTAGAGTTTTTCATGCTAAACCTCTTTAACATTTCATCTATGTACATCTTCTGTGAAAGACCTAGCATCCTATTTGGTCTATCTCTATAGATCTTAATTTTTAGAATGAAGGATGCTTCTTCTAGGTCTTTTATGGAGAATTCTTTAGATAATCATAATTTAACTATGGTCAATATGGAAATATCATTTCTAATAAGGAGGATATCATTCACGTATAGTATGAGGAAGACAATAGCACTCTCACTGACCTTTTTGAAAATACATGGTTTCTCCTCATTTTTGATGAAACCAAATAATTTGATCACATCATTAAAATAAGTATTCCAGCTTCGAGATATCCATATATGGATCTTTGTAGCTTGCATACTTTGTAATCAACATCGTTGGATATGAAACCTAGCGATTGTTCCATATAGATATTTTTCTTAAGGTATCCATTTAAGAATATCATTTTTACATCCATTTATCATATTTCATAATCGAAATAGGCTACAATAGTAAATAATATATGGATAGATTTTAGCATAGTTATTGATGAAAAGATATCCTGATAGTCAATGCCTTCGTACTGACTATACTCTTTTACCACTAATCTAGCTTTGAATGTCTCCACATTCTCATTTGCACCAATCTTTCTCTTATAGATCTATTTACACCCAATAGGTACTATACCTTTAGGTGGATCTACCAAGGTCCAGACTTAGTTTGAGTGCATCGAGTCAATTTCTGACTTCATTGCCTTTAACCATTTCTAGAAGTCGATATCTGATATCGCCTCGTTATAGATTTTGGGATCATCACCAAGAATCTTATTACCTACGAGAAATATTTTATCTATTTTCTCTGAAATAGTACCTAAGTACCTCTCAAAAGGATGAAAATTTTTTTTCAATCTGCGAGATGGAGGAGGTAGTGATTGTATTAGCTCAACCTGATTTGATTCCATACGATCCTTAGCTTGTTGCTCTTGGGAGACTTTCTCCTTGAGCTTGATCTGCTTTTCAATGCCACCATTTTGAATAAACTATTTTTCAAGAAAGATGGCATGCCAACTCACCATCACATTATGGTCTTCTAGAATGTAGAAATAATATCCTAATGACTCTTTAGGATATTCTATAAATTGAGCTTTAAAGGATCTATAGTCTAACTTGTCCGCTTGTTGTCTTTTGACATAAGTTGGATAACCCCAAATTCTGAGTTGACTCAGACTTGATTTCTTATTATGTCATATCTCATACGGTGTGATAGAAATAGTTTTAGAGAGAATCCTATTCAGTAAATATATAGCAGTTAACAAACTATATCTTCAAAAAAAATCAGAAAAATCTTTGAAGCTCATCATAGATCGGACCATATCTAATAGGATCTAATTCCTCCATTCTGAAATTCTATTGAGTTGAGGTATTCCAAGTGGAGTCCATTGAGAGACTATGCCATTTTGCTTGAGATAGTCCAAAAATTTTTGACTAAGATATTCACCTCCTTGATCTGATCGAAAAATCTTAATAGATTTGTCAGTTTGCTTTTTGACTTCATGTCTGAATTTTTTAAACTTTTCAAAGGCTTCAGACTTATGTCTCATAAGATACACGTACCCATATCGAGATAAATCATCGGTAAAGGTTATGAAGTAGTCAAAGTTACCTCTGACCGGCATATCAAATGGGCCACACACATCAATATGTACTAGGGCAAGTAGTTCTGTGGCCTTTTTCCTATGTCCTATAAAAAGGAGCTTAGTCATTTTGTCATGAAGACATAATTCATAAATTTGATATGCAGTCAATGAACTCAATAGTTCGATTTTCTCTAATTTGTTAATCCTATCTTCTGCTATATGACCTAGCCTTAGGTGCCATAGATACCTATCGTTTGGACTATCTCTAGGACGTTTTGATCTTATGGCATTCATATTTTGCTCAATATTAAAAATAGATACATCAATATGTAACTGGTAGAGACTGTTAATGAGAAAACTACTTATAATTTTATTTTTTTCATAAAAAATATTATAATGGTCCTTAAGAAAACTAATTACATAGCCTTCTTGTGCTAAACATGAAACAGAAATCAAATTCTTGCTTACAGCAGGCACATAATAACAATCCCTAAGTACTAAATTTAAGTCAGACGGTAGTCGAAGAGGGTAGGTTTCCACGGCCACAACAGCAATCCTTGCTTCATTTTCGACATATAGGATCATCTCACCATCCCTTATCCTCTTGCTATCCTCAAGATCCTGTATAGAAGTGCATAAATGAGCACTAAAACTAGAGTCAAGCACTCAACTAGATACAAAAAAAATCATAAGGTTAGATTCAATAACAAGCATATCTCTAGAAGGACCTGACTCCTTATTCTTCAGAGTGATCAGGTATGTACGGCAGTTCCGCTTTCAGTAGCCGTCAGTATTACAATGAAAATACTTTTCTTTGTCAGCGGCCTTCTTCTTCAGTTCTATCTTTCTTTTTTTTTCACCTTCTATCTTTTGTCTTTTCACAGACTTTTTTTTTCAAAAGACTTTCTCTTGGAAGAAGTCTATTCTATAGCAAGTACTGAGTCTTTAGAATCTTTCATAGAAAGCTCAACAGTAACCAACATATTCATAAGCTCGGCCAGAGTATTCTGAAGTTTATGCATATAATAGTTCATGATGAATTGCCCATATGCATCAGTCAAGAATTGTAGAATTATATCATTATGCAGATCCTGATCTAACTTCACTTCGAGCTTCTCAAGCTCTTCCAAGTCCTTGATCATCAGACAATGATCTTGGACTGACTGTCCATCACGTATTTTAGCCTTAAACAGTTGTTTAGTGACATGATATTTGGCTGCACGACTCTGTTAACCAAATAATTTTTATAGGTGAGCCAACATTTGGCAGACAGTCTTGACATTTTCATGTTGATGCTGAAGTTCATCAAACATCGAATCCAACATATAGTATCAGATCTTATTATCTTCATCCATTTATTTGTTAAGAGACGCTCTCTGTTCAGTGGACGGATGAACTGGTAAGGTGGAGAGATCCCGATCCAATACATGAGTCAACTTCTCAGAATCCAAAATGATTTTGAAGTTTTAGAGCCAATCCTTGTAATTGAATTTGGTCAATCTATGGGTATCCAGGATATGGGCTAATGGGTTGGAGGTAGACATTTTTCTTTTTTCTTTAGAGAGTCAAAGTTTTTAGTTAGATTTTGTAATTAAGACTTGACCAATTTATTTAGAAATTTGATTTTTAAACAAATTAGCTCTCACTATTTACTCGAATTCCTATACTCTCTCTATAGAGATACAAAAATCTTCAGATTACTGATTTCTAGTGGGTGGTGCAATCTCATCAACTGACTTATCACCTCACCTAACAGTTATTGATGATGGATTAGCCAATGAGTGAACAACTCTTGTCCAGTGATTCTCTAATCATGGTGCACCTAGACTTGATCTCTAATTCATGAATCTCACCATGCCCGAAATATTGATCCAATCCTTAGTTAAGTTAGACCAACTATTTACATAGATTAGATTCCTAATTGGATCTCTCATCATATCCAAAATATTAAGCCCAATCCATCCTTCAGCCCATAGCATCTAATGCCTAATAGACATGGTTGCATCTTTTCGGTGCAACTAAATCATTATGATCAGTCAAGAACAATCAACCCCGTGAAGGGTCCGTACATCTACAATGGTGAAAGATCTTAGACTTAATCTTTTCTTAGAAAGATTTGATTTAGATCTCTTTAAACTTAACTTGACATAGCCATAACCATTATGACTAACCTAGTAACATGGGTTAGCTTGGATTATTGCCACCTTAGATCAGGACTGGATCGACAAATATGACCAGATAAGTGAGATCGGTGGAAAGGATATGCCATTAACTCGACAAAAATGCATTCGAATCGAGTAGCTTCCAATTAAAAATCAATTGATCATATCTGCCAAACTTATCTTAGATACTAAATTATTGAGCCAGAATCAATCAGATTAGCCTACAATCCAGACTCTAACCACTGAGCCTAATTAGGTCTTAACTTGATCGATCATTCATGTGACTCGACTTGATCCAGACTTAATCCTATTAGGCTGATCAATTCAAGCAGTCTTAATCCCATCTAACCAACTCTTGATTCGATTTGATCAACTGCTAGACCTAATTGAACTACCCAAGCCCGAACCCAATTTTATGAATGTATCTTAGATCTGAAAATTCTTAATTTTAGATCTAATATGTTTCATAATCTTAATACTTAATTAAGTTTAGGATTCATAAATAAAATATGTATATAAAATTCTAGGATTTCAGGATCTAGGATTTTACAGGAAATAAATTTTTGATTTTTGATTAAGGACGAACATGCAACATCCCTATACATCATAAGAACATCCCATCGAATGAAATAAGAGAGCCTTTAAATTCTACTTCATTCTTATGATCGGATGGCTAAGGAGAATGCCTTAATCAAAAATATGATAAATCTATAAAACTAATTAGATCTATATCATATATCATATATATAAAAATTAATCTAACTAAAAATATATTCTGCATACATCTCATGTATCATATCATACATATTTTTAAATTCAAATTATCTTATAAATATCTAAAAAATAAGATTTAAATTTAATCATATTAAATTAAAATTTATTCTAGATAATTTTGTAGAACTATTCTACAACTAGTCTAAATATGCATCTATCATATCTCATATGAACAAATTAAATAAATTTATTTTTTATTTTTTAGATCTAATTATAATATTTATAATATCAAAAAATTATAAATAAATAGATCTAAAAATTATAATTAATCAAATCAAAATTATGATCATGCTAGACTATACATAGAATAATTCTATTCCTAGTCTAGTCATGCATCTCATATATCTAAGATCTAGATTATTTAATTTTTAATTTTTTAATTTTAGATTTAATCATATCTAATGTGATATTTAAAATCATCTAATTATTAGATTAAAAATAAATTAGATCTAATGAATTTTGGAACTTGGCTCTGATACTAGTTGAAGAAAAAAATCTTATTTTTCGGATCAGATTCGTTTAGATCTGATTGGATCAAAAGAAATATTTTAAAAAAAAATTTTTAAGATTTTAATCAGATCTAAGATTCTTTAGATCTGATTTTATTCATCTAATAAAATAAAATAAAATAAAAATTAAATCTAATTTAATTATACCTTTGTTATGGGTAATCCTATTATCTTGTGATGATTCCGATGTTTGCTTAAGGTTCTGGATGTAGCCATGCAAGCACCTGACCTCTATCGGTATCCACTCAGGCAGGATCTAGAGAATTTTTTTTTTCAATCAATCCTCCAAAAATTAGATCTAGATCTGATCTTGAAGGTCTTCAAAATGGCTTTTGAAGAACAGCCGTTGTCTCTTGCAGCAATGCTGCCTTCTTCCTTTTCTGTTGCTTTTCACTTGCTTGGATAGCACCTAACTCGTGCCCAAAACCTCTTAGGCATAGAGAGGAGAGAGAGGATCAAAAGGTGGCATGGAGAAGGAGGGAGAGAAGCTTTGTGGCATGAGCTAAAGATAAAAGCTCATAATTCTAGGCGCAGATAGGATTTATATAGACCCTGCTATGCCATGCAGTGCCACATCATCCCAATCAATCATAGCCCTTTGTGCAATCAGATCTAAATCTGATTGGTGGGATGACATCATCTGATCCAATCAAATTAGAGTCCCTCAAAATTTTTCTTAGGTGGCGTCAAGACTGGGTCAAACAAGTCTTCTTGGCACCACACAATTTAAATCCCTGAAGCAACTGGAGTCCCATCTGTATGGGACTCCATAGTTTATCCTCGTGGGGCGCATGCCTCCATAGGCATGCGTCCCCTTCTTTTCTGCTTTTTAGCAGGAGGACAAAACCTCAGGTTCTTTCCTATGGGTGCATGACACATGGGTAGATGTTTAAGTGTCTAAGGTCAATATTTGATCAAAGTCAAAAGATAAGATTTAGCAGGTGATGAAAAATGACAGGTATTGTCTCAAATTTATCTCATATATTAAGATAATTCTTTTCTGACTTGGACAAGCTCCAGTCAGACCAAGTTAAGATTTTTGAGTGAGCCCAAATATATTTGGCTCAGTCGAGATAAGTTTTAATGATTGTTAAAGAAGAACGTTAGGCTCAATCGTATGCTAGCACGATTTTTCTGAACCTAATTGAATCTTATTCAAATCAATTAAACTGGATTAATCCAATTGATGACATCCAGATCTAAATTCTTGTTTGTATGATTCAGTTAGGTTCAGTTTTGTATGGTAATGGGATATATCATGATCTCTATCATCGATATCATCAAAATACCTTTTGATGGATCAGAACTTTTTTTATTCAGATAACTAGTATGATCGATCATCCAAATAATTCTATTTGCTCTCAAAATCCATCAGTGACACCTAGTAGCATATGGTGGCAACCCATCAGAATTGAAAATGAACCTCTCAGTGCAGTTACCTATGTGATTAAGTTTCTCTATCTTAAGCCCTAATAGGATTAGGGTTAAGGTGATCTCGTCAAATCCTAATATCCATCATATGAATTAATTATTCGATTCAAGTCCAATATGAAAACCTTAATAGAAACTCTTTCTATTATTCTACTCTACCATGACTATGGGCTTATGGACTTGATTCTCATGATCATCATAGAGCTACTCCTTATCTACGGAGGTAGATAGATCCCCTATTGGTGCAATCCAATTTCTATAACGAACATACTATAGCCAATATACACCTCAGAGTTCCGAATGGCTAAAAGACCAAGTTATGGTGTAGTCAAACTATAACACCCTCAAGGTGAATCGCTAATGCACCTCAGGTTAAAGAATCAAACACACCACTGCAGCTTCGAGCCAGTCATCAATGAGAAGATAGATTTTTTCATGACTGCTCGAGGTGGTCACGCTCAGTGTCCTCGTTCTTTAATGAGTACTTGTACTCTTATTTTAGTATCTCTACATCGTAGACTCAAGACTCATCTATTCTAAAGAAGCAATCGTACACCAACCTTTTGGATCAATCACCATCCTCATGATGATTCTACGATCGAGAGCATTTTATGAGTTAATAATAAAAATTCATGTCTTAAATTTTCAACTCTTAAAAATATGAACTATCATTGTCATTAACTCAAGGGATGTATCACAGACACTTTCAAATACACACTGTGATAGAATATAATCCATTTTATTATTTATAATTAAAATTATAATTTTGCTCTTAAAAGTGTATTACAAGTGTCAGTCAATTTAGCTTCTAGGGCATGCCTATCTAACAGCTGTCATTGTCTCAATGATGATAGCAAACTATGATGTAAAGAGAATCCTCATCGATAATGGAAGTTCAACCAATGTTTTGTTTTACTCTACTTTCTCCCGAATGAAATTATCGATGGAACGCTTTCGAAGAGTTCCTATCCCTTTAATCAGATTTACAGGAGATGTCATCGACGTTGGGGAAGAAATAGATCTTTCGTTGACTGCTAGGATAGAATCTCAATAAAGTACTATAATCTTAACTTTCATAGTCGTTAGAGTCCCGTCGGCATATAACATCATACTTGGATAATTAGGTCTCAATGCCCTCAAGGCGATAGTATTGACATATCATTTACTGATCCGATTTTCGACCAATGTCGGAGTTAGAGAGATGCGAGGTGACCAACAAATCATTCGACATTGCCTCGCAATTACTGCAAAGGAGAATAAGTTGGTAGGCTCTTCATCATTGGAAGGACTTGATCAACAAGAAGATGAAAAGCGAGGTGAACCGATGGCCGAATGGTTAGTCTCCATCCCGTTGCAAGAGAGCAACCCAACTAAGGCTATACAGATCGGGTCGCACCTTCAGGCAATGGAGCATGAACAGCTGGTTCGGTTGCTAAGGGCCAATGCCGATATATTCGCTTGATCGGCAACCGACATGCCAGGCATACCTTCAAAAATAATTATTCACCGACTGAATGTTAATCCAAACGTCAAACCGGTGAGACGGAAAATGCGACCATTCATTTTTTAGCGATAAAAGGTCATCGACGAAGAGGTAGACAAACTCCTCATGGTGGACTTTATTAGAGAGGCCCATTATCCTGATTGGCTTGCCAATGTTGTCATGGTGAGAAAAGCCAACGAGAAATGGCGCATTTGCATCTACTATACCAACCTAAATGAGGCATGCTCGAAAGATAGTTTTCCATTTTCGAAGATCAATCAATTAGTCGATGCAACATCGGGATATCGACTTTTGAGCTTCATGGATGCTTTTGCGGGCTACAATTAGATTTGAATGGCATCCGAAGATGAAGAACATACTGCCTTCATCACAGACAAAGGGATTTATTGCTATAAAGTTATGCCATTCGGACTCAAAAATATAAGAGCAACCTACCAATGGTTGGTAAATAAAGTTTTCAAGCCATAAATTGGGCGAAATATGAAAGTATATGTCGATGATCTACTGGTAAAAAGCACTCAAAGTTAAAACCATGTTCAAGACTTAGAAGAGGCTTTCGACATACTCCGACGACACCAGATGAAACTAGATCTGACCAAATATGCCTTTGGAGTGACAGCCGGGAAGTTTCTTGGTTTTCTTATTTTGCACCAAGGAATCGAAATAAATTCCAAAAAAATAAAGACAATCATTGATATGAAACATCCAACTTCAAAGAAGAAGGTACAACAGCTCAACGAAAAAATCACCGCGTCCAGTCGATTTATCTCCAAGTCTGTTGAAAGATGCCTTCCTTTCTTCAAAACTCTATAGCAGACTAAAGATTTTTCTTGAACTGACAAATGCCGATGATCCTTCGAAGAGCTAAAGAAATACTTGATGACTCCTCCATTGCTTGTAAAGTCGATGGAAGGAGAACCTCTATACTTTTACCTAAGCACATCCCGCGAAGCTGTTAGTTCGATTTTGATCAGAGAAGATAAAAATTGGGTGCAGTATCCCATATACTATGCAAGCAAGGTACTCCATAATGCTGAAACCTGATACTCAATGATGGAAAAGATGATCTATGCCTTGATTATTTCAAAGCAACGGCTTCGTCCCTACTTCTAAGCCCATATAGTGCATGTTTTAACCGACCAACCTTTAAAGTCGATTCTACATTGACCAGATACCTCAGCCAGAATGACAAAATGAGCGATAAAGCTCAGTGAATTCAACATCCAATATTGCCCTCGTCCATCAATGAAAGCCCAGGTTCTGGCTAATTTCATCGTCGAATGTACCATTTTGGAAGACAAGTCCGATCAAGAGAAAACAACTCACAAGTCGGTAGAAAGCACCCCTAAAACTAGTCATAAGTCGGCTTGGGTGTTACATGTCGACGGAGCATCGAATGCTCTTAAAAGTGGCGCCAGACTCATCTTGGCAAATACCGATAGAATAGTCACCGAATATGCCCTTCGATTTAATTTTAAAGCTTCAAACAATCAAGCCGAGTACGAAGTTCTTTTGGCCGGCTTGAAAATCACCAAGGAGCTTGGTGTTGAAGAACTAAAATATTCACCGACTCTCAACTCATCACAGGACAAGTTAAAGGTGACTTCGAAGCTCATGATCTGACAATGCAAAAGTATTTGGAGAAAGTCAAAGATCAAACTCCTATCTTCAAATACTTCGACATCACACACATCCCTAGAGTAGAGAATGCTCGAGCTGACGCACTCTCCCGACTCACCGTCACCACTCCTAATGAGCTTGGCCGAACCTACATTGAATACCTCGACATGCCAAGTATCGAAAGGGTGGAAGAAATATTATAGATCAATGACGAGTTGAGTTGGATGGATCTAATAATCAAGTACCTGGTCAAAGGGATCCTACCCAACAATCCATCTAAAGCAAAACGTTTAAGATGGACGACCTTGCAATATATTATGATGGACGGACAACTCAACAAGCGATCTTTCTCCTTTTTATTGTTGAAGTGCCTAGGACCTTACGATGCTGACTACGCACTTCGTGAAGTCCACGAAGAAATCTATGAAAACCACTTGGGGGGCAAGTCTCTTGCCTATAAGATCCTTCGATAAGGATATTATTGGCCAATAATTTAGAAAGATGCAGCTGAATTCGTCTGAAAATATGAGCCATACCAAAGATACGCAAATATCCAATGCCAGCTGGCAGCATGATTGACATCGATCATGGTACTATGGCCGTTTGCACAATGGGGGATCGACATACTTGGTCTTTTTTCCCAAACGTCTGATCAGAGAAAATTTTTAGTTGTCGCCGTTGATTATTTTATGAAATGGATAGAAGCTGAACCTTTGGCACAAATTATCGAAAATAAAATGAAGGATTTCATTCAAAAATCTATCATCTATAGATTCGGACTTCCACATACAATCATAACCAATAATGATCGATAATTTGACAATCAAAATTTCAAAAACTTCAATGCGACATACCACATCACGCATAAGCTAACGTCTGTCGATCATCCATAGTCAAATGAAAAAATGAAAGTTATGAATCAAACAATCTTCTATGGTTTGAAAACCCAGCTCAATGAGGCCAAAGATCTTTGGGTGGAAGAATTACCTTCGGTATTATGGGCATACCGATCCACTCCGCGAGTCCCGACGGGCGAATCTTCCTTTAACATATCATATGGAACTAAAGCAGTGATACTTATGAAAGTCGAACTACCATCAATGAGAGTGGAAAAGTATTACAAATCAAGTAATTCGGATCGTCGAAGGGCTGACCTAGATATGTTATTTAAAGTTCGACAATAGGCACAACTCAGAATGGCTGCTTACCAACAGTAAGTCGCAAGATACTACAATAGAAGGGTTAAACAAAAAGAGATTTGCCTGGAAGACTTAATCTTATGGAAGACGGAAGTATCCAAGCCGCTTGACCAAGGAAAGCTATCCCCAAACTAGGAAGGGCCCTACCGAGTGATAGAAATCTTTCAATCTGAAGCATATTGACTCGAAACACTCGACGGAATTGAAATCCTCCGAACGTGGAATGCTGATAATCTTAAAGTGTACTATCAGTGAGAATAACTCCATATACTTTGAACGAATATAAAAAGTAAAATTTTTTATGAAGTCTTCTGCAAAGATGTTTCCCTGATGATCATTGATCGATTGACTGACGTATTAGTTGGTTGAAAATCGGACGAATTGACCATACGAGAACTGGCAAAAACTCAAAAGCAAGAAAAATCTGACCAATTATCTATCGGTCAAATAATACAACCGATAGACTATCGATATTCTTCTGCTCAGCAAAGTTTAACAACCCATCGATAAAGGACGATCGACAATCGGTGTCTCAGCAACCTTCAATCAAATTTCTCAAACAGACCGCATGATCAACTTCCTACAGCAAAATGGTCGACCAATTGGTTGGCTAACAAATGATGTCGATGCATAACTTTCTCACAAATGATGAAGAAAGAGAAGTATCAAACTTTTGGTTGTGAACTAGTTAGTTTGCCTTGGCTAGTAAAGAATACAACCCTAATCGATTTGGCCATAGCCGAATCGAAGGATGTTTGGCTAGCACCTGATCGTCATACACTTCTGCAAATTGATCAAGTGTCGGACGATAGAAAAAAAAAAAAAAAAACCAACCAAAGGTCGATTAGAAATTGATCCTTAGTCGACTTATACACGATCATCAAGCACTTCGATCCAATATGAGTTGATAAAAAATTGACTAAAAGTCGATTAAAAAATCGACTCAGGGTTGGCTTGTCTCCGACCTATGAGTATCTTAGTGAATGACTAAGTATTGACTAGTTAAAAATCTGACTCTAAGTCGGTTTAAAAGCTAGTTGATGGTTAGTTAAATAAAATCTACAAAAGAACAGTTAACAATCTCTCAATCAAAGTATTTGCAATTATGATGGAAGACGAATTTGCACAACAGAAGGCAAATGCAAATAAAGCTTTCATTATTATGAAAAGTTACAAATGGACCTTTAGTCCTTACAAAATGTTGAACTATAAGTTCCAAAAGACAAACAAAAGTACAAGTTTACTCGACGACCACCTGCTTCAAAGGATGATTCAGACCAGCTTCAGTTTCGATCATCAGCACGGCATCCATCGATTGGACAATATCAGTCGAAGCAGTCCCTTGGCCCTCCGATGGAGCTTCTATGACCTACTGAAGAGCCGTCATACCTTCAGGAGGTGCAGCAACATCCAACTCAGTTGAAACTAAGGCAGTAGCAGGAAGATCTTCATCCGTTGGACCCTTGGGCGATCCATCGTCTCCTCCCTCTTCCTCTTCTTTAGCACCGGGAACGATGATGCTATTGAGGTCAAGGTTAGGAAAGAGCTGCTGAACAACATCTCGACCATCGCCAAACTCGATCCAATAGGAAGATTCACTTCCTTGAAGGATCAAGGTCTTCAAGTTGGACGAGGCCTTAAATTCCTTGACGCCCAGTTATTTCGTCCGATCGAGATCCTCCCATAGAATTTAGATCTCTGCCTTGGTCGAAGATGCCTCTCCGTTGGCAAATTACCATTTTCAATGAAAATCCTCCACCTCTTTGGCCTAATTATTGCGGTCTTTCTTTAATTTCTCCATCGCGTGTTTCTTCTTTTTCGCACGGCTTTTTTGAGCCTTCACCTCCTCCTGAGCTGATTTAAGATTGGACAGAACCGACTTAAGTTCGAACCTGGCCGACCCAAGCTCGACCCTGAGATGGAAGACTTCATTGGATAGAGTGTTCTCTCGAGCGGCAGCATCCATCCGCAACTGCTCCAACTGACGAACCACTGAATCACATTCAGCGCTTGCGGTCGATACAGAGTCAGAACATGCATGCCAAAAATCAGCCATCTTATGATAGACCGACTCAAGTTCGGCCATATCATGAGCCCACTGTTCAAAGAAAACAAAGCACATTAGTCAAAAAAAAAGACGTGAAATGAATGGCCGACTTACTCCAATAAAAGTCGAGTAAAACGAGCCAAACAATTGCACTAAAGTATGACTCCTCTTGGCCTCCCAATTAGCTGAGAGAAGAATGGCGTGAACCAAGTTCCTCGCCAGCTGAGGGTCAGAAAAAGCCGACCCATCTTCTGGAATCCGAACATCAATTCGTTCAGAGTTCGTATACCCACGGTTGGAAGCATCACTTCCAGTCGATGCAGAAGAAGCCGACGCCTTCCATTTCCCTTTAGCAGATGATTGTTCGGGTGGTGTCGACATCCACTCAGGTGTGAAAGGAGATAGTGCATGCCCCCGATGAACCAAAGTTGATCATGGAATGGATGCAGCAACAATCAACTGAGCTTCTGACATAGGAGCAATAACCGGCATGTTGATGATAACGACATCTTCCTTCGATCGTGTGACGACCAGAGGGGCTTCCAAAAATGTAGCAGCCATTGAAGCACGTAGAGCGATGATGGGAGGTACTACCGGTGGAACATCAGCAAAATTGAGGATGATCGAAGGGCTAGCCACCCGATTCTTCTTCGACGTGCACGATCAACCGGCGCCGGGTGCTACTCTCTTTCGAGTAGCAAACTGGCGAACTTCCTCCATAGAAATCTCTAGAGAAGAATGCATCCCTATAAAATGAAATAACAAATTAGGTTAATATCAAAAATTGACTGAAGGAAAGAGAATTTGAAGCTACAAACACAACATGTACCTAGGACAGCGTCGAACCAAGTTTGACATCATACAAGGCAACTTTAGTAATTAAATATTTTTGTAGGGAGACTTCCATGTCTTTCAACTTAAGAAAATCCTCCCGATCAGCTGGGTCCATCCGACTATTTTCATTCAGAAGGATATTCGGCTCTCCCCACACCGACGGAAAACCCCAAGGAGCAGAAGAAGAAATAAAATAGAACTGGATCTTCCAATCATGGATGGACGATGGAAGACTGATGATAAAAGAAAGCCCCCTCCTTGGGGCAAAGTACCATCATCCATCAGCCTTCGGATGGGATCAAAGAGTAAAAAAAGATCTAAATAAGGAAAGATGAGGGATCGTCGGAATTAGCCAACATAGAAGGAAAAAAGTTATCAAAAGTCAAATAAAATTCGGTGCTAACTGGGCCGGACACCCCCGATAATAGTTGAAGATATTTTGAAGGAACTTCGGAATGAGAAACCTAAGGTCCGATCTAAGGTTTTCTAAATAAAATGCAATGTAACCCGATAGAGGTGAGATCACCCGACCATCGGAGCCAGGAACCAACAACCGAAAGTCCTCCAAAATCTGATATTGATCCCGAAGATGCTCCACAACCGACGTAGACAGTGTGGAAGCTTCAGCTGTCGGACCTCATAACGAACTACTACGACCAGCCATGCATATAACTCAACAAAATGAAAAGAAAAAAATAAAAATATGTCAGAAAAAAGGTTCAAACCTCGAACCTGAGAACTAAAAGATGAAAGAACAAGCAGACTTTCCAAAAGTTACTATTGTTAAAAGCGATAGAAGAAAAACCTTCGGGGGAGATCCAGTATATATAGGACCCACCGACGGTCAAGATATACAAAAGCCTCAGTTGGAGATCGACTGAATGTCAAATCCCTCAAGCCCTAAGACTGCTGATGGCGTCCAATTGAGATGACCATTGAGATCCCCAAAGCGCAAGACAATAAATTTATCAAAGACCATGGTAATCATTAATAATAGGTGGTAGAACGAAATTCAAAGTGACACCATGTATTAACTCTCTGCATCCGGTGCATCAAGACAAAAGGTCAAATCATCATACCGAACTTGGGCATCCGGTGCATCAAGACAAAAGGTCAAATCATCATACCGAACTTGGGCATGGGGGGCAACTGTTGGAGGATGTTACTCCGCCACCCGACTCACCAGCATTGGAACGAACTGATCACCGATCTTCGACAGATGTCTGTCGACACAACGGCAAAAATGCCGATGCATTACCATCCGATGGGTGTGCAGTTCAACAAAATCGACTAACCATCAGTTAAAAATCATTTGGACAGCTGTCAATCGCTCTTCCTCAAAGTCATCCAATCGATTATTGTTCGATCTCAAGTCTTTCGACCGATCGATGATCGGTCAGCACAAAGTCAGCTAGCCAACCAATCGATAATCGATCGGTCCTAATCATCTGACCGACGATCAGCTAGCACAAAATCAATCGACCGACAACCAGTCGGCACAAAACCAATCGACTGACAATCCATCGGTCCCGATCAACTGACCAACGATCGGCTATACAAAATAATCCCCGAGAAGAGCGGACGATGGCAATTAGTGGGTGGTTTTGACTATCAATCCACGATCGCACTACACCCAAAAAAGAGGGACCCACGTGTCAGACAGGTATCACTCCGACACCTATAAAAGGAAGATAATCTGGTCAGTCTAGAGGGGACAGGTGATTTCAAGAGCAAACTCTTTTTCTTACTTTCTACTTTCGTATTCAATCAGTCCATCCCTCTAATTTAAGCATCGAAGGATCTTTGTCAGAGTCAACTCCGATCAGTGTGGACTTTTTTTGCACGTTTCTCGGTATTTAATCGCACGCGCAGGTGGATTGACTGCAACAACTTTTGCTCACATACTTTTTTATTGATAAAAAATAGCATCATAGCTAATAATCAAAGAATTTGTACTAGGATTACAAATATATATATGCTTTATTTCTTTAGAATAGTGCACAAGTATGCACTTATGATCGAATTATCATTCAATTTCTAACTTTTTAAGTGGGAACATGCATATAAGCAAGACGGCTAAATGCTTTGAAATGCTTTACTCTTTGTTTCCATCTTGTCCATGCTTCATAGGGGGTGATGTCTTTTAAAGAGATATAGGCTGCGGTAGACACTACCTCATCCCAAATTTGTTAGGAAGTCCTATAGCTTTCGATATACTTTTTGCCATCTCCATTGAACTCTTGTATTTATGCTTTTCTATATTCTTTTGTTAGGATGAATAGCTTGTTGTCAATTGCTTGCATGGATCATTAGCTTCACAAAGTTTTTTAAAATCATTAGAAATAAATTCACCTTCTTTATGTTTATGAAGGGTTATGAATTTGTAGTCACTTTCATTCTTCACAAGAGTTTCAAACTTTTGGAACACATAAAATACTTTTGATATTTTTTAGTACAATAAAACTAAGTCATCCGACTGTAATCATCCATGAATGTAATAAAATAAAGATTTTTATTCAATGATGGTCTCTGCATCAAATCACACACATTTGCACAGACTAAAGCTAGCAGATATTTAGCCATCTAGTTACTTTTCTTAGAAAATGCATCATGATGATACTACTATAACAAACAACTTTCAGAAATAATACCATCATGCTGAATTAAAGATAACCCTTCTACCATGTATTTTTGATGCAGGTAACTAAGTCATTTAAAATGAAGATATGATCCCTGTCTAAGGTGTCATAACCAATTATCATCTAATGATACCTTTATAGTAATATGCAAAGGAAAAACTTTACTTTGAGCCAAGAACTTCAAATAAAAAATAATTGCTACTTCTATCACCAAAAATAAGACACTTCGAACCTTCAAAAATAAGATAATACCATTCATTCAAAAATTGTCCCATACCAAACAAACTTGAATCTAATCTAGGAACATAAAGCACATTATGAATTTTATTAATATCAAAAACTTTTACCTTATCTATGTCTTTTCCATGTCCCTCTCTACCAAAGCCACCACCCATCTTCATATAGCCCATCATTAATTTGTCTAAATTGACTAATAAGTTTAGTTTTCTTGTCATATGATTATTATGACCACTATCTACATATCTACAACTGTTAGAATTTTCTTTTATAGCTTGATCTTGGAGGATTATCAGGCTCGAAATAAACTATTTTAGCTACTATGAATAAAGCTAGATAAAGTGTAGGAGCAAGATCCACTAAACAAAAAAGTTGAATTGTGTGCAACTTTCATAGGTCATATAACTTGGTCATATGGTACCTACTTGAGATGTTTTTTTCTTTTTAAGGGTGTAACTACATTTTTAAAGGCAAAATCATACTAAGAAAAAATCATGCTCCACACACTTGAGATGATTTTTTCTTTGACACCTTTCGGAATTCTTCTCATCATACCCTTTGTATACTACATTTTTAAAGATCTTAAAAGAGAAACGGAGTCTTTATCTTCATGGTCCACACACTGTAGTTGTCTGTATTTAGGAATAAGATTGATGAATTTGAAGATCCAAACCCAAGCTGTCATTTGCCATTTTCCTTCTCTAAGCTATCTCGAGCCATGCTCCAATATCCAAGATTAACTCAATCCACATAATGGTACACCGGTTAGTGTATACATGACAAACACATAAAAGGTGGGGAAAATAATTATGAAATAGAAAGAAGGGGTAGAGAGATATCTCACATTAGTAATGAACTAAATTTTATTTACTCTCATCATCATATTACATTGGTTTATGTAGAATCAAGAAAAGGGTACATTGGAAAGGAATGAATATAGTTAGACTTTGACGTTCATGCTGCTACATTAAGAAGAACTAATAGAAAAACTTTTCTCATTTTTTTGGTCACTCAAATTTATTAAACCAATCTAGAATAAATATATCCATAGAAATCAAAAAATAAAATAACCGACAGTTTAGAAGGAATGTCTGTTACAGCTATCTATAAAGTAGATTCAATCTATAGAACTATTAGTTTCTCTATGGATATGTGTCACTTCATATGACTATAGAGTTGCCCTCATCTCCAATAATCCTATCTCAAAGGATGGGTAGAGGTTTCTAAAGATGGTGAACCAAATAGCCACCTACTGATTATCAAGAATCTTCCTCATAGTATAATATGAGAAGCTTCTAGAATTTTTGTAGTATCTGACAAATTTTCTCTATTGCTTAGTTTTAAATACAATAATATAATATTACAAGGCAATAAGCTCCATTTAGTCTATTTTACATGCTATTTAAAAACTATAAAGTTTCACTTAGATTTAGTTGTGGACTCCTCAAGGTGTTGTGTTGTAGACCTCATAGAACACATGCATGAACCAACTACTGGAGGGAATCCAAAAAAAAAAAAAAAAACTTCAAATTTTTCTAAAATCTTCCTCTAAGCATTTTAACATTGCCTTTTTAATTTTACTATTTAAATATTTATGGTGCCATTAATCTCTTCATTATCATGCTTTTAATTTTTGATCGTTGGACTCCAAATTACAAATTTTAATCGATCAGTAAAAGCTCAAAAAGTAATGTACATTAATCTCATTTTTATTTTCTGACCATTGAACTTCTTATTAAATATCTTAATGGGTCAATAAAAATCCAAATGATCATGAACGGTCATATTAGATAGCTATAAAGGAGACATCTTGAGACCTGATTTTAGATACCTATCAAATGCTCTTCCTTTCTTTCTTCTAATTTTTTTCTCTTCAAATCTTTTTTCTTGGTGATTAATTTTTTGAATGTCGAAAGAATCTCCATCAACCTTCTTTGTGGCCGTGCTCGCAGGTAGAGGATTTCGGTTATATCTTGAGGTGATTTTTTTAATTTTTTCTATGCAAAGGATGAAATATTTCTTAGAATAATGTCCAACATACTTCTGAATTTGATCATTTTTATTTCTTGATATACTGTAAGTCATTTATAATTTTTTTATAATAAAATTTTGTTAGTTTTGTTTACTTTTCTAAATCACATCAGGAATTCTTTAAGCCCTTTTCCAACAATCTAAGGCATATTTCTCGGATTGTGATTAAGAAGATATATATGCACTTGATTTTCCTTTTTCTTTCCTGAATGATTTGTATTTGACAATTGGTTGCTCGATTGGTTATATTAGGGTTCTTACATACATTGACAAAAGATCGTTAAAATCACTGGCCCCATTTGGACTTTGGTGCTTTTGTGCGACTTCTTTGCAAGGGAAAGGCCATTAGATGGGATTGTTTTAAAAAAATAATATAGCAGCAATGATCAATTAGCTTAGATCCTGATCTAATGAATATGGGATGCGACTCATTGGTTTCTTCTTTCTATTTCTTCCATTTCTTTCTTACATGGCAATTACAAAAAAAATTCATTAAAAGAAAAAAATAGTGACAAGCTGCTGCAGGCAAACTTCGGTGTATGACTGGCATTATAATCATTCTTCCAGTTGGCATTCTTCTGACCAGATGTGTGTGAAATTTGATGTCTCTAATTTATTGCTACTGCTTTGAGTATTAGCCGCAAATTAGTCTGCACTGCTATATGGTTAAGTCTCATACTGTCCATGCTTTTGCAGCAAGCATATATGCCCATGGTAAAGAATCCCTTGGACTGCAGTTAATTCCACTTAGAAATCCACCAGTTTGCAATCTTCTTCAAGATAAATTACATCACTTATATTTTGGCTTTATTTATTTCTTTGCATTGATCCATAGTAATACAATTTTCAATTGTTTTTGCAAGTTTTGGGCAAGACAGTTTAAAGTAGCTAGATTATCTCTGGGCAAGATTTCTATGTGCCAAGAAATTTCTTTGGTAAGAATAATGATCTTGTACCTAGAAATTGTATTGTATCCGTGTTCATTATTTAGGAATGTTATGCATGTATTATACAAATTCATATTATTCAAGTCTAGGTAATCTTTTCTTTTCTTTTCTTTTTTACAATGGTGATGCCTAATGGGCCTGGTGTTGGAGTTAAGACTATTATAAATCTTGATCAGGTTGATTTTTGAGGGTTTATTGTGGAGACCTTGAGTGAGTTGGCCATACTGAGCTGATGGCTTAGGATTGCCCAAACATAAGAGGACTTAAATGCTTATTAATTAGTCTTATGATGGTCAGGATAAAACCCTACTGGTTATAGCATCACTGGTATAAAAGAGAGATCTTTGGTTTTCTCAAAGCAAAGTGGGGACAAACCTACTTTCAATTATTATTTTGAAAATTCCTTTATTTCATCTTTTCTATTCAATTAAAATTCAATTAGAGAAGAAAGTCCTCTCTCCAATCAAGCTATTATGTTTTGTTTATTAATGACATTTTACAATTTCTTCAAACATAAATTAATGCACCAATTATTTGTCAATTTTTTTTAAAAAAATTATTGACAGAAGCACTAGCAAAAGACATTTTAAATTCTCTATTAGTGATGGAGCTCTTCAATATCTCTAACCACTTTAGGATGTTGCTATGAAATATTGGAATGCAATTGCAGTTCTCTTTTTATATGCAATATTATATGTTGAAACATAATTATCTATAGATATGGTGCTTATGTACATATTACCTTATTGTCATCCGATAAATTTTCAGCTTTCTTACAATTATATTTTTATTTTTTCCTCAATGAATCCAAGGAATATAGTCATTTAAATTCCTAAAAAAAAAATTATTATATCTCGCAATGCTAAGTTTGGTGTAGAGAAGCTTTATGTTGCATCAAATACTATTAGCAACTCTATTGTAAGTTACACCTATGTCTTTCTATACATCAATGAATGCCAGCGATATGGTTATTTTAATCTTTAAACCAAATAACTAATATATCATGTCATTCTAAGTTTAATAAGGAGAAATCTTATGATCCACACTTCAGTCAAACATCTGCTAACTATGTTTTGTATAAGACATTGTACATCTAAAAATTTTCATTATTTTGTGATTTATATCATAAGGTTGGGCTTTTATGACTAGTGCCCTTTAAATTGTTTCATGGATTAAATGATTTGTTGCATAAAAGGGACATACTAGAGTTTTAATGCATATGTTGCTTTCGATAAACCTTCATTTTTTATATATTCATTGAAATCTCATCCTTTAAGAAATATGAATAGCATCCCACGATAAAGAAATATCTTTTATTTGTTTTATGTATCCTAATGATATGGCTGAACAATTCTAGGATATAATCAATGTCATAAGTTTTAATATACCTTAAAAATTATAGGGGAGAGATCTTTTTATCAGTCTGCCTTACAAAATATTTGAATTGGACTAAAATTCTAGAGTCATTGAGGAGGATGGGGCTTAGCCTATAAAGGATCATCTAATAGTGAAAACCTAACCTCTATGATAAGAGAAGGAGATTCAATATGGTAATAATGCTATAAGAATAAATTATTTTAACAATTTTATATTACCACAGCTAGGAGACAATGTTAGTAAATTAAAAAAATCGCATCCATCTATCGACGCTTTTTATGAGCATTGGCATTTTATGATGTAGAAAAAGCATCGATGGAGGCCATAAAATGTCATTAAAATTTAACTCTTATCCCCAAGCCTTTGTCCCCAAATAGAAACCCTAACCCTCTTTCTCTCACGAGCCTCTCCACCTCATCCACCTCATCTACCCCCTCTCCAGACTCTCAAATTGAAACCCTCTTTCTCCTCTCACCCCCTCTCGATCCCATCCTTCTTCGATCTCTCTTTGATCACCATCGGTGGGATCCATCAGTCCAAGCTTTAGAGTAATAACCGTCAGCGCTCTGCCATCCACGAAATGCTTTCCACCTTAGATATCCGCATCTTCCACCACTTGATCTAAGGTATTCTCATTTTTCTATTCTATATTTTTTTCATATCTGTGTTTAGTTTAACTATGATTTGATCAATCTAGGGCTTAGGGTTTTATGATGTTTTGTTAATTGGGGGTAAAGATTATGCAGATTACAAATATTAAGTATCTCAGTTTATTTGATAGAAAGTGTCTAGGATGATCCTTACGCATCGAGAAGGAGCTTGATTCCATCAATTTTCTTTATCTCACAAATATGAGTTATATTTTATGGTTTCGAGTCCAGGAAGATCTAGAAGTCATATTTGAGCATAATATTTCATAAGAACTCTAATTTTAAAGTTTGTTACTTAGATTGTTTTAGTAATATTAGAATCAAATTCAAGTAATTTTGGCTTAGGGATGCCTTGATTCATTGGTGCATGTAAAGTAATAATTTTTGAAGTGCATCATTAGATTAAGACTAAAAAAACACTGATATTTAATATGGAGTCTTTTTTTCCTTTAAATATGTCAAATTGTATTGTTTTTCTTTTAGTTTTCAAAGTAGTTGATTTTTTGAACCTTTAGTCATGTACTTAATCAATGTGTGGTTCATGTTTCCCCCAAACATCTTACATTATTAAAAAAAGTGAGATGCATTAGAAATGTTCGAATATTTCTAGGTTCTACTAAGGCATTCCCCTTTTCTTTCATGCTAGAAGGTAGACTTGCCATAGAGAAGTCTCAGGTAAAATAATAATCAAAAGAACATATAGTTACAAAATGAGGAGGAAGGAGGAAGAGGAATAATGGGTTTTGTGCATGTATCTGTTGATCTTGTCTTACCGTGACCTGGATTTCATATTCTTGGCCTTGCCTTGGATTCCTTTCTCTAAGCTTGCAACTCCTTTCTTTGGGAGTAGACACATCGAATTGGTCATTTGCAATGATCAAATGGATTCCAAGTCCATCAATTTAATAATTGATAAAGATGTTCAGTAATTGATTTGAGCTCATGATCTTGGTATACTTTCTTTGTGAGCTTATTATTTTTTTTAAGATTTAGATTTATGATAAGGCCCCAACATGCCTTTTAAACTTTATTTGTATTTAATAGCTATATAGAGAAAATATTTTTGATTTGTGACTTGCTTGAAGCTATATTTTCTCGCACTAGGATGACATTCATGTAATAATTGTCTGTTAGCAACATAACCTTTCTTTCTTGCTGGTTATGAATTTTAGCTATTGTAAGAGTATTATTGAGTTATAATTTGTCTAAAATATTTTATTGCATTTGGATTATATAAAGCAAATACTATGTTTGATCTATAACTCATTTGAAGTTGTGTTTTGTTGCATGTTAATGACATTTTATTAATACTTCTAATGTCTTATGTGTGCCAATCCTTGAAAGAAGCAATGACTTTATTGAGTCCAAAGTAATGGCCATGTCATGTGCCATCACCTAGGGATTTCTTTTGCTACTCTTAACAAAACTGTCATAGCCTTAGGACCTCTTAGTTGTTGATATTTAGGATAAAATTGGATTCCTTATTCTTATGTTTTGATTAATTGATTAATGGCCATGGCTTGAAATAATTGTGGGTCATAATAATAATGCAAATTATACTATTTGTGTTAAATATATTTGTTGTTCTTATTCTTATCTATTTGCATATTATGAATAACTAATGTTACATCATACTATTTGTAATTCGACATCATAAGTAAAAATGGATTATAGAGGCTATTATAATGTTGAAGTAATGGTCATGCTCTCTAGATCCATATATATACTTGTATTGTAATGGAAGTGATACTGGTGAAGTAATCTATTCATTTTTGACTGAACATACTAATAGTAAAAGATGGTTGCATTTTTTAATTCCAAAGACTCAATAATTTTATTGCATCAAGAGGTAGCAAACTGATTGAACTAAAGATGTCTCTTTGTATTAATATAACAATATATAATGTTGAATATTTTATTTTTTGTGGAGAGAGCTCTACTTATATTTCACTTATATAACCTATTTAGAAAGTTGTTATTAAGTTATTATTCTCACACAATGGACAAAAGTTAGATAAACAAGCCAAGGTTCAGTAAAGATTATTCTGAAGGAGTTTAAAATTTTATTAAATTTGCAGTTAAGAAAGGATAAATGAATGAGAAGATTATTTATCCATGTTAAAAAGATATAAATAATTCTTCTCTCGATCCATAAACTATTGAAGAATATTTGGTGTAGGATGGTTTTATTAGAGGATATACTAAATGGATATTTCATGGAGAATCCATGTTGCCATCTGATGGAAAACATGTAGAAATTCATGCATAGATTTCAAAACTTTTTCAAAATTAAAGTAGTGGAAGATAAAGATTAAATAGTTTAATCTATAATATGCATGTAATCAGATTACAAAATCCTACATCAAGGATCTATAACATGTCATGATGCAAATATAAATCTGAAATTAAATTAATCATAAGTGGTATTGATCATATTAATACATAGATCTAGAATAATTCTAGATCTAACCCTAGATCAATCTAGGTTACTAAAAGATCAGAACTCTTATCTTTGCATAGGTCGAGAACTCCATGGTTGATTTTTGTTGTTACTTTTAGAGTCGCACATGCATCCAACCTTTATAGATGATCCACACGAACCTACAACACAGATCGAAGGTTCGTCGAATGAAGATCCGCTTGAAGTGCTAGCTTCTCGCGGATCCCTCTTGATAGTCAATCAAATAAGTATTCTTCAAATCTCTTGGACTCCCTAAGAGATGAAGAATACATGGAGGATTGAGGAAGAAATTCAACTTTTGGATCTTCCAAAAAATAAAAATAAAAATATATGAAAAAATTCTAGGAGAAGATAAACTTCTCCTTCAGGATATCAACGGTTGATGTTCTGAAAATATCTCTATGCTAGGATCAAAGGAGACCTTCTCCTCTAGACTTTTTTCTATTTTTTCATATCTTACACCTTCTAATTTTTTTCATAAAAATCTCACAAAAAGGTGGAGAAGAAGGGCTCTCAAGAAAACCATAAGAGAAGACCTTCTTCTCTTCTTCTTCTCGCATCAGGACATGATCAGATCATGTCCAAAAAAGGATCTCTATGCTCAAACACCTTAGAACATATATCCCACACCCTCTTTCTCTCTCTCTCTCTCTCTCTCTTAGATCTTTATCAAATCAAAATCATAAAGAATAATCAAGAAAAAAATACTCAAAAGAAAAACAAAGAGAAGATAATCTTCTCTTAACTTTGTGCCTTCATGACATCAATGATTGATGTCTAGATGAAGATCTTTTCTGGCGCCATCTTTCCTCACACCCAAAACACCTTTCTTTCTTCTAATTTACCATGAAAAAGCAAGGAGTTTTGATGCCACACAAATACCTTGAAGGGGGCAGTACAAAATAGGATTGATTAGGTCAAATGACCTAGTCAAACAAGAAAGTAATTGGGGCATCCAACTCTTGGATGCCCCTCCCTTATTTTTCTACATGAGGTACCAGAAAATCATGCCAAAAGAAGACCAAATATGGGGCAGGCCAACATCTAGTGGTGTGGAGAAAAATACAAAAGAAGGGAGGAAGAGTTTGGGATATAATGGCCTCTTTTCTAAAGGAAACCAACTCAAACAACTTCCTAGTTTTGACCAAATCAAAACAAATTCCAATTTAATCAAAGAGGGGGCATGGGAATCAGTATTGGTGTGTGAAATAAGTTACGTAAATATATGAAAATTAAAAATAGGGCGTGAGCTATTGTTGGTGCAAGAAAGAGAGAGAGTCCCAGTTAGAGAGTCTCAATCCAACTGGGACTCCTCCTATTTGACTAGGTCAAAGCTCAGTTTAAATCATATTTTAATCAGATTAAATATAACCAATTAAGGATGATCCTAGTCTAATTAAAAATCTAATTAAATTAAATTAAATTATATTTAATTCTGATTTAAATCCTAACTTAATTAGGAATTAGGTGCACTCAAGTCTTAATCTAATAAGGACTTATTCTTTCTTGCAATTGGCTTATCCAATAAACCATTTAGATTTAATCTAATTAAATCTAAATCAATACTAATTAAATCTAATTTAATTAGACTTAATCTCAGTTCGATTGCTCAATCAAATTGAGTCGATTAACAATCCAATTGTTGATTGATCCTCCTGCAATACTTGCATTAGGTCAAACATCAATCGCATTGATCATTTGACCTTAAAACGATTCTCAATCATTGATCAACCATCTATCAGGTTACAAGCTCTAATATATGTGATTTCATAGGTTTGAACCTAAGTCAATAGCATAGAAACTAATTCTTATATCAATCAAAATAATCATCTAGCAATGGTACCCGATGTCCGAATTGGTCGAATGTATGCAAAGCAACATTCTTAGAATCTTGGCCCATGGTTATCATATAATTCATCCCTTTAACTAATAATGCTCAAGATGACTCTGAGTATGCTGTCAAATACTCATACAAGTCACTCTATTATGTCTCAAAATTTTGTAAATTTCGTGACACCTCACGAGGATTACCCAGGCCTAGGTTTTGCTAAATTGAAACACCATGAATCATTCTCTTCCTGAAGTTAATTAGGAGTGGTCAATTTCATCTTGACTCACACACTTACTTTACAAGTACTTGACTATACCTAAAAATCTTTTGAACCTATATTAGAAATACAGGCAGTCCGATACCAAAATACAGTGAGTTGCTTGCAAATCACCATGATGATCTCAAGTCGGAGGGACACTTGTACCCATTAGCTTTAGTTAGCTACTCTTGACAGTAGAGTACTACATTGATCACGTTCAGTACAGATGTACTCCTACATCTCACCTGAAAGCTATACCAATGTCTCCACACCACTTGGTTATGAGGACAATCAATGCATATAACATACAGTGACCTACACTCGATAAGTTATCATCCTTGTTAATAACTTATCATTTGATCGTGAATAATTTAAGAATCATTCGATAAATTCTTCTTTATCGATTGATTATGGTTCTAAGGACTTCATCATAATTAGGAGTTCATTTAAAGAAGATAGAACTTTTATGATGAATCAGCCAAATAACTATTATTATTAGATAATTCATATACTAATTTCAATAATCTACTACTTAAATGATTGGTTTTAGAACATATTTTTCAACAACTTTCACTTGGATCGAAGCCAATCAGAACAATATCAAATATCCTATCTTCCACTTAAGTTTGTAGAGCTCCTTAGTTTCGAGGCCTTAGCAAATGGGTCAATCGACTTCTCCTTTTACATCGATCTTCTAAAGATCAACGTCACCTAGATCTAATATCTAAGGTAAAAGCGATGCAAAATATGCTAGTCTTTGAATTCTTTAACTTGAGCTATGGCTCTAGTACTACGATAGAACTGGACCATTGGTGGAGGATGCCACTCCTAATCAGCTAATGAACCTCAACAATTGCATAGCTTACATGGCAGCATTATATGCCACGATGTACCCTACATCACTAACTGAATAGGCTAAAGTATACTGGTTGGAATCTTTCTAGCAGATTGCTCCTATAATTAGGATATGATCCAATATTCTCTTGTTGTCATCTTGTTTTGACTGAAATTAAAATATCCACATATTTTAAGTCAATACTTTCATATTTGAGTTACTGAATCTTAGTATTTTTCAAATACTTAAGGATTATCTATACAATCTTTTAGTGGCTCTCACTTGGATCAAACTGGTATCTGCTTACTATCTTTAGTGAGTATACCATATCTGATCTCGTACATGGAGAAATAAAATGATAGCTAAACCTTTAATCCTTACAATGCTGGAATGCCATTCTCGATTAAGAGAATTTCATCCTCAAACATCATAAGAAATAATACTACAAAATATTTTGCCCAATTATAAATACAGGATCTATCGTTATTCATAACAAAGATATACGTTTAGAACGTATATTTGAAAACTGAGATAATAGCTAAATGGACTTTATAGGTCTTTATCTTTCCATCTATGCTACTCTGATCCTTTTGAAAATTCATTCACACCCAATGGATTTTATCTCTTCAGGTGAATCATCTAGTGTCCACACACTATTAATTTTCATAGACTTCAATTTAGATCATGTAGCTCTAAGTCACTTATCAGAGTCAGATTACTGCATTGTATCTCTATAGGTGATCGGATTCTTGTTGTTCTTATCGAGCTCAATAAGATTGCCATCTCGGATCTAGATACTAAAGTATCTGTTCCGCTAATACGGTACTTTACTGGATTTTCTTAAAGATGACACCTTAATGGGCTTCAGATTTGATCTGATCAAATCTAATTTTGTAGGTTTACCATATAATGTCGATTTTTTTCTACCAGTCAAACTTTTATAAGTTCAACTTGACAGGCATCAGCTTCTTCTCTAAGAAATTTTTTTTCAAAAGGAATGCCCTACTACTGATGAACATCTTATGTTCTTTAGCATAGTAGAATTAATAATCTTTAAACACTTATTGGATTAAGATCCAAGTTTATCTGTGTGCAAATCTTTGACATAGGCCGATCAACTCCAAAACTAAAGGTGAGAGAGTCTAGGTCTACATCCGATCCATATCCAATATGGAGTCTATGCAACAAATTAACTCGGTATAAATTTTGAAAGTAAAACAAATAGTTACAAGAGCACCACCCTAAAATAGGCAGACTAGTGAATTCTATCATGGATTGAACTATGTCTAACAAAATTTAATTTTTTTTTATAGATATATTATGTTCTAAAAAGAAATTCATTGAGAGAGAATTCTCTCCTAGATATATCATAAACTCATTGGATAAGTATTCGCCTCCTTGATTTGATCAAAAAATTTTAATATCTTATCCAATTTATTTTTTTATTTTATTATTGAATCATTTGAACATTGCAAATGATTCAGGCTAGATGCACCCATGAGCAGATGGTCGTCTATGATGAAATATTAATATCTTTCTTGAGTACTTAAGTTCACAGGTCCACATACATCACTATGTATGAGACTTAGAACTTTATCAGCTCCTTTACCTTTTTCAGTAAAAAGTGACTTTATCATCTTCCTAAGAAGACAAGATTCATAGGCTATCAATGATTCACAATTATTGATGTTAAGATTTTTCTCTCAAGCTAACCCGTTTATTCTATTCTTGTCAAAATGACTAAGCCTATAATGCCAAAGATAGATATCCATGATATAATCTAACTTGGGTGTGTATATTATACTTAACAGACTGTGTAAATATTAAATATCATTTCTTTATTAGTTATGTATTATTATAATATTATTCATAATAATATTACAATAATCTTCTTTATTGATAAATGATAACCATCCTTGGCCAAAAGGCCAACAGAGAATACATTTATCATAAAGATGGACAATAGTAATAATCACTCAAAATAACATCTTTGAAAATAAACTTGATAATTCCTAAAGCTAGGATTGGAACAAGACTTCTATCCTGAATGTTTAGGTATTTCTCACCATTGTAAAACATTCCACTTACCTATAGTTCTTGCAACAAATTATATAAAACTATCGATATCTCATACCCAGGTAGTAGAATTTCATACAGAAAAATTTCAAAGTATTATTATATAACATCCTTGATAAGCAACTCTTACTTATTTTTTGTGTTCAGCCTATTATGGTCAAGGAAAGCAAGATAATTCTTCTTTTTATGACCCTACTTCTAATAGTAGAAGCACTATGCCTAATTTAGATCAATTTTGGATTAATTATTTTTATTGGGCTAAGAGGCTCCAGTACGAACCCATTCATACTACTGAACTAAATTTAACTTTCGATACTAATTATCAAAGTTGGGTCCCATAAGTCATTACTGTTTAACAGTGATAAGAGCAATTAGGGTTTAGCCCTATTTTGAGAAAAGAGAATAATGACCTAAGTATATGAATTATATTAAGTCTAGAGACTTGAACTTTAGTCTAAAGATTCTTCCACTATTTTATTCGAACCGATAGCCTCTACCTCCAATTCAAGAAATTACCTTAATTCCTTAGTGGGTACTAGAATCCACATAGACTGCACATAAGTCCAACTATGGTTGATCAATCTATGTACATCTAAGGATAGGTTCATAATTAATTATTTTTTAAAATAATTTTTAGTAATTTAATTTTATCTCAGAAATCTAATCAGTAGGCTAGGACCTCCTAAGGATCCGATTAGGTCCAACCATTAACATGAGCATACTTGGTGCATCTAACTAACGAATGATTAAGTCCAACTATGGTTGGTCAACCTAACCACCATTAGAGAGACATATCCAAGTCATCATATGATGAATGATAATTTTATTAGTCAATAAGCATCAGGCCTATGGGCCTCCAATGATTATTAAGTTAATGGACTTATTATCAAACACCTTAATGGGAGGCTATGACTCAGTTATCCCCATATTTTTATTATTTTAAGAATCTAAGAATTTTAGAGGATTTAAATTATTAGTAATTTAATGATGGAAAGGATATGGATCAATTTGCTCCCACTGACTTCACCAAGTCAAGTCCTTCCACTGACTTCACAAGTCACTAATGAGGATTAAGATCAATTTTGGTCAATGGACACCTAGATCAATCTCACTAAATGAAATCAATCTCACTGATTTTCTATGTGATATGGATTAGCATGAATCAATGATCAACCTAATCAAAAGCTGATTAACCATATTGATCAGGTAAGTGAGATCGGTGGGAGGGTCTGCCAAAGCTTGCCTTAGACACCATCAGAAATGACCAAGTAAGTGGGCTGCCAATTAAAAACTACCAGTCTGGGATGCCAAACTTATTTTAGACACTAATTGATTTATCAATTTTGATTTGGTCTGCCTAAAGACTAGGGCTCGACCACTAAGCCACGATCAGATCCATTTAATAGATGTATGGACTTTGATCAACTACAACTATTAAATTGATGTAAAAAAATAATCTAATTTTAATTAATTATTAATTATATTTGATCAATTTCTTAACTTAGTTCATATTTAATCTAACTCTAGGTCTAATCTAGTTAATAATCTGATCAAGCTAACCCATAATCCTTTAACCCATATTTTATGAAATTATCTTAGGATCTTTAAATCACAAACCTAGATCCTAAACAATCACTTAATTCTTAATTAAATTCAAGGCTTATGAGTTTGGATTTATGGAACCTCAGAACTAATTTTTAATTTTGTTATTTAAAATATTTTTAAATTATAAATACTTTACTTTGAATCAAATTTAAATGATGGTTTTAGATCTAATTTATTTTAATATTTTGATCATGTCCTAAGATTTTGAATCTAAGATTTTACAGAAAGTAAGTTTATAATTTAAATTCTATAAAATAAATATATCATATATTTCTAGATTCAAAATTAAAATTACATATCAATATATACAATAAGAGGATCTAAATCTAAATATAAAACACATCATATGGATCAGATCATAAATTATTTAAAATTAAATTTAAAATTTAAAAATAAATCATAAATTATTTTAGATCTCATCTAACATATTTATAATTTAGGTTTCTCAGATAGCACATATTAGGATAACCTTTCTATTGTAAGGGATAAATCTTACAGCAGGACAACCTTATGGCAGTATATGCAATCCTAATATTATTTAGATCTTATCTAAATAATTCAAAATAGATCTAATATTTATTTAATTTTAAATTTAATCAAAAAATTAAATTATAATTTTTTTAGATCTAATTTAAATTATTCATGATTTAGATTTAGATCAGCACATACTAGGATAATCTTTTCATTGTAAAGGGTTAACCTTATAATAAGACAATCTAATGGCAGTATGTGCGATCTTTAATTAATTTTAATTTTTAAATTTATTCTTAAGCATGCATGAATATGTTATAAAAGAATCTAGATGCTCTGATACCACTGATGAAAAACATACAGGTTTCATGCATAGATTTCAAAATTTTTTCAAAATTAAAGCAGCAGAAGACATAGATTAAACAGTTTAATCTACAATATGTATGTAATTAGATTACAAAACTCTACATCAAGGATCTATAACATGTCATGATGTAAATATAAATTTAAAATTAAATTAATCATAAGTGGTATTGATCATATCAATACCTAGATCTAGAATAATTCTAGATCTAATCCTAAATCATATCTAGATTACCAAGAGATCAGATCTCTTACCTTTGTATAGATTGAGAACTCTGTGGTTGATTTTTGTTATTGCTTTTAGAGCCACACACACATCCGACCTCTTCAGATGATCTACATGAATCTGCAACAAAGATCGGAGGTTCGTCGAATGAAGATCCGCTTGAAGTGCTAGTTTCTCACGGATCCCTCCTAATGGTCAATCAAATAAGTATTCTTCAAATCTCTTGGACTCTTCAAGAGATGAAAAATACATGAAGGATTAGAAAAAAATTAAACTTTTGAATCTTCCAAAAAATAGAAAAAAATATGAAAAAAATCTTAGGAGAAGACAAATCTTCTCCTTCAGGACATCAACAGTTGATGTCTTGAAAACATCTTTATGCTAGGATCAGAGGAGACCTTCTCCTCTAGACTTTTTTCTATTTTTTCAGATCTCACACCTTCTTATTTTTTCTCATAAAAAGGTGGAGAAGAAGGGCTCTCAAGGAAACCCTAAGAGGGACCTTCTTCTCTTCTTCTTCTCACATCAGGACATGATCAGATCATGTCCAAAAAAGGATCTCTATGCCCCAATACCTTGGAGCACATATCACACACCCTCTTTCTCTCTCTCTCTCTCTCTTAGATCTTTATCAGATAAAAATCATAAAGAATAACTCAAAAGAAAAATAAAGAGAAGACAATCTTTTCTTACCTTTGTGCCTTCATGACATCAACGATTGATGTCTAGATGATGACCTTTTCTCTGAGGATCTTGGCACCATCTTTCCTCACACCCAAAATATCTTTCTTTCTTCTGATTTACTATGGAAAAGCAAGGAGTTTTGATGCCACACAAATACCTTGAAGGGGGTGGCACAAAATAGGGTTGACTAGATCAAATGACCTAGTCAAACAAGGAAGTAATTAGGGCGTCCAATTTTTGGACGCCCCTCCCTTATTTTTCTATGTGAGGTACTAGAAAATCATGCCAAAAAAAGACCAAATATGAGATGGACCAACATCTGGTGGCATGGAGAAAAATACAAAAGAAGGGAGGAAGAGTTTGGGATATAATGGACTCTTTTCTAAAGGAAACCAACTCAAACAACTTCCTAGTTTTGACCAAATCAAAATAAATTCCAATTTAATCAAAGAGAGGGCATGGGAATCAGTATTAGGGCATAGAATAAGTTATGTAAACATTTAAAAATTAAAAATGGGGCATGAGCTATTGTTGGCGCAAGGAAGAGAGAGAGTCCCAAAAATGGGGTGTGAGCTATTGTTGGCGCAAGGAAGAGAGAGAGTCCCAGTTGGCAAGGAAGAGAGAGAGTCCCAGTCCAACTGGGACTCCTCCTATTTGACTAGGTCAAAGTTCATTTTAAATCATATTTCAATCAGACTAAATATAACCAATTAAGGATGATCCTAGTTCAATTAGAAGTCTAATTAAATCAAATTAAATCATATTTAATTTTGATTTAAATTCTAACTCAATTAGTTATTAGGTGCACTCAAGTCCTAATCTAATAAGGACTTATTCTTCCTTACGATTGATTTATCTAATAAACTAATTAAATTTAATCTAATTAAATTTAAATTAATTTTAATTGAATCTAATTTAATTAGACTTGATCTCTGTTCGATTGCTCAATCAAATTGAGCTGATTAGCAATTCAATTGCTGATCGATCCTCCTACAACACTTGCATTAGGTCAAATATCAATCGCATTGATCGTTTGACCTTAGAATGATTCTCAATCGTTGATCAACCATCTGATCAGATTACAAGCTCTAATGTGTATGATTTCATAGATTTAAATCTAAGCCGGTAGCATAGAAACTAATTTCTACATCAATCAAAATAACCATCTAGCAATGATACCCGACGTCCGGATAGGTCGAATATATGCAAAGCAATATTTTTAGAATTTTGATCCATGGTTACCATATAATTCATCTCTTTGATCAATAATGCTCAAGATGATTTTGAGTATGGTATCAAATACTCATATAAGTCATCTCTATTGTATCTCAAAATTTTGCAAATCCCATGACATCTCACAAGGATTATCCAAGTCTAGATTTTGCTAAATTAAAATACAGTGAGTCATTCTCTTCTTGAAGTTAATTAGGAGTGGTCAATTTTATCTTGACTCACATAGCTACTTTACAAGTACTTGACTGAACCCAAAAATCTTTCGAACCTATATTAGAAATACAGGCAGTCCGACATCAAAGTACAGTGAGTTATTTGCAAGTCACCATGGTGATCTCAGATCAGAGGGACACTTATATCCATTGACCTTAGCTGGCTACTCTTGATAATAGAGTGCTACATTGATCATGTTTAATGCAGATGTACTCCTACATCTCACCTGAATGCCATATCAGTATTTTCATACCACTTAGTTACGAGGACAACCAATGTATATAGTATATAGCGACCTACACTCGATAAGTTATCATCCTTGTTAATAACTTATCATTTGATTATGAATAATTTAAGAACCATTCGATAAATCCTCCTTTATCGATTGATTGTGGTTCTAAGGACTTCATCATAATTTAAGAGTTTATTTAAGAAAGATAGAACTTTTATGATGAATCAGCCGAATAACTATTATTATTAAATAATTTATATACTAATTTCAATCATCTACCACTTAGATGATTGGCTTTAGGATATATTTTTCAATACCATCTCCACATAATCAACCCTTACATATAGAACATAAATCTGATATTGAAACCAGTAATCTACAAAGAAATCCTGCAAAAGAAAATGATATGAGAGATTTGCTCAGAGATGTTCTAGGATTTGGTACTGAAAATTTAGGAGATTTCAATAAAGGATAAGAAATAGGTATGATGCTTGAGGGGTCTCATCTACCGATCTTATACATGTTGAGAGGTCTCGATATTCATCTGATAATGAGATAGAACATCGATATTATAATTTTTTGAAAGATTATAATCAAGAATTATATTCAAATTGTAAGAACTTTTCAAAAATTTTATTTTTTATATATTTATTTTATTTAAAATATTTGAATAGATAGTCTAGTAAGAGTTTTACTATGCTGGTCAAATTATTAAATAATTCATTTTCTAAAGGCACTGTTTTGCCAACTTCTTCTTATAAAGTAAAAAAATTAGTAAAAAAATTGGATCTTGGATATGAAAAAATTTATAGTTATTCAAATAATTGTATATTATACTGGAAGAAAAATATTAACCAAGAATCATGCAATATCTGTGGATCTTCATGATGGACATCACATAAAGAAGATGAGGATGATGTATTAAATGAAGTGGATGCTACTCGAAGTAATAAAAAATAAACTAAAGGTTTGCGTTATCTTCCTTTTATACCTAGATTAAAAAAGATATATACATTATTGAAGATAGCTTTGTTAATGAGATGGCATGATGAAGGTTATATAAAAGATGGAATGTTAAGACATCCAGCTGATAGTTTAGCATGAAAAGTATTTAATGATGGGCATCCTAATTTTGTCTCAGATGTTCGTAGTATTAGATTAGGTTTAGCTACTGATGGCTTCAATCTATTTCAAATACTGAGTTCTACTTAGAGCATTTGACCGATCATTCTGATTCTATATAATTTGCCACCATGGATATGTATAAAATAGTCTTCACTTATTCTATCAATGGTTATTTCGGACGATAAAAGTCCAAGCAATGATATTAATATCTTTTCGCAATCTTTAATAGAAGAATTGAAATAGCTATAAAAGGGTATTGATGCATTTGATGCTTGTAGTAGTCAGACATTTAAATTAAAGGCATCTTTTATTTGGACTATCAATAATTTTTTTGTATATGCCAATTTATCGAAATGGATCACAAAGAGGCATATTGCATGTCTTTTTTATAGGAATTCTATCCATTTACATTGGTTAAAATATAAAAAAAAGTTCTACCATATGGGCCATCATCGATGGTTGGAAGCTGACCATCCATTTCGATTTTAATAAGATGTATTTGATGGTACTATCAAATTACACTACTCCTGTACCACCATCTAGAATTGATATTCTTATACAAATGCATGGCATGAATTATTGGTATGATAAGATTTTCAATTACTCTAAGAAAAGAGGAAGGGAAGAGGTTGAAAGCTCAATAAATGAAGGATCCACAGAGGATATCATTACTCATAATCTTGATTCAAGAGTGTTTGAGAATGATGACAAGTTCTATGATGATGATGATCATATAGACAAAAATTAGAATGATAATGACACAATGGAGGTATTTACACATAGAGTTGTTAAGCAGTCGTAGAAGAAAAAGAGTATTCTTTTTATTTACCTTAATTATTAGGAGTACAATCTTTTCAAACATAATCTTAACATGTGCATATAAAGAAAAATATTTATGATAATTTGATTAATTGGCATATTATTAAATTTTAATAGAAAAAGTAAAGATAACTTAAAGGCATGTTTAGATTTGAAAGAAATAGATATAAGCTTGAAGCTTCATCCCAAAGAACTTGTTAATGATAAAGTTTATATACCTCCTATATATTACACAATATCCATTCGAGAGAAAGATCTTTTCCTGATATTTCAAAAGAATATCAAGGTTCCTAGTAGCTATGCATTAAATATTTTAAGATGTATAAATTTCAGTGAAAACTTTTAAATCTTAGAAGTTATGATGGTCATATTTTGATGTAAGATATTTTTTACTAGCTTTAAGATCATCAATGTCAAAACAAATGATTGCTATTATTGCTTAGTTATCATTATTTATTAAGTTATTATGTTCTAAAGTTCTTGATCCAACAAAGCTTGATCAATTAGAGTCTAATGTTATACTTATACTTTGTCATATAGAGAAAATCTTTTCTTCCAAATTTTTTACTATCATAGTTCATCTACTTGTTTACTTAGCTATAGAAGTAAAATTGGACGAACCAGTATACTACAAATATATGTATCCTATTAAGAGGTGATGTTGCTAAATTTTATAGTTGTAATTTGAAAATTTTTAATATAAGTAATGTCATACTTGTATTGATGTTTAATGAGACTTTTATTTTTTGAAGGTATCTTGTACATTTAAAGGATTACATATAAAATAGAGCTTATCCTGAAGGCTCTATTGTAGAATGATATATTGTTGAAGAGTATTTGATATCTTATTCCAAATATCTTGAAAGTATAAAGATCATTTTTAATCAACCTCAAAGAAATTATGATATTATCAATAACTCAAAAATTTATAAGTTCTCAACTATTGGAAAAGCTTTTAGAAAGGTTGAAAGTGTGATTCTTGATAAAAAAAGTCATTGGTACAAGTTCATCATTATGTGTTACTTCATAGTGACATAATATTTTAGTATCGCAAGTTAGTATAGTCATATATTTTAATTTTTTTATTATTATAATATATAATATTCTTAATCAATGATTGGTTGGTCAATGAGCACATATGGTTTATCTAATATAGGAGTCATAAACTCTATCCTATTTCTATGGTGATTGGTGCTTCTATATAGTGGTTAGAAAGAGGCTATCTCTAAATGAGATATGAAAGATACTCCTCAAGATGTGACACTATGCACATCCCTGAAGAGGCTCATCTATATGAGAATATCTATATATAGTTGTAGATATAAAATATATGTAATCTCTAGTAACTCACATAAAAAATCAAGATATATATGCAAAGAAACTAATGCACAGACTTGCAATAAAAAATTATGTACTATGTGTATGGTAGTTAAAGTCTAGATCAAAGAAACGTAATTCAAAATCTAGTTCACTTTGATTCTTTTAGATAAAACCTATTTACACTAAGTAAAGTCATGTAAAGACACTTTATCTATTAAATAGTATGATCACACTAGAATTTTTATTTTTTTATTTTATATTTTTTTAAAAAAATTTGAGTTTTGTGGAGAATTATTGAAAGAAATCTGAAAAGAAAATTTTAAATTTTTTCTAAAATTTTTCTTCAAGTATTTTTAGTTTTGTCTTTTAATTTTTGATAATTAGACTCCTAATTATAGGCCTTGATGAGTTAGTAAAAGCTCAAATGATCGTATGTATGGATCTTATTTTTATTTTCTGACCATTAGGCTTCTTATTAAAGAACTAAATGGGTCAATCAAAGTCCAAATGGTCATAAACAGTCATATTGGATGGCTATAGAAAGGCTATCTTGAGACTTGATTTTAGATACCTATCAAATTCTCTCCCTCTCTTCCTTCTAATTTTTTTCTCTTCAACTCTTTTTCTTTGTGATTAATTTTTTGGGTGGTGAAAGGACCTCCATAAACCTCCTCCACGGACATGCTCACAGATGGAGGATCTTGATCGTATTTTAGGATAGTTTTTTTGATTTTTTCTACATGAGAAATAAAAATATGCCTTAAATGTCCAGCATGCTTTCAATTTTGATCATTTTTATTTCTTGATGTTCTATAAGTCATTTATAATTTTTCTATAATAAAATTTTATTAGTTTTGTTTAATCTTTTAAATTATATCATAAATTCTTTAAGCCCTATTCCAACACTAACTACCAACCTAAACTTCAACTTTAACATAGGAATGAGACGACATCAATGTTGGCATTATATTTAACAAATGAAAGTGGAAAGAGATGCAACCACTGATTCTAAGCGAGTCTAAAACTTCCGCAGAAACCCAACAATAAAGTGGGATATGCTGAAGCTATGGAACATTTGGTTAGCTCTTCAGCTTTCTTCCCACTGAGTCTATTCTTCTTAGTCTCTATCTGAATATGATTCAGATCTAGATGATTTTTCTTTCAATAACTACCGCATCATTATGCAGAAACTGAATTTTCTGAGCATCTTCTTTGGAGAAAGTTATTGCTTCCTTGATCTTCTATCTTTTAGCCGGTGTTGTCGACCCATCAGGCGTGTTGTCGACCCATTAGGCATGTTGCCGACCTACCCCCGTGTGACTATGTTTATTATTGGTAGGTCAGTTTTCCATAGGTTCTTCTTGTCGAGGTGGTTCAGGAAGATGAGGTGGATCCAATGAAGCTTCACATTGTTCTCTCTGATACTTCGAAAACTTATCCAATTGCCCGCATTTGATGAATTCCTTAATCTCGTCTTGCAATTAGATGCATTCTTTAGTATCATGAATGTGTTCTTGATGATATAGGCAATATTTGTTAGGGTCATGTCAATGTGGCTTCGTTTGCATCCTCATTGCTCTTGGTAGCTCTTCTTTTATTTCCATCAATATTTGTGCCCTAGGGATGTTCAAAGGTGCATAATTCTTGAATCTCCTTAGTTGTGACATGTTTCTCCGACCCCTGAGAGGAGTTCACTGTCGTCGATTTCGATGTAGGGTTCTAGACCATTAGTTCCAAGGTGGAGTCTTGGATCATCAGTAATGAGGTGGAGTCCACGATCATTGGTCCTGAGGTAGAGTTCTTGATCATGGGGTAGTTAGATGACCTCCTTGCCTTGGTAAGCTTTTCCTATCTTCATGCCCTTCTTTTCTTTCCTCAACCTTCGCCTTGGTTGGTGTGCCATGTAGCTTGTAGGCCTCTTTTATGTTAAAATCCGAGCAAGCATGTTAGTGAAATCCTTTGAGTACCTTGTCTTGAGAGAGAAGAGGAATTGACATCTCTAAAGTCCATCTTGTAGGGCAGACATTGTGACCGACTGATTGAGGTCGTGCACTCCAAATATGGCAGCATTGAAATGACTCAAGTAAGCTCAAAGAAATTCTCCTTCTCTTTGCTTGATATTGACTAGAGAGTTTGACCCATGGCATTGCCTCTTGCTATTAACAAAATATGCCACGAACGATTGGCTGAGTTGCTAAAGAAGTGGATGGAGTTCGACTTCAGGCTGGAATACCAGTACCATGTTACTTTCCATAGAGTAGAAGCAAAACTCGACATGGAATTTCATCCATGGCACCATGTATGAGAATTAGAGCTTTAAAGCACTCCAAATGATCTATAGGGTCAATTAACTCATTATATGTCTCCAACTGCGGTATTTTAAAGTAGGGGTTAGCAGCTCCTACATGATCTTTTCACTAAAGGGTGGGTTGAAACTATATTCACCATCTTAAGTCGAGGCTTGGTTGTGCAAGACTTTGATCCGCTAATTCATCTCCCACAATATGTAGTCCACACTGGCATCCCGAGTGGTGTAGGTCTAGAATACTAAGGTAGGGACCGGCAATAAGGTCAGTCCAGAGTGGAGTTTCTTCTAGATTGTGAGGTTAGGGATCATCTCCTTTCATGTATGGGGCTCTTTGGTCAACTATGCCAACTCTATCCCTCTCGTTCTAGATTGCATAGATGAGGCTGAGATGGTACCGATTGAGGCCCTTCACCAGGTACCTCGTTAGCCCACTGCATTGTTTGCACAACTGGTGGTGAGAGTTCACACCTACATGAATAGGTTGAACTAATCGAGATCTATCCTTACAACTAGTTGGGAGGGTGGAGGCAGTAGCTCCATTTGCTATAGGGGTGCCTATGAGTCAGCTGGTGAAGAAGAAATCCTAATTTTTCGGATCAGGTTCGTTTAGATCTGATCGGATCAAGATATTTTAAAAATTTTTCTCATGTATCCAGATCAGATATGAGATATTTCAAATCTAATTTTATAGATCTAATAAATAAAATAAAAATAAATTTAATTTAATTTAATTATACCTTGATGCTGGGTAATCCAATTATCCTTTGATGATCCTGCTAATTGCCTGAGGTTCTGGATCTAGCCACGCAAGCGCCTGACCTCTATCGGTATCCACTCAGATTAGATCTGAAGATCTTTTTCTTCTTTATCACTTCTTCAAAAATTAAATCTAGATCTGATTTGGAGGATCTTCAAAACTCCTTCTGAAGATCAGCAGTCGTCTCTGTAGCAGTGCTGCCTTCTTCCTTTCTCGTCAGCCTTTTCTTGCCTGGATTGCATCAAACTGAAGCCCAACTTTCCTTGGATGTGGAGAGGAGAGAGAGGATCAAAAGATGGCATGGAGGAGGGAGAGGGGCAGCCTTGGAGTGTGGCTTAGAGGAAACTCTCTAAAAGTTGGGCGTAGATAGGATTTGTTTATAGACCTTGCTGTGCCATGCAATGCCACATCATCCCGACAAATCGCATTGCTTCATGCAATCAGATTTAAATCTGATTGGTGGGATGACATCACCTGATCTAATTAGATGAGAGCCTCATAAATTCATCATTAGATGGCATCCAAGACTGATCGAAGTCTATAACTAGGGGTCACCCTAGGGAGGTCAATGTTTGACCAAAGTCAAAGGACAAGAATTAGCAGGTGATGAAAAATGGTAGGTATTGTCTTAAATTTATCTCATAAATTAAGACAATCATTTTCTAATCTGGACAAGCTCTAGTCAAACCAAGTAAAGGTACCTGAGTGAGCATAAACTCATTTGGCTCAGTCGAGATAACTTTTAATGATAATAAAAGAAGAATGTTAGGTTCAATCGTGTGCTAGCACGATTTTCTTGAACCTAATTAAATCTAATTTAAATCAATTAAACTGGATTAATCCAATTGATGATATCCAGATCTAAATCCTTATTTGTGTGATCCAGTTAGATTTAGTTCTATATGGTAATGGGATATGTTATGATCTCCATCATCGATATCATCAAAACTTCTTTCGATAGATCAGAACTCTTCTGATTCAGACAACTAGAATGATCGATCATCTAAATCATTCTAATTGCTTCCAAAATCCATCAGTGACACCTTGCAGTATATGGTGACAATCCATCAAAACTAAAAATGAACCTCTCAGTGTAGCTACTTATGTGATTAAGTTCTTCTATCTTGAGTCCCGATTAGATTAGTGTTAAGATGAACTCGTCAAACCCTAATTTCTATCATATGATTTAATCATTCGATTCAAGTCCGATGTGAAAATCTTAATAGAAATTTTTTCTATTATTTCACTCTACCATGGCCATGGGCTTATGGACTTGATTCTCATGATCATCATAGGACTGCTCCTCATCCACCGAGGTAGATAGATTCTCTCTTGGTGCAATCCAATTCCTACAATGAACATGCTATAGCCAACATACACCTCAAAATTTCGAATGGCTAGAAGATCGAGTCATGGTGTAGTCAAACTATAACACCCTCAAGGTGAACTATCGATGCACCTCAGGTCAAAGAACCAGACACACCACTGCAGCTTCGAGTCAGTCATCGATGAGAAGGTAGACTTTCTTATGACTGCTCGAGGTGGTCATGCTCAGTGCCCTCATTCTCTAACGAGTACCTATACTCTCGCTCCGATGTCTCTACACCATAGACTCAAGACTCATCTACTATGAAGAAGCGATTATACACTAACCTTCTGGATCAATCACCATCCTCATGACGATCCTACGGTCAGGAGCATTTTATGAGTTAATAAATGAAAATTCATGTCTTAAATTTTCAACTCTTAAAAATATGAATTATCATTACCATTAACTCAAAGAATGTATCACAGATACTAAATATATATTTATGATAGAAAATAATCTATTTTATTATTTATAGTTAAAATTATAATTTTGCTCCTAGAAGTGTATTACAAGTGTCAGCCAATTCTGGCTTCTAGGACACACATATCTAACAAACTTCTACTTGACCTAAAGTCAATTGACTACAAATCTAAGTTCCATCTTCTCAAGATGGGCTTCGATCTTCTGCTGGCCCAACGGCTTTATAAGCAGGTCCACCGCATTGTCTGTGGAGTCGACTCTCTTGACTTTGATGTAATCCTTCTCGAGGTAATCGTGGATGAGGTGGTATCGCCGCTCGATGTGCTTGGATTTCTGGTAAGACCTCAGCTCCTTAGCAAGGGATATGACACCATTATTGTTGCAGTACAGAGGAATGGCATCTGATGGCATCACTCCGATTACTGTGGCAAACTTTTTATACCAGAATGCCTCCTTTGCAGCTTCTAATGCAGCGATGTATTCTGCTTTCATGGTGGAATCTGCTATTACTGTCTACTTGGAACTTTTCTAACTGACAGCTCCATCATTGCACACAAACAAACTTCTAGATGTCGACTTTTGATCATCTATATCAGACATAAAATCTAAGTCTGTATACCCCTGAACTTGGAGTTCTCCATTACCAAAGATCAACAACATATCCTTAGTTCTTCTTAAGAACTTAAGGATACATTTCACAGAAGTCCAGTGTTCTTCATCTGGATTCGACTGATATCTGCTCGTGACACTCACAGCATGGGCTATATCAGGTCGTGTACATAACATGGCATACATGAGGCTCCCTATTGCTGAAGCATAAGGGATCTTGCTCATGCATTCTATTTCCTCAGGTGTGCTAGGGCACATCTTTTTGGAAAGATGAATGCCATGTCTGAAGGATACCAAACCCTCTTAGAGTTTTCCATGCTAAACCTCTTTTTAGCACTTCCTCTATGTACATCTTCTGTGAAAGTCCTAGCATCCTATTCGGTCTATCTCTATAGACCTTAATTCCTAGAATAAAGGATGCTTCTCCTAGGTCTTTCATGGAGAATTCTTTAGATAACCACATTTTAATTATGGTCAACATGAAAATATCATTTCTAATAAGGAGGATGTCATCCACGTACAATACGAAGAAGACAACAGTGCTTCCACTGATTTTTTTAAAGACACATGGCTTCTCCTCATTCTTGATGAAATCAAATAATTTGATTACATCATTAAAACGAGTAGTCCAACTCCAAGATGCTTGCTTAAGTCCATATATGGACCTTTGCAACTTGCATATCTTATGATCATCATCACTAGATGTGAAACCTAATGGCTGTTCCATATAAATATCTTCCTCAAGATATCCATTTAAGAATATCATTTTCATGCCTATTTGTCATATTTCATAATCGAAATAGGCTGCAATAGCAAGCAATGTGCGGATGGATTTAAGCATAGCTACTGACGAAAAGGTATTCTGATAGTCAATGCCTTCGCATTGACTATAATCTTTTGCCACTAATCTAGATTTAAATGTCTCCACATTTTCATCTGCACCAATCTTTCTCTTGTAGATCCATTTACATCTAATAGGTACTATATCTTCTGATGGATCTACCAAGGTCCAGACTTGATTTGAGTTCATCGAGTCAATTTTTGACTTCATTGCCTCTAACCATTTTTTAGAGTCGATATCCGATATTATCTTATTATAGGTTTTGGGATCATCACCATGAACCCCATTACCTACGAGGAATATTTTCTCTATTTTCTCTGAAATAGTACCTAAGTACCTTTCAGGAGGACGAAAAACTCTTTTCGATCTATGAGGTGGAGGAGGTAGTGATTGGATTGGCTCAACCTGATTTGGTTCCATTTGGTCCTTAGCTCATTGCTCTTGTGAGACTTTCTCCTCAAGCTTGATCTGCTTTCCAATGCCTGCTATCTTGAATAAACTATTTTTCAAGAAAGATGGCATGTCGACTCACAATCACATTATGATCTTCTGGAATATAGAAATAATATCCTAATGACTCTTTAGGATATCCTATAAATCGAGCTCTAAAGGACCTAAAGTCTAACTTGTCCACTTGTTGTCTTTTGACATGAGCCAGACAATCCCAAATTCTGAGATGACTCAGACTTGGTTTCTTACCATGCCATATCTCATATGGTGTGGTAGGAATGATTTTAGAAGGAACCCTATTTAGTAAGTATATTGCGGTTAACAAACAGTATTCTCAAAAAAAATTAGGGAGGTCTGTGAAGCTCATCATGGATCAGACCATATCTAATAGAGTCCAGTTCCTCCATTCTAAAACTCCATTGAGTTGAGGTGTTCCTAGGTGGAGTCCATTGAGAGACTATGCCATTTTTCTTGAGATAGTCCAGAAATTTTCGACTAAGGTATTCACCTCCTCGATCTGATCGAAGAACCTTAATGGATTTTTCTGTTTGCTTTTCTACTTCATGTCTGAATTTCTTGAACTTTTTCAAAAGCTTCAGACTTGTGTCTCATAAGATACACATACCCATACCTAGATAAATCATCGATAAAGATTATGAAGTAGATAAAGTTGCCTCTAGCCGGCACATCAAATGGGCTGCACACATCAGTATGTACTAGGGCAAGAAGATCCGTGGCCCTTTCCCCATGTCCTACAAAAGAGAGCTTTAGTCATTTTGCCATGAAGACAAGATTCACAAATTGGATATGACTCGAAAGTCAATGGACTCAATAGCCCAATTTTCTCCAATTTGTTAATCCTATCTTCTGCTATATGACCTAGTCTTAGGTGCCATAGATACCTATCATTTGGACTATCCCTAGGTCATTTCATGGCATTCACGTATTTTGCTCGATATTAAAAATAGATACATCAATATGTAACTGATAAAGACCATTAATAAGGAAACCACTTTGCAATTTTATTTCTTTCATAAAGAATGTTACAATGGTCCTTAAGAAAACTAATTACATAGCCTTCTAATGCAAGGCAAGAAATAGAAATCAAATTCCTGCTTGCTGCAGGCACATAATAATAGTCTTTTAATACTAAGTCTAAACTAGATGATAGTCAAAGAGGGTATGTTTTCATGGCCACGACAGCAATTCTTGTTCAATTTTCGATGTGCAGGATCATCTCACCATCCCTCAACCTCCTGCTATCCTCAAGATCCTGCATAGAGGTGCACAAATGAGCACTAGAACCAGAGTCAAGCACCCAACTGGATGCAGAAGAAACTGTAAGGTTAGACTCAATAACGAGCATACCTCCAGAAGGACCTGCCTCCTTCTTCTTTAGGATGGCCAGGTAAGTAGGACAGTTTTGCTTTCAGTGGCCATTATTGTTGCCATGAAAATACTTTTTTTTATCAGTGGCCTTCTTTTTCAGCTCTGTCTTTTTCTTCTTTCCTCCTTCCATCTTTTATTTTTTCATAGACTTCTTCTTCTTTCCAAAAAACTTTCTCTTGAAAGAAGTCTGTTCCATAGCAAACACTGAGCCTTTAGAACCTTTCATAGAAAGCTCAGTGGTAACCAGCATGTTCATAAGTTCGGCCAAAAAATTTTGAAGTTTATGCATATGGTAGTTCATGATGAACTGCCCATACGCATCAGTCAAAGATTGCAGAATTATGCCATTCTATAGATCCAAGTCTAACTTCACTCTGACCTTCTCAAGCTCTTCTAAATTCTTGATCATCATTAGACAATGATCTTGAACTGACTGTCCATCACGCATCTTAGCCTTGAATAGTCATTTAGTGACTTGATACTTGGCTGTGCGACTCTGTTCACCAAACATCTCTTATAGGTGAGCCAACATTTGGCGAGCAGTCCTGATATCTTCATGTTGGTGCTGAAGTTCATCAGACATCGAGCCCAACATGTAATATCTGATCTTGTTATCTTCATCCGTCCACTTATCCAGAGACGCTCTCTATTCAGCGGATGGACGGACTGATAAGGTGGGAGGATCCTGATTCCAATACATGAGTTAACTTTTTGGAACCTAAAATAATTTTGAAGTTTTGAAGCCAATCTTTATAATTTGGTCCAGTCAGTCTATGGGTGTCCAAGATTCATGCTAGTGGATTGGACGCAGACATTTTCCTGTAGAGAGTCAAAGTTTCTAGTTAGATTTTATAATTAAGACTTAATCAATTTATTTAGAAATTTTATTTTTAAATAAATTAGCTCCACTATTTTCTCGGATCCCTACACTTCCTCTGTAGAGATGCAAAAATCTTCCATGATTAATGATTTCTAGTGGGTGGTGCGGTCCCACCAACTGACTCATCACCTCACCTAACAGTTATTGGTGATGGGTTAGCCAATGAGTGAACAACTCTTGTTCAATGATTCTCTAATCATGGTGCACCCAAACTTGGTCTCTAATTCATGAATCTCACCGTGTCCGAAATATTGATCCACTCCTTAGTTAAGTCAGACCCACCATTTGCATAGATTGGATTTCTAATTGAGTCTCTCACCATATCCAAAATATTGAGCCCAATCCATCCTCCAGCCCATAGCATCCAATGCCTAATAGACATGGTTGCATCTTTTCAATGCAACTGAACCACTGTAACCAATCGAGAACAATCAACCCCGGAAAGGGCCCGCACATCTACAATGGTGGAAGATCCTTAGACTTAATCTTTTCTTAGGGAGATTTGATTTAGGTCTCATTAAACTAGACTTGACATAGTCATAACCATTATGACTAACCTAGTGGCATGGGTTAGCTCGGATTATTGACCACCTCAGATCAGAACTGAGTCAACAAATATGGCCAGGTAAGTGAGACCGGTGGAAGGGATATGCCATTAACTCGACAAGAATGCATTCGAGTCGAGTAGCTCCAATTAAAAATCAGTCGATCGTATCTGCCAAACTTACCTTAGACACCAAATTATTGAGCTAGAACCAATCGGGTTAGCCTACAATCCAGACTCTAACCACTGAGCCTAATTAGGTCTTAGCTTGATCGATCACTCACGTGACTCGATCTTGACCCAGACTTAATCCTATTAGGCTGGTCAATTTAAGCACTTGTTGATCCCATCTAACCAACTCTTGATTCGGTTTGATCAACCGCTTAGACCTAATTGAGCTACCCAAGCCCAAACCCAATTTTATGAATATGTCTTAGATCTGAAATTCTCAATTTTAGACCTAATTAATATTTCATAATCTTAATTCTTAATTAAGTTTAGGGTTCATAAACAAAACATGTAAATAAAATCCTAGGATTTTAGGATCTAGGATTTTGCAGAAAGTAAGTTTTTGATTTCTGATTAAGGACGAACGTGCAGCACCCCTACACATCATAAGAACACCCCATCGAATGGAAGGAGAGGGCATTTAAATCCTACTTTATTCTTATGACCGGACGGCCAAGGGGAATGCCTTAATCAAAAATATAAATATACAAAACTAGTTAGATCTACATCATATATCTCATATATAAAATTGATCTAACTTAATACATATTTTGCATACATCTCATGTATCATATCATGCATATTTTTTAGATCTAAATTATCTCATAATTATCTAAAAAATTAGATTTAAATTGATCACATCAAAATAAATTTTAATCTAGATAATTATGTAGAACTATTCTACAACTAGTCTAAACATGCATTCATCATATCTCATATGATCTAAAAATTAAATAATTTTATTTTTTATTTTTTAGATCTTATTATAATATTTATAATCATTAAAAAATAAAAAAATAAATAGATTTAAAATTATAATTTAATCAAAATAAATCATGATCATGCAAGACTACGTATAGAACTATTCTATTTTACAACTAGTCATATATATTATAGAACTTAGATCTATATTATTTAATTTTAATTTTTTTAATTTTAGATCTAATGACATCTTATATGATATCTGAAATCATCTAATTTTTAGATTAAAACAAATTAAAAATTAGATCTAAATAATTTAGAGAACCAACTCTGATATTGGTTCAGGTTCATTCAGATCTGATCAGATCAAGAGAGATATTTTAAAAATTTCTCTCATATATCCAGATTAAATCTGAGATATTTTAGATCTAATTTTATAGATCTAATAAATAAAATAAAAATAAATTAAATTTGATTTAATTATACTTTGATGTTGGGTAATCCAATTATCTTTTGATGATCCTGCTGATTGCCTGAGGTTCTGGATCTAGCCACACAAGCATCTGACCTCTACCAATATCCACTCAGACTAGATCTGGAGATCTTCTTCTTTTTTATCACTTCTCCAAAATTAGATCTGGATCTAATTTGGAGAATCTTCAAAACTTCTTCTGAAGATCAGCAGTCGTCTCTGTAGTGGTGCTACCTTCTTCCTTTCTCATCAGCCTTTTCTTGCCTGGATCGCATCAAACTGAAGCCTAACTTTTCTTGGGCATGGAGAGGAGAGAGAGGATTAGAAGATGGCATGAATGAGGGAGAGGGGCAGCCTTGGGGCATGGCTTAGAGGGAACTCTCTAAAAGTTAGGCACAGACAGGGTTTATTTATAGACCCTGCTGCACCATACAGTGCCACATCATCCCGACCAATCACATTGCTTCATACAATCAGATCTAAATCTGATTGATGGAATGATATTACCTGATCCAATTAGATGAGAGCTCCATAAATTCATCCTTAGATGGCGTCCAAGACTGGTCAAAGTCTATAGCTAGGGGACACCTAAGTAGAAACCAAGAAGCAACCTGGAGTCTCATTCGTATGGAGGCGTGCACCTCCTCCTTTCTTAATTTCAGTAAGAAAATGAGCCCCTATCTACTCTCCAATAAGTGCATGACACATGGGCAGATGTCCAAGGGTCAAAGGTCAACGTTTGACCAAAGTCAAAGGACAAAAATTAGTAGGTGATGGAAAATGACAGGTGTTGTCTCAAATTTATCTCATAAACTAAGATCATTCTTTTTTGATCTGGACAAGCTTCAGTCAGATCAAGTAAAAGTATCTGAGTGAGCACAAACTTATTTGGCTCAGTCGAGATAATTTTTAATGATAATAAAAGGAGAACGTTAGGTTTAATCGTGTGCTAGCATAATTTTCTTGAACCTAATTGAATCTAATTCAAATCAATTGAACTGGGTTAGTCCAATTGATGATATCCAGATCTAAACCCTTATTTGTGTGATCCAGTTAGATTCAGTTCTGTATGGTAATGGGATATGTCATGATCTCCATCATCGATATCATCGAAATTTTTTTCGATGGATCAGAACTCTTCTGATTCAGACAACTAAAATGATTGATCATCTAAATTATTCTAATTACTCCCAAAATTATCAATGACACCTAGTAGTATATGGTGACAATTCATCAAAACTAAAAATGAACCTCTCGGTACAGCTACTTGTGTGCTTAAGTTCTTCTATCTTGAGCCCCAATTAGATTAGGGTTAAGATAAACTCGTCAAACCCTAATTTCTATCATATGATTTAATCATTCGATTCAAGTTCGATGTGAAAACTTTAATAGAAACTCTTTCTATTATTTCACTCTGTCATGGCCATAGGCTTATAGACTTGATTCTCATGATTATCATAGGGCTGCTCCACATCCATTGAGGTAAATAGATTTTCTCTTGGTGTAATCCAATTCCTACAATGAACATACTATAGCCAACATACACTTTAGAATTTCGAATGGCTAGAAGATCGAGTCATGGTATAGTCAAACTATAATACCCTCAAGGTGAACTACCGATGCACCTCAGGTCAAAGAATCAGACACACCACTATAGCTTCGAGTCAGTCATCGATGACAAGATAGACTTCCTTATGACTGCTCGAGGTGGTCATGCTCAGTGCCCTCGTTCTCTAATGAGTATCTATACTCTCCCTCTGGTGTCTCTATACCATAGACTCAAGACTCATCTACGATGAGAAGCGATTGTACACTAATCTTTTGGATCAATCACCATCCACATGAGGATCCTACGGTTAGAAGCATTTTATGAGTTAATAAATGAAAATTCATGTCTTAAATTTTCAACTCTTGAAAATATGAATTATCATTACCATTAACTCAAGGGATGTATCACAGACACTAAATACATATTTGTAATAAAAAATAATTCATTTTATTATTTATAATCAAAATTATAATTTTGTTTCTAGAAGTGTATTATAAGTGTCAGCCAATTCTGGCTTCTAGGACACACATATCTAACAGCGGGAACTCAGGCCGCCCTTGAACCGGTGGTGTTAGAGCGATGCAACGAGGTCCTCTTGCATGGTGCCATAGCAATCATATATGTTGCTCCTTCCTGTAAAAAGATCTAGCGTCCTTCCTCTAATGCTAATCTATTGAAATTTAGTGGAGAAGGAAGGTAGGCTGGCGATCGATGGTGGTGACTTGACTTGCAAATCAAGTTCTCGATCGAAGTTGGCTGCGTGAGGATCCTTTGACATTCAAGTCAAAAAACTAGGGAATAGGAGAGGGAGCATACATTAGGAGAGAAGTGATTGCGTATCTCGAGACTCCCTCTTGGTCCTCTATTTATAGGCGAGGATAGAAGCGCCACGTAGAATCTAAAGAATCAGGCTGTTAGCCTTGCCTTATTGGCGAGATACATTTATTACATCATATCTTATCTAAAGAGACACGTTGCTATCTTTCTTTCTTATCTGCTTAGAGCAAACTATCCTATGGATTTTGGAGCTTTTTTTATCTTGGCGTAAATCAGATGATAATATCACACATAAATATTTTCTATTATGGCTTGGTTCGGTCGATCTTCGAAAATACCTTGGGTCGGTTGATACCAAGGTTGGTGAGGACCGAGGTTCCTTGAGTCTCAAATTCAGTCGAGAAAAGAATTTCCTTCCTATATCACTTACCAATTGTAGACCTAATTAACTATCAAAATATATAGTTGCACCACGATAACTTATATTTTGCTAAGACCTTTGAAACGAGACTACCAAATTCATCATGATCGTGGATAAGCAAAATCATGCCAAATCTATAAACCAGGCATATATTTCATAAAAAATTGTGCTAATGTGTTAAACAAAATGAGCACATGTACTAAAATTTTAAGTCAACACTGATATTGTTAGCGAAAGTACCGATCTACGAAGAGCCCATGGTCGTGGCTACTAATAACCAATACATCGCTATGACAGGAAATATATTCACTAAATAGCAACAAGATTTGTGCTACGATAAAATATTTTTTTCTTGGCATAAATAGAATCATCTCAGACGTCGGACCCATGAAGTGCTGTTCTCCATCCACGTACGTGGGATGGCTGGTCTTCAAGAATATGATCATGCCAAGTTCATATACTGGTTGACGATCGTCTCTTTTCTTTAGAAGATGCCACGTGTAAGTCCGAAAAGAAGAAGTCAATGTAATCATAGCCGATTCTGAACATTAAAGGTTGGCAGGTAATCCACATCTTTCGTTTTTTCCACATAATCCACACCACCCTTGACCAAGACCTCTCCTTCCATCTGTCCCCATAGTCCTCAATTTCTTTTTACCCCACCTGGTGTTGCTCAACCTATGTTGGTAGCTCCTAACATCACTCACCTGGTATCATGGAAACTTGACTCCAAAGATTACCTTTTGTTCAAGTCTCAGTTCATGGCCATCTTGATCAGCCATGATCTTGTTGGCTATGGGGATGGATCATTCCCCTGCCCCATGAAATATGCCGTCATTCAGTCATGGCTTAACGCCGCCATGACTAAAGATATCCTACTAGAGGTTCATGAACTCTCCATCTCGCGTGATTCTTGGCTTGTGCCTGAGCGGAGGTTCGTCGATCAGTGCAGTGCGCAAGAGTTCCAATTGAAACTCAAATTACAGAACATAAAGAAAAGGTCTCAATCTATATTGGTTCTGAAGTTTGTGGTCTTCTACCATTCTATTATGATATCAATACTTGGTTAACCCTCGTTTATGATCAATGAGTTCACGCACGACTCACAATTCTACATACTCAAGCTTCAATATCTTTTGTTAAGCTTGGTTCAAGCTTGCGCTGAGCTCAATCAGGCCTTTAAATTTAGCAAGTAAAACTCGAGTGCAAACACCTGCATAAAGTTTTGCAGTTTTCACCCATCAACATAACTTGAAAATTCTACAGTTGTTTTGCAGCAGAGCATGGAGGCTCATTGCAGCATTAGGACTGAAAGCACATACACATTAAGATGAAATTTTATGGGCCAAAATGCTGAACACTGTAAATCTAGCAGTTTGGATTCTCAATACTGCTATCATATTCAGCACCATAATTATATCATCACCTAATATGCATAGATCAACAAGGTCACTTATGGAACTAGGGTTAGGTTTGCACCATATGCACTTATACACTCATGCATACATACAGGAGGAAAAGAGCAGAGCATCATGGCTCGTTACAGCATTATATCGCATCAAGACTGAAAGCACATATAAATCAAGATGAAATTTTATGACCCAATGTACCGAACACTAGTAATTCTAGCATAGTTGGCTGAACATTCAGCTGTAGATTTAAAACATTTGGGTTCTTAATACCGCCATCATATTCGGCACCATGATCCTATCATTGCCTAAAATGCATAGAATCAACAAGGTCACTGCAGACCTAATGTTCAGTTTCCATCACATGCACTGCACATGCCTTCCCTGGTCCTAATAAAACCATAGTAAAAATACAGAACTTCTACAGTAGCTCTCTGGACCTGTCCCTAAGTTGGGGTAGCAGTGTCCAGTGAAGGTAAACAATCCCTTAAAATTTCAGCAGCCTGCTCCAGCTCCTTCTCTGATATGATCAATGGAGGTACCGGCCTTACGACATTTCCTTTCCCAGCTGTCAAAACCAAAAGGCCAGCATTTCTGCATGCATCGACAAGAGGAAAAGCTTGCACATCAAGCTCAATCCCAACAATAAGACCAAGTCCACGCACTTCTTTCACATGCGGGCTGCCTCCCAGTTTCTGAGTCAGCAGTTCCTTCAAGTAGAGGCCCTTCTTGGTTACACTGGCCAAGAAGCTAGGCTCCCGGATTTTGTCCAGCACTGCGAGTGCAGCATGACACACAAGAGGCCCACCAGCAAAAGTGCTTCCATGGTCACCAGAGCTTATGGCAGCTGCAACCCTTTCGGCGATCAGGACGGCGCTGATTGGCAGACCACCAGCAAGGGATTTGGCAAGGGTCATTATATCAGGTATCACATCAAATGGCTCATGGGCCCAGAGATGACCTGTTCGGCCTAAACCACACTGGACCTGTACAGTATGAAAAAAGATAATTGAAAGATGGCATCATGAAAACATTGCGGATCTCAGAGATCTAGAATAAAATGACAGCACTATTAAGAATAATACCATGCAAGGTAGGACAAATAAAACACATCTAAAGGTTTGTTATGATAAAAGAGGACAATTATATATTATTGAACCACAATATATTCAGACCTTAGTGATCAAGCGATGAGTAAAATTTCATTTTCAAGTACGATTCAGCTGGAGTGACATATTTCTCGTCTTATGGCTGTGGCATTATCAACTGATAGTTGTGCTTGACAGGAATAAAACAGCTATTTACAAATCAATTTTTTTTCTAAGTAAATGTAGTGGTGCAGACCTCCCTACCTGCATTCCGGTGGGTTTGCCGAAGATGCCACTGTTAGCCAACCTCATCTTACCTACGAGTATTTGGGCTTTATAAATCCTAGTTTGACAATTGCTCCTACCGAAGGTCATTTTCAAACATCAAGCCCAAGGAGTTATAATTTGGCAATAGATTGGCAGACAAATAAAATGTTCAAGTGAATAGATGATATCTTTTTTTCTGAAGTTCTTTTCCCTTTTTGTAGCTGTTTGTGCATGCTGTAACCTTTTTAATTTCAATTGATAGTACCATTGACCACAACTTAGCATTGCTAATTGTACTTTAGTTAATTTTAAAAAGTGAAAAGGTTTGAGAAAAGAAAACATGACCAGCCAAGACCTAATAACATAACAGAATCACCAAAAACATTTTGATCTGTCTCATAAACATTAAAACCTAAACTGACCTAGCAACTTGAGTTCTTCATTTGTGTTTTTCCACCTTTACTACACAAGATTGTTTTGGTACTCCTTTCATATTGGGATACCCTAATTAGGTATTAGAATTGGCAATGATGCCAGACCAATAAGTTTTAAAACCTTAATCAACAAGCCATATTTCATTCATATAAGGCTATTTTTAGATCAACAAGAGATCCATCAAAATTTGAGAGCACTTCATGACTGGAAATCAATTAGATTGTAACAAAATTAATGACAGTAACTCAAGGTGGAAGAGGGATCAACAAGGAAAACACAATGGGCATTTGGCAAGTGGGCAGCCTACCTTGCTGGTTATGCAATTTAATGAGTGCAATAACCCTGGTATTGCCTAGATTCGGTAAGAGTCCAGATGGAAAAGGAAGAAGACTATTTGATTTCATGACAAAACTAATTTTCAGAGACCAGGTCGGCTGCAACTATGATGCTGCGCTGCAAATGTCTAGCAACCCAGACAAAATGAAACTTGTTTGTTGAATAGTGCCGATCAACAAAATAGTCACCCCACTATAGGCAGCCTGCTTGTACTCTCTTCCAAGCAAGTTTATGTACAATGACAGGTGTTGCAGAGCAGCAGCAACCGGGATATATTTATTGCACGTAACTCCAAAACTAAATTCATGGTTTTATTAGTTTAGAAATTTCTAGATGGCAAAAACCAGTAATTTTTCAGAAGTTTGAAACAACTATATGGTCCTCAGTATTTTGTATTTTACAATTATATTCATTAGTTATCAGTCCAACAAAAAGTTAAATCAGTAGCAATTGGAGGAACTCAGAAGTATTCGAATGTTTTAACAAATTTATACTCTCCTGAAAAATTATTTATTTTCTTAAGCAACAAGAAATAGTGGTATCTAGTATATACTACAAACTAATTTTCATTTTGACAAGTAATTTCACGAAAATGCTAATCTCTTGATCTAAACTGACAGATCAGGTATCGAGAAGAAAGTTATGTGGCCATAAGGGTACAACAGGTCTACAGACAATTACATATAAACGATTGCTGGTAGGGAAAATCTCCCAGCACACACACCCACATGCAACTATAATAAATTTGTTTCTTTAAACATCTTGTTTTGCTCAATCTCTTTTTTCTAAAAAAAATATTCCCTTTGCAAAGAAAGAAAAAAGTTGACTTGGTCACAGAATTCTCAAAATGATAACATATTTTTTGAGTTAGGGAACAAAATAGCTTGTTGCAAATATTATATCTATCACAGTTACAAATTTGAATAGTTCAGGCTACCAGATATAACCTGTCATAGGCTGTCAAAATATACAATAGATGGCACAGACTAGAAACTACAAACACCTTCAACATATTGGAATAGATCATTTCATCATAGTGAAAGCGTGAAGAATTAATAGCTGAAATAGTTTATACATGAAATAAACCACATAAGTAAAAAAAAATAAAAAAATAAAAAATATTAAGCATTTATATAAATCAATAATTTAAGCTGCATACCTCATCAAAAACTAAAATAGCTCCAGCATCATTACAAGTTAAACGCAGTGTCTGCAAAAAGTCCTTGGTAGCACTGTGTATTCCACCTTCACCCTGAATAGGCTCAACAAAAACTGCTGCTGTTTTGCCAGGTTTTATTGTTTTCTTAAATTCTTCAATATTCCCATACTCTATGAATGTAACCCCAGGCATGACAGGTTCAAAAGGCAGCCTGTAGTGATCTTTACTAGTAAGTGCAAGCACCCCCATCGTCCTTCCATGAAAACTATTAGTAAAAGCAATAAACTCTGTAGCAGGATGTGTCTCATCAGCATGTACGAATCTTTGAAACTTCCTAGCAAATTTTATGGCTGCTTCATTTGCTTCTGTTCCAGAGTTTGTAAAGAAAACACGATCCGCAAAGGAACACTCCACGAGGCACTTTCCAAGTTCCACCTGCAGCCACATGATATGTGCCCGTTAATCACCAGTAAACTGAAAAGGACATATGAGACTGAAAAGGAGCCACAACTTTTAAACTCTCAAGTGACAAGGTTCCGCCAAGACAATATATAGTGTATTACGATTTCACCCAAAAAGTTACTTTTCATTTCACCATATTTGGATAAGCTATTAAACACTTCCACAGATTTGCATGTTACTTAATGTCCTTATGCAAGACAAGCAAGAAGATGCACTTATTAACAGCCAAAAAATCAGCAGACATTTAAAAGGAAGATAGAAGTTCTTCAAATAGAAGAGTACTTTCTATTTTCTCCAATATGAATGTAATCAAAATGTGAGTGTAAAATACACAGCCTTCTTAACTAATTAAACAAATAGCACAGCCACATTTGATGAAAAAAGTGTCTAGTGGTATCTGGAGTGCCATGAACTTTTCACAGAATTAAAAGCTTAAATTGCAGAATCATAATCCACACATAAACTAGAAGCTTCCCCATGCATGAAGCCATCCAACCAGCAAACCAAGTCTGTAACCTCCCCCAGTTAACAAAGAAAGAAAGAAAAGAAATGAGGAAAAAACAAAGAGCAACATTCGTTTGTGAGTAAAGCAGGAGAGCTTCTGTGCTAGGGAATATCTTGAAATTCTCCTGGTGACAGCAACAAAGATGGCACTACATCAGCTCATATTGTTCCATTCGGATTCTTCTGCATACTTAAACATCTTATTCTTACCACCATCATTTTAATCATGGTTTGCGGAACCAAACCAAACCACCCAGTTCGGCCGGTACCAAGATGCCATGCAGCTTTCGATCACTATAATTAAAATTAAGCATTATCAACTCCTGCCAAATTGTTCTTGTGCAAGTTTCTAGTAGAGACAAAGTTGTTTCTAGCAGAGACATGAAGACTTAGTAACCCAACCACCAAAAAAATTTAAAAAAAAAAGTTAAAAGAAATAAAATGAAAAAAACCTGATTGACCGCCATAGAATTGTGGTTGATCGATCCAGGTGATCGACCTGCCAGATAGACAAAGCTCAACCTCCCAACTCGATCTAAGGCAATCAACTTCCTCAGGTGGGCCAGTTGACTACCTTATCCATATCGTGCCAAGGCAGTTGACCAGTGGTCTAAGGCGGTCTACCACTTCAGATCGAGATAGGTAGTCAAGCCTGATCTATCCGACCGTTCGACTACCCTTCTTTTATTCCAATCGTAGCATAGTGTTGATCAACCATGATTTTATTTATTTATTTTGGATTTTTGTTGTTGGATTTCCAAGAAGTATGGCTTCACTTACCAAAGAAATTTGTATAGTTGCAATCAACATAAATTTACATGTATTTAACTGAGTTTGATTTGACGGGGACTGTAACTGATATTTGGGAATGCATTATGATCTTATATTTTGCATGATAATCTCATGGATTGAAACTTTCTTTGATGCCTTATGTACCATCTTAATTGATAATCCTGTATAAGTAAGCCAACTTTCTAAATTGAATTGGGTGCATGGTTGCCGACTTTGGCCTAGACCAACTCACTAAAATTCAAATAGGGATTAGAAATGTGGTCAATATCATGAAGAATATTGAAAGACTGTCTATACCAATATACAAATGGATGTAAAAAGTTCTAAGCAATTATGAATTATTCCTCCCATTTTTTTTTTATCAAACGAATAGGGCCCAACAATGAACTCTTCAATATTCAATCTTCTTCTTGTCAAGCCTTCTAGATCAAAAAGATTGAGTTGAAGCCTGAAGCAATTAAATGGGTTAAAGAAGTGAACAAACCCTTTGCGAAGAATGAATATTTGCTTAGATCTCTATCAACATTTTTAAATTTCTAATTCTAAGATCAATATATTGGACTTCATTTTACCATCTTAATTGATGCCTCATTTACTTTGGTGAAGAATGAATATTTGATCTTTTTCAACATCTAAACATTGCATGATAAATTGGATTGATCTTAGATTCATCACATTAATGTTCTACCACTTTTAGAAGCAACAGAATAACGACCAACACATCATGAATTTAGAGAATAACATACAACTTTATTTATAGAAAAAATCAAGTTCATGTGGTACATATATATAATAAAACAAAAAAGATTATATCCTATGTGGCGATCGTCTCTTCTTTTGTGCAGGCTTCTGATGACCCATAGGTTCAACTTTACTCAACCCCTCATGCTCCTAGGTATATTGCTCTATATGCGTGATAGCCTCGTATATAGCTCTCTCATCGATATAGCTTCTTGCACGATACAAAACTCTCTATTGGCTCATGTCAATCAATGTAAAGCCAGCTCCCTCCATCACAAATAAGAAAGCTGGACCCCTACCAATACCAAAAAAGAGAAAAATCAACATGTCAATATTAAATCAATGTAAATAACTTATTAATATGATTTTAATAATATAAATACATACCTGACCATCCTAGATAGCCAATGACTAATGAGTAGCTTGCTTATATATTACATAATGATCTACTAGACTAACCTCCATGTATACAATATATTGCAAATATTAAGAGTAAAAGAAATGAGTATTGTTTATTTGTATGCAAAGCTGCACAAACTTTCAAAACTTGCACAAATTTTAATGATGTACTATATAGAATGGAATAATTGGCAATATACTAGTACCGGATCAAAGAAACCAAACATATCTCCTAAATAAAGTAGAACAAAGGTTTATTAGATTTCAACAAAATACAACATTAAATACAAAGTTTCATTAGATTTTATCAAAGGTTCATTTCTCTATTTCTTGGATATGTCCGTCTATCATATCCTTCTTGACTACAAATTTAACATTTAGATCTGTTAGAAAGCTGTGGTTTCATACATGCAGATTTTTAACTTTTAAAAATATAAATATAACAAAAATAAAAAGCAGATTAAAATTTTTTTTAATCTAAAACATGCATAAAATCTAATCTAAAAAACTACACAACATGATCTTCATATGATGGACAGGATTCAAAAAACGAAATTTGAAATTGAAAGAATAGGGATAGAAGATCTGACTTTCATACTTTTGTGTGGGTTGTTCTTCACCATAAACTAATGACTACGGATGTCTTCTAAGTTTCTTGAAGCCGCATAAGCATCCGGCCTTTACAGATATCTACATGAGATCTTGATCTGATTAGAGACTTTCTGATCTTACCAGGGTGTTAGCTCCCTTACAGTGATCATTTTTTGATGGTTGAAAAAACACTTTCTTTTCTCTCAAATCCTCTCAAAAAAGAAGAAGAGGAGGAGGAAGAAGCTCATCTTGTTTCTTCCTAAAATCCCACACTAAATCTCTTTCCTAGAGATTCTCATGCCCTTTCTTTGAATCCTGTATCCCAACTCTTTGGTCTTGCATCCCGTCTCTCTAGATCCTGTATCCTAAGAGAAAATATGCATCAAATCTAATTCTCATGCCCCTTCTTCTGGATCCTGCAACCTAACTCTTTGGGTCTCGCATCCCCTTTGATGGGTCTCATGTCCAAGAAAAGGATAAGGTCAAATCCTTATCCCATAAGGATTCAAATCAAATTCAAATTCAAACCTTTTGAATGAAAACTTATCTTAATTCAAAAGAGAGGGTGTGGAGGCATGGAGAAGGGTTTTTGGCATGGAAAAACTCATGCAAAATCAAGGGGTGCATGGGGTTGGCATGGGGTTTCTCATAGGACGCTAGGAGGAGAGAGTCCCAGTCAAACTAGGATCTTTCTTGGTACTTTAATCCCTAATTTAATTAGAAATTGGTTGCACCCAAGGAGAGAAAATCCTAGCCTAATAAGGAATCCAATCTCTATTAATTAGATCATAATCTAATTAGAAATTAGGTCACAGCTAATTTTTAATTAAATAAAAAATCAGTCTTCCTCGCAATTAGGTTATTTTATAATCCAATTAGGCTTAATCTAATCAAACCCAAACCAAGCCAAATTGAATCCAATTCAATTAGACTTGATTCTAACCCCATTCCTTAATTAGATTGAGCCAAATTATAATTCAATTGCTAATTTAATCCTCCTACAACTTACTAACTCTTAGTGAATTTTTTTATTGCAACTTTGTATTGGATTAATCATCAATCACATTAATAATTAGATCCTACTGTGATTCATAATTGCAATTCAACCATTTGTTCAATCAAAAACCTCTTTTATATATGATCCCATAGGTTCTATTCTATCTTACAGTAGATATACTATGATCTCCATCATAATATCATTAAAACTTCTTTCAATGGGTTGGAACGATTCCAACTCCATCCATCAATAATCATTGATCATCAAGATGATGCTGGTGAGTCTCACAATCCACTAGTAACATCTGATAGTATATAGTAGCAATCTAGAATGAAAAAAATGAATCTCTAGGTATAGTTACCATATGATATAGTCCATTTATCATGAGTTTCGACTATACGGAGATCAAGAAATACTCATTAAATCTCACTGTCAGTCATATGTCAGATTTATTTGACTCAAGTTCATCCTATGAATTTTCGTAAAAATTCTTTTTCACTAATCACACTATCTTGGCTAAGATCTTCTAAATTTAGTCTCATAAATTGCATAGGACTACTCCTTTTCTACTAAGATCGGTAGATTTCATCTAGGTGCAACCTACTACTATAGTGAATATACCGCAGCCAACATGCACCGCAAGAGACTGAATGGCTAGGGACCAAGTATATGTATAGTCAAACCATAGCAATCTTATCGTGAATAGTTGAGACACCATAGGTCAAGGATCAATTACACCACTATAGCATCAAGCAAGTCATTGATGAGTGAATAGATATCAAATGACTTCTCATATTGGTCATGCTCAGTATCGTTGTTCTCCAATAACCATATGTACTCTCATTCAGTATCTCCACACCGTAGACTCAAGAATCGTCTATCCAGAAAGAAGCAATTTATGCACCAACCTCACTGATCATCCATCATCCCCATAATGATCCATCGATTGGAAGTAATTTAGCAATTAACCATCAATAACATATGCCTCAAATTTTCAACTCTTGAGAATATGTGTCATCATCTTATTAATTTTTTAAATGATTCATGGACACTAAAACACAAACATGAATGAAAAAAATCTATTATTATTAATTTAATAAGTCAAAATTATAAACTATGCTCCTAGAGTGTTTACAAGTGTCAGCAACTTAGCTTCTAGGGCATACATCTAATAATCTTCTACTTATACTAAAACCAATTGACTATAAATCTAAATCCTATCTTTCCATGATAGGCTTTAGTTTTTTATTGGCTCATTAGCTTAGTGAGTGGGTTTGTCATATTTTTAGTGGAGTCAACTCTAGGTACCTCGATGTGCTTCTTTTTGAGATAATCATGGATAATGTAAAATCGTTGCTCTGAGTGCTTAGACTTCTGATGAGATCTTGGCTTCCTAGCAAGGGCTATGGTGCCTTTGGTATCATAGTATGGTATTATGGAATCTGATAGCATGATACCCAATTTCGCAACAAAACTTTATATAAACCAAAAGGCTTTCTTAGTAGCTTCTGATACAGCAATATACACAACTTCAATGGTGGAGTTTGCTATGATAGATTGTTTGAAATTTTTTCAGTTCACAGCACCATCTTTGCATAGGAAAATGCTATCTAATGTCGATTTTCAATCATCAATATCAGACATAAAGTTTGAATCCATGTATCCTTGCACCCTCAACTCTCCTCCTCCAAAAATTAAGAAGATATCCTTAGTGCTTGTTATTGGTGCAGAAAATAGATGACCATCGGAGTTCACTAGAGCTGGAAGGGATGATCTTGTCGACAAGACCTGTAAGACAAAGTTCAGACTAAAGATAGGTGGCATCAATGTGGATCCTCCGACATTCAAGTTAGCTTTCTGGCCAACAAGAATAGAGTACACGGAAGAATTGAGTAGGAAATAGAGCTTAGAAAGAATAACATATCTGGAGTATCCCTTATATAGATGGAACCTATAACAGAATAATAGTGACAACCATAACAGAATGTCAGAAGATCGTTCGAACCACTCAGAGTTTGTTATGGAGGGTGGACTATCATTTGTCATGACTTGCCAGTGGTTGGATTTCATTTTTCGAAGTTTGAATGAAAGGTCGGAGGCTTTTGAGCCTGGTAGCAAGCTGTCAATGTTGGGATTGGAAACTTGAAGTCAGGCTGATCAAGCTTGAGGGTTGGCTTCTAAGTAGTAGATGAGAGACTCACAATTGGGTTTTGAGTTTGGATCCTATTGGTGCTATCTTGACTGCTTTTAAGAGCTCGACCGTCTTTGAGATCGGCCAAGGATGGGTATAAATGCTCTAATTTAGAGGACTAGAGGTCGGAAAGGATGGTGGGTCCTTTAATTAGGACTACAGCCATATTCTCTAGATGAAATTTGACGAATATCCAAAATTGACTCGAAGCTGGAATGGAGGAGTATTGAGATCCATTTCTTGCGAAGTGGCTATTGCTTATTCCAGATTGAAGATCGAACTTATACTAGTGGCGAAGTCCTCCTGCTGATCTAAGTTCATCTATCTAAAATCCTTGGTGTGAGCTTGGTGAGATCTGTTGTCTACAAAGTAAAGTAGAAGAATCGACTGTCTTCAAGATTGGCTGCTATGCAAGGTCGGATGGTGCTAGGGTTCCATATTTATGGGACGGCTACCATCTATTCTGAGCTGAAGATCGAAATCAGCAAAATAGCAGCTTCTTTTACTGTTTAAGCTTGTCTGACTAGAGTTCATAATGTAGTTTTGGCAAGGTCTGTAATTATCAAGAGAGAGCTGGGGGGATTGTCACTAAGAAGGTCAATCGATGCACAAGATCTGAAGACCAATCTTCTAGAATCTGCCTGGACTAGGAAATCAACTTGGCTAAGGTTTGGACTATGCCATCACGACTATAGATGGTACTATATTAAGGTCGAACATCCAACTGAATTTCGATGGAAGCTATTTTATCTCCAATACTTGTCTCCCTACTTTCGAGATCGAAGTTCGGATGAAGAAAGTACAAAATTTGAGATTTCCAAAGTCTTTTTTGGCTTCCTACCTTTGGAAGATAAAAAATTTTGGCTCATTTGAACTAACGTAGAAACTTCTTTAATATCGAATGACCCAAAATGATCTCATCCTTCAAAATTCTCTCAGCACAGAGCTCGAATACACGATGCCATAATGATTCCGTTAGATGTCTGCCACTGATATGATGAAGAGGACATGCGAAAGACAGAGATTTGGCATCGATGACCTGCAATCATAACAACCTCAGGGTTCTCCTACCTATTTAAGCATCTTTTCTTCCTTCTCCCCTACCTTGGTTTGCCCTCTCTCTTGCACTTCCTCTGGTTTTCATCTCCTTCACTTTGGACCATCCTACTTAGCTCTTTTGTCGTCTAGCCTCCATTGTTTCTTCATCGCTCCACCAAGATCTCCATCTATTATAGGTTAGTCTTCTAACCTTCCTTTTGTATTTTCTTGCCTTTCTTTTGCTTTCCAATCCTTAAGAGTTTTTTTTTTGAAGGGTTGCTATTTCTTCTCTATCTACTAGGTTTGTCTATCAATTTCTTTCAATTTTTAGAGAATTTTTTTTGATTTTGTTTAATCCAGAATGGCTTCCAAAATCTCTTGGTCCACTGGTTCTAGGAGTCCGTCCAACCCGAGCTCCCCTAACTCCGACCATGGGAATGGAATCGAGCTTAAGGAGGTAGCTCGTCTAATTTTTGTCCCAGAAACCATCTCCTGTTCTCTTTCTCCTGAAGATCTTTCTTTAATCAAGGTTCGGTATAGATTTCCTTTGGAATATAAATTGGAGCTTTCTAGGTTGAGCAGCTTGTGCCCCTTCTCCGAATCATTTCTGTTTATACTCGGAGGCTCTTCATGTCGGGTTATGACTTTCAATCTCTTCTTTAGTTATTATCTTTTTTCGCTGCTTGAATATATCTCTGGCCTCAGTCATCTCGAACTTTCTTAGGTTTATTATAGGATTCTTTGCTCTTTGTCTTTCAGCCGAGGTCCGTCCTATAGTTTCTCTATTCCGAGCCTTCTTTACCCTTAAGCGCCATCTTTCTGCGAAGGATTGATGGTATTTATCCTCCTAGTTTGGCAAGAAGGGGTTGCTCAAGGGTGTCCCTTCCTCTATTCATAATTGGAAGAAAATATTTTTCTTTGTGTCTTGTCTTTCGTTCGAACCAAAACTTTCTTTATGGGGAGAACTTAAGGACTCCATCCATAAAGCTCCTAGGCTAGAGCAAGAGGATCTTGACTCTACCAACACCTTGAGAAACTATAAAGCTTCTTTACTATCCAACTTAGTTAATGACCAAACTCTGTACAATCTCAGTCTGAGCCCATTTAACCTCGAAGGTAAATACTTTGTCCTTTCTTTTTTATTCCTTTATCTTTTCTCCTAACTTCAGCTTACCCACTGTTACAGAGATGACTCCTGACTCACCAGAGGGTTTCGGGCTCACAAAAGAAAGGGAAGCACCTTCGGGGAGATATCAAAATGAGCTAAGATCAGAGACTCAAGCTCGACCACTCCAATCCAAGCGGCTCCTGCCCTGGAGGTTGCAGCACCCCCGCTAAACCCGACCTCACCCATCGAGATAGCTATTTACGAGCCTTCTGAGAAGAAGGTTGAGAAGAGGAGGAAGAAAATAGTTGTCAAAAAGGTTCAAAAAAATTCTAAAGAATCTGGCAGCAACAATGCTGGTCCGAGCCGGGGTTTTCTCGATGACTGAAAGGTCGTCCAGCCTTTCATAGAGGATTGCATCATCCTAGACATCATTGAGAAGATCCTTCGGGCTGATGACCAAGAGAGAAAAAAAGATTGCTTCGCGGTCTTCATTGAGGTAATTATTTCTTAACTTTTGCATTTGGCTAAATACATGCATGTTTCTCAATAATGACTTGTATTTTAATGTTTGCAGCTGGGATACCACCTTTTTGTGAATGTAGAGGCAGTCAATCTTTATAAAATTAAAGTTTTTAGGACCATAAAGGAGGCTCAAGCTACATAGATGGAGGCCAAAGATGTTAAGACTAAAGTTGAGTGCCTGAGGAAAACTCACTCTGCCAAGGTTGAATGCCTTCAAGAGGCGCTCAATAGAGAGGAGCAGATATCAGCAGGATTGAAGGCCACCTTGGTCTCAGAAGAAGTGAAGAGGAAGAAGGCTGAAGCTAAGGTTAGTGCAAAGGGGGAGCGGGCCATTAAGTCTTTCAGATTTTCAAAGAAGATGGAAGACATCAAGGTGGCGTTCGCCCAGAAGGCCTTTGGCAAGGGATTTCAACTCTGCCAGAAGAGGATCGTGGAGAAGTTTCCCAAGCTAGACCTCGGATTTCTAGTGGACTCTTCTAAAGATGAGACTGAGCATCCTGCGACTAGAGCTAATCTTCCTCATGTTGAGCATGCTACCGTCGAATCTGCTAAACCTACCCCTACGCCTATTGAGGGGCTGACATCTACTGAGGCCACATCGAGTTCTTCTGCTACTCCATCTCTAGAGGTTGGCAACCTTCACTGATTGTACTTTTTTTTCTTTCACATCTCATATATTTAAAAATTTTTAGTTAATGAAATTAAATTTTCTCTTTTGTCATATCCCTATGTGTTCTGATATGCTTATATATCAGAGCTTCACCTGCAAATACCACTATCAAGCGCAGTCTCCGATCGAAGTGGCACCACTATCTTAGGGCATTCTCCTGAAAGCCCATATTAAAAATTTGAGGAAGAAAGTTCATCATGTCAGCAAGAAATTGAAGAAGACAAAAGATGAGCTTCAAAAATTAAAAAAAAACTATGCAGAGACTACAGTCAAAATCAACCACTTTCATGAAGCATCTAAATAGACCTTCAAAGAGTATACTGCTAAGAAATACTATTTGTCTAAAGAGCTTGAGCAGATGAAGAAGCTTGCTAGCGAGAGGGCCTGGACTTCGACTACTAAAATTTGCTCTCTTGAGGTCGAGCTCCGAGGGATAAAAGAAAAGATCAATCAGCTGAAGAAGGGCTCGGCCCTATGCTCAAAGCTAAAGAGAATATGCCTGAGACTGATTGAAGAAGTTTTCTGACCCCCAAAAATAGCAGCATGACACCAAGGTAGCATATGATACCTACTGAATTAGTTGGTGCGGGCAAATTGATGAACTCAAAAGAAAGCTCAAGACAATCAATGCTAAGGTAACCCGGCTTTAGAAGCAACTAGAAGACAAGAACCAAGCTGGCTCAAGCAGCAATTCAGATGAAGTTGCTTCTCTGAAGAACACTTTGGCCAATTTAACCAAAGTGTATGAAAAAAATAGGGCCGAACTCTTTCAACTGAAGGTCCAAATGATTTATAACGAGAACATAGTGAAGAATGCTAAAGTCGAGTTTGCCATTTTATGAAAGAGATTGAGGGAGGCTAAGGAGGACACTAAGAGAGCCTAGAAGCTGCTTGGTGAGAGCTTAGAGGCAAGAAAAGAACTCGAAAGCAAAGTGAACGATTTGATGCTCTCGCTTGTAATAGCTAGGGTTGGCAGCCTGAAGTTTGAATAGGACTTCGTACTTGTTTTTCTCTTCTCTTCTTTTTTGTAATCGATCCTGGAGACCTCTGTACTGAACTTCAATTTAATGAAATTATACTTCTTTTGATCATTTTTCTATATCTTATTTGGACTAGATGCTTGTAGTTTTTTTAGTTTTTGCGTCATGTCTGATGTTGGTGTTATTTTGAAATAATGATCTTAACTCGATATCTCGTAGGCGTGTCCTCCTTGTTTATAAATAAGGATCTTTCAAACCTAATTAGGAGTTAACCTTTCTCCCAATTTAGAAATCAGAAATTTTCATGTCCCTCGTGAGGATCTTCACTCACATCAGAATAAGGTCCTCCTCCTATTCTTGATGCGGTTAACCTTCTATTTAAGAATTGAAAGTCTTCAATCCCTCATAAGAATCTTCACTCACATCAGGATGAGGTTCTTTTCTTATTCCTGACGTGGTTAATCTTCTGTTTAAAAATTGAAGGCCTTCATCTATATTAAGATGAGATTCTTCTCCTGTTCTTAACATGGTTAATCTCCTATTTAAAAATCGAAGGCCTTCAAGATGGCTTTTATCCTTATTAGAATGAGGTCCACCTCTCATTTCTAACAAGATTGTTGGGACATAAAAGGGCTGTTGAGTGGGCCTCTCCCTGTGGGTCGTTGAAAAAGCCTCTTCCTAGGGGCACAACAAGGCCATTGTGGGGGCCTCTCCCCTGGGGCACTCTTCACCCTCGTTAAGATAAGATTAACCTCTTATTTAAGAACCAAAGGCCTTCATATCCCTCATAAGGGTCTTCACCCATATTAGAATTAGGTTTTCCTTCTGTTCCTAACATGGTTCATCACTTGTTTAAGAATCGAAGGCCTTCGATCCCTCATAAGAATCTTCATTCACGTTAGAATGAGGTCCTCCTCCTATTCTTGATGTAATTAATCTCTTGTTTAAGAACTGGAGGTCTTCACTCATGTTAAGATGAGGTCCTCCTCCTATTTCTAACATGGTTAACCTCCTGTTTGAGAATTAGAAGTCTTCTATTTTATTTAAGAATGAAGTTCAGTTGAATAATTTTCTGTTATAACTTAATTTACACCAAAAATAGGAGTGTTAAAATAAGAAAATTTTTATTGAAATGATGTTATTGATAATACATCCATAGGTTTTTTAAATTTTAGGGGCATGGAAGTGTAGCTCCTCCAAGCTCCTTTATGTGATAAGTTTTCGGTCAGTTGACTTCCTCGACTTTGTAGGGGCTTTTCTAGTTTAGAGCAAGCTTGCCTTAATTTTGGGGTTGAAAAATTTTTGCTCGACATAGCACCAGATCTTCGATCTTGAATGTTTTGCTCCTGACTTTGGAATTATAATACTGAGCCACTCTATGCTTGTAATGTAAGGATTGATGGTGCTCCCAAGCTTTGGAAGGCCATGGAAGGAGTCAGGATGTTGACTCCGGAGAGACTAGGACATGTGTGATCCTAGAGCTAGGATAGGAGTTGTCCTAGGATGGAGGTGGTGTATAACCCTTCATGCGCTTGAGGTGTTAAGGATCTTAAAGGACTTGGTTAGTGCTTCGAAGACCTAGGACACAAGATAGAACAAGAAATTAAAGTTGAAAAATGAAGACTGTAGAGAAGGAGATTTTTTGTAGGTTAGTCGGCTCAGTCTGAAACTGGATCGACTAAGTCTCAATGGACAAACCAAACAGAGAGGTGCGTGTTCGGGACTATAGGCATAGCATGCAATTGGGTCTGAGCCGACCCAGTCTCAGGTTAGCCAACTCAGTGCTGAGATTGAGCTAGCTTAGTGTGCGGGCAGAGCTATGCAAAGGATCTGTTTGGGGCTAGGATAGGGAGGACTGAGCCGGCTTAGTGTGCAGGCAGAGCTATGCAAAGGATTTGTTTAGGGCTAGGATAGGGACTTATCCTAAAGATCTTAAGATCTGATTTAAGAGGTCTTAAGGAGGCCAACTCATGTATGGGTCGGGTTTAGATCTAGGAGATGAGAACATGGGAGACATGGGTGTACATGAGCTTGGTGAGTGCTTTCATGTATTGGATTAATAGAGTTTTTGGTCGGGTCTAATGACTATTTATAAACACATAGGTTGTATTAGAATTTTCATTGAAAGAAATCAATATAGATCTTTTCTTCCTCAATCTCTCTTCTCTCTTCTCTCTTCTCTTTAATGTTGTTGCCCTAGGTTCTTTAAGAAGCTTTAGAGAGAGGGGGTGCCTTCCTCAAGCCCAAGGAGGGAGGCGCTCCAGCATAGATCTAGATGGTGGATCCATGTATGCTATCTTAGAGAACGAAGGTCTTCTATGGTCCATGCTAAAGATCCTAGGTTTTTTGCAATATAGTGTCAGAGCGGTACCATGGAATAATAATTGGTATCAGAGCTAGGTGATATCACAACATGTAAGCTACCATCCGAATTTGGGCCTTCTTCCATTTTTCTTCCAGTAGATCAAGATTTATCCTGAGATCCTGTAAATTTCTTTGTTCATCAAAACTTTCAACTCACGCTGAGGGAAGTCCAAGTTCAATTGGGATGATTATTTCAATCCCAAAGATCAGAGCAAATGGAGTTTCCCTAGTTGGCAACCTCTAGATATTTCTATAAGCCCAAAGCAAATGATAAAGTTTATCCATCCATGTTCCTTTCGCTCGTTCAAGCTTTGCTTTTTATCCCTTGTAATAGAGTTCTGTTGGTTACCTCGATCTTGCCATTTGCTTTAGGATGGACCATGAATATGAAATGATGAAAAATGTTTAAGTTCTTACAGAATTTAGTAAACTTTGTTCCTATAAACTGATGCCTATTGTCAGTGATCAGAGTTCGTGGTAGGCCAAACCTGTATACAATTGACTTTCAAACAAAGTCCTATACTTTAGCTCTAGTAATCTTTGCCAGGAGTTTGGCTTCAACCCACTGGTGAAGTAGTCCACCGTTACCAGAAAAAATTTTACTATCCAGATGCTATGAAAAAGGATCCAAGTATATCCATTCTCTAATGTGCAAATGGCCATGGGATGCTTAAGGATGTGAGCTAGAAAGCTGGTTGCTTTTGAACATTGACGTTTTTTTTGACATCGATCATATTTTCTTACATACTCAGCTGCATCTTGTTGCATGGTTGGCCAATAATATCTTTGTCGGAGCAACTTTTAGGACAATGATCTAACTCCAACATGGTTTTCACATACTCCTTCATGGACTTTCCTTAGGATATAATCAGCTTCAGATGGTTAGAGGCATTTGAGAAGTGGCAAGAAATAAGACCTCTTATATAGCTTATTTTCATATAAGATATTGCGGGAAGCCTGATTTTTTAATTTTTGAGTTTCTTTAGGATCTCTGAAAAGGATACCATCTTTAAGATATGGAATCAATGGATCGATCTAGCTGAGCTTATAATCTACTTGCATCATCGCCTAAGATTCTTCTAAACTTGGGTGCTGAAGAATTTCAAAGAAAACCTCCTTTGGCAACTCATTCAGAGCTAAAATAGCCAACTTGGATAGAAGATCGGCCCTTAAATTTTCTGCTCTTGGGATCTACTTAATGTCAAAACTACTAAAGACCAAAGTTAAACTTTTCATCTTGTCCAAGTACTTTTTCATACTTTTCTTCCGAGCTTTATAGCTGCCATTAACCTACCCTACCATCAATTGCGAGTCGCTGAAGGCTTTAATATGGTCTGTCCCTAGTTTCCTAGCTATCCTCAATCTCATGATTAGAGCTTCATATTCTGCTCTATTATTGGTTGCAAGAAACTCAAAACCCAGTGCATATTCAGCAACAACTCCTAGATTGATAAGAATTAAATCCGCACCTACTCTAGAAGCGTTGGATGAGCCATGAATATATAAAGCCCAAAAATTCTCAGGGAGGTCTACTTTTTCTTCAAGAGAGTTCGATTGCGGACTAGAAGTGCAGATCTCTTGCAGTTCAGGCTCGACTAGATTTGGAATAATGTATTCTACCATAAAATCGATCAGTATTTGAGCTTTAATAGATAGCCAAGGTTGAAACTTAATATCAAATTTAGTGAGCTCAATCGCCACTTTACTATTCTTCTAGAAGTATCTGGCTGGTGAAAAACTGTCTTTATTGGTTAGTCTGTGAGGATTGTTATTATGTACCTCTAAAAATAAGATCAAAATTTTCTTGCTATAATCAATATAGCTTAGCTTTTTCAATTTGGTATACCTAATTTCTACATCTCTCAGAACCTGGCTTATGTAGTAGATTGGCTTTTGAACTTTCGCATCCTCTCTGATTAGGATAGCTCCAATGGTTGCAGGAGATACCGCTAGGTACAAAAATAACTCTTCGTCAGATTCAAGCTTGGCAAGGAGAAGAGGTAAGCTAAGGTAGTTCTTTAATTTCTTAAAAGCTTGCTGACATTCTGGGATTCAGCAGAAGTTTTTTAGTTACTTGAGTACTTGAAAGAAGGGCATGCAGCATTCCGTCGATCTGAAAATAAAATAATTTAAAGCTGCAATCTTTTTCATCAAGCGCTAAACTTTTTTTATTATATATTGGTGTAGAATCTGGTTGACGTTGAATTGAGCTGGAGTCGAGAAAGACAAGGTCACCGTCGGTGACCTGCGAAATAAAGTTCCATCTAAAGTCGGTGGTGGTGGCTCCAGCAGGATCCTCCAACGATCAAGTCAGCTCTTCTAGCCAACAGAAATGGAGTGCTCGGATAAAAGTTCAGCAGAGTTTTAAGAAGAAGAAGAGGGCTTAGAGAAAACGTATCTAAAGAATTCTTTTTTATGGACGAAGCCTGTGGCAGACTGATAGTGACGGTCATAATCATCCGATAGTGGGCCGTTCGAAGCCACATGGAGTTTGTTACGGAGAGAGGTGTTCATTGCCATGAAGTGGCCATTTGTTGAGATTTAATAGTCAAAGTTCGGAGGAAGAAGGCATTGGTTGGTGAAGAGCTTTGACATACATCAATTCCAAAAAAGTTCAGACTCCTAAAGAGAATACAGCTAGAGAAGATCATCCGGGAGGAATGCTAGTTGAACTCTAGAAGTAATCCATTGGAGAAATCTGACTGAAGAAAAAGTTTGAAAGAAGTTTGGCTCTTGGAGGAGTTCGACCGAAGGAGAAGTCTGAAAGAAGTTTGGCTCTTGGAGGAGCTTGATTGAAGAAGAAATCCGAAAGGAGTTTGGCTCCTGAAGGAGTTTGATTGAAGAAGAAATTCGGAGGGAGTTCGGCTCTTGGAGGAGTCCGACAGAAGGAGAAATTCATAAGGAGTTTGGCTCCTGGAAGCATCCGACTGAAGAAGAGGCCCGGAAGAAGTTCGGCTCCTGAAGAAATTCGACTGAATGAGAAATCCAGAGGAAGTTCAGCTCCTGAAGGAGTCCAATAGAAGAAGAAGTCCAGAAGAAGTTTGGCTCCTAGAAAAATTTGACTGAAGGAGAAATTCATAAGGAGTTCAGCTCTTGAAGGCATTCGACTGAAGGAGAGGTCCAAAAGGAGTTCGACTCTTGGAGAAATCTGACTGAAGGAAAAATTTAAAAGAAGTTTGACTCCTGAAGGAGTTCGACTGAAGAAAAAGTTTGGAAGAAGTTCAGCACCTAGAGGAGTCCAACTGAAGGAGAAGTCTAGGAGTAGTTCGGCAGAAGTCCTAAAGGAGTTCGGCCGTTAGAGGAAAATTCTTGATTGAAGCTCTTTCATGATTTTCAGTTGAATTAGGCTAAGCATCAGACTAGACTTCGATGGGAGTGGGATTTATCCCCAACAATAGTCTCCCCACTTTCGAGTTTGAAATTCGAAGGAAGGAAGTACAAAAAAAATAACCATCGAAGTCCTCCTCCTGGCTCTGTATCCATTCAGATTGAAGCTTGGGGAAGATTTTATCTTCCATTGAAGTTGAAGCTCGGGGGAGATCTTATCTCCAGTCGAGGTTGAAGCTCCTGAAAGCTCGGGGGAGATCTTACCTTTAGCCAAAATGTTGAAGTTGCAGCTCGGGGAAGATCTTACCTCCAGCCAAAATATTGAAATTGTAGCTCGGGGGAGATCTTATTTCAAGCCGGGGTTGAAGGGGATCTTATCTCCGATTGATGCAGACGTTGGAGTTCGGGAGAGATCTTATTTCTAGTCGAGGTTGAAGGAGATCTTATCTTTGATTGATGCAGATATTGAAGCTCAGGAAAGATCTTATCTCCAACCAAGGTTGAAGAAGATCTTATCTCTGATTGACGCAGACGTTGGAGCTTGGGGGAGATCTTATCTCTAGTTGAGGTTGAAGGAGATCTTATCTCCGATTGACGTAGATGTTGAAGCTCGGAAAAGATCTTATCTCCAGTCGAGGTTGAAGGAGATCTTATCTTCAGTTGATATAGACGTTGAAACTTGGAGGAGATCTTATTTCCAATCGAGGTTGAAGGAGATCTTATCTCCGATTGATGCAGATGTTGAAGCTCGGGGGAGATCTTATCTCCAACCAAGGTTGAAGAAGATTTTATCTCCAATTAATGCAGACGTTGAAGCTTCGAAGAGATCTTATTTTCAGCTGAAGTTGAAGGAGATCTTATCTTTGATTGGCATAGATGTTGAAGCTCGGAGGAGATCTTATGTTCAGCCGAGGTTGAAGAAGATCTTATCTCCGATTGACGCAGACGTTGGAGCTCGGAGGAGATCTTATCTCCAGTCGAGGTTGAAAAAGATCTTATTTTCGATTGATGCAGATGTTGAAGTTCAGAGGAGATCTTATCTCCAACTGAAGTTGAAGAAGATCTTATGTCTGATTGACACAGACGTTGGAGCTCGGAAGAGATCTTATCTCAAGCCGAGATTGAAGGAGATCTTATCTTCGATTGACATAGACATTGGAGCTCGAAAAAGATCTTATCTTCAGTCGAGGTTGAAGGAGATCTTAACATGGCCACTATTGATTGCTTCTTTTCTATCATCACATAGTTTTTGCACCAAGAAATAATAATATTTAAATGGAGGAGTTTTATTGAAGAAAAATTACTAGTAGTATATCCTCAAATTTTCTAAATTCAAAGGTCGTAGGAGCATTGTTCCTTCGAGCTCCTTCAGACGATAAGTTTCATGCCGGACGATCTCCTCTATTTCATACTAGCCTTCTCAATTTGGGTCAAGCTTTTCCTGGCTTTGAGGCTGAGAGATGGCAGCTCGTCGAAGTACAAAGTCCCCCAAAGATAGTGTTGATGATGCTGAGAGGCAGCCGATCTCCTTGTTGTTCCTTCCTCATTGATGGTTCTGACTATGGTAGCACTCTTGGCCGATATTCTCTTACTTCAGACTGATGTTTGAAGAATCGATCTAGTCGACCTCTCTTGATGAGCTCCTCGATTTCGTCTTGGAGCTAAATGCATTTTTCAGTATCGTGGTCATAGTCACGATGGTAGAGATAGTACTTGCTTCGATTGTGCTTGTTTAGGAGAGATCATAATTTTTTTATTCTTGGTAGCTGATTCTCAATTTTCATCAGAACTTGAGTTTTAGGAGCATTAAGGGGGGCGTAGTTATGGAACCTTTCAGAGGGAGATCTTCTTCGCGCTTTTTTGTCGAGGCTTCTTTGATGACAAGCTCGAGAAGAAGTTCGAACTCACTTGCACTTGGGAGGAGTACGTGAGCACGATCGAATTTCATTCAGCCCTCCATCAGCGGCGGGTCTATTAGACTCATCTGCCCGCTGCTCTCCTGTAGCTTTTTCATCCTTCAATTTGAAGGCTTCTTCCACACGGGCATATCCCTCTGCCCGAGCTAGTAGATTGATAAAGTTGCTGGGATACTTCTTCTCCAAGGAGAATAGCAAATCGTTCTTCTGAAGGTCGTCCTTGAGTGTGGCCATTGCAACAGACTAGTCCAGGTTCTAGACCTCCAATGCAGTAGCATTAAATCGGATGACATAAGCCCGAATGGATTCTCCCTCCTTCTGCTTGACATTCATTGGAGAATTCGAAGTTCGATGCGAATGTCGGCTGCTGACGAAATGAGCCATAAACTGATGGCTCATCTGATCAAAGAAGAAAATCGTATCTGACCTCAACATCGAGTACCAATTTCTTGCTGCTCCCTTAAAGGTAGACGAAAATACATGGCATAAGATGGCATCTGATGCACCATGGAGCAGCATCATAGTCTGAAAGGCCTTTAGATGATCGATCGGATCAGAGATTCCATCGTAGCTTTCAAATTGGGAAAGTTTGTAGTTCGACGGAATGGACTCTTGCATAATTCGAGGAGAGAAAAGAGGATCGGTGCAGACGTCGTCATGGAGGGTCGAGGCGACGTGGTGGTATTCTTCAATCCGTCGGTCCATCTCCCATAGTTTTCAATCGAGGACGTCATCTTGATCATAGATCTTGGATGGCTTTCGGCTATAGATGGAGAAGGTCTCTTCAGGAGAAGAATTACGATCCGAATATGAATCCTCTGCTCTCTATTTTTCCTTTTCAGGGATGATGGATATGCTAGCCTAAGTGCTCCTTCTTGGAATCGATTTCTGACATCCTGATGGTGGATTTTTTGATGGAACCACCATCGGAGGTTGCCGCATGGCCTGCACAATTTCAGTGAGGCCCTGAACCCACTACATCAGTAGGTTAAACTACTCCAGACCTACCATAGTCATCGATGGAGGTGGGGGTTGAAGTACTGGTGATGGAGTAGGAACAGATGGATCTGGCTCAGACCTAGCGGCAGAAGCGATAGATTTTAGGATAGTCATCTTTTTTGAAGGCATTTCTTAGGATTGAGGAAGAGGATGGAGATGAACCTTGAAGAAGAAGGTCGACAAGGTCAACTGATCACTTCTTTAAGAATAAGGATACCTCAAAAATAGAGGCCCTTCCTCTAGCACCAATTCTATTGGTGCAAAATCTGATTGACGTTGGATCAAGCTGGAGTCGAGAAAGATGAGGTCACCGTCGGTGATCTACAAAATAAAATTCCATCCAAAGTCGGTGGTGGTGGCTCTGACAGGATCCTCTGACGATCAAGTCAGCTCTTCTAACCAACAGAAATGAAGTGCTCGGGCAAATGTTCAGTAGAGTTTTGAGAAGGAGAAGAGGGCTTAGAAAAAATATATCTAGAGGATCTCTTTTATAGATGGAGCCTATAGTAGACTGATAGTGACGATCATAATCATTCGATAGTGGGCCGTTCGAAATCACGTGGAGTTTGTTATGGTAAGAGATGTTCATTGCCATGAAGTGGTCATTCGTTGAGATTTAATAGTCGAAGTTTGGAGGAAGAAGGCATTGATTGGTGAAGAGCTTTGATATACATTAATTTCAGAGGAGTTCGGATTTCTAAAGAAAATACGGCTAGAGAGGATCATCCGAGAGGAATACTAGCTAAACTCTAGAAGTAATCTGCTGGAGAAATTTGATTGAAGGAGAAGTTCGAAAGGAGTTCAGCTCTTGGAGGAGTTCGATCGAAGGAGAAGTTCGGAAGGAGTTTGGCTCTTGGAGGAACTTGACTGAAGAAGAAATTCGGAAGGAGTTTGACTCTTGAAGGAGTCTAACTAAAGGAGAATTCGAAAGAAGTTTGGCTCCTTAAGGAGTTCGACAGAAGGAGAAATCCATAAGAAGTTCGGCTCCTAGAGGCATCCGACTGAAGGAGTGGTCTAGAAGGAGTTCAATCCTTGGAGGAATTTGACTAAAGGAAAAATCCAGAGGGAGTTCGGCTCTTGGAAGAGTCCGATAGTAGGAGAAGTTCGGAAGGAGTTTGGCTCCTGGAGAAATTTGACTGAAGAAGAAATCCATAAGAAGTTTGGCTCCTGAAGGCATCTGACTGAAGGAGAGGTCCGAAAGAAGTTTGGCTCCTGAAGGAATCTGACTGAAGGAGAAATCCGGAAGGAGTTTGGCTCCTGAAGGAGTTCGACTGAAGGAAAAATTTGAAGAAAGTTCGGCTCCTAGAGGAACTTAATTGAAGGAGAAGTTCGAAAGGAGTTCGCTCCAAAAGGAGTCCGACTGAAGGAGAAGTCTAGGAGTAGTTCGGTAGAAGTCCTAAAGGAGTTCGACTGTTGGAGGAGAATTTTCGATCGAAGCTCTTCTGTGATTATCAGTTGCATTAGACTAAGCATCAGACTGGACTTCGATGGAAGTGGGGTTCATCTCCAATATTATCCTTAGAATAGTCATCTCCTAGATGGCTCTGATCTTCTCTAAGTTTGCCTCAATGCCATGCTTTGATACCATGAATCCCAAAAACTTTTCCAAAGTCATCCGAAAGTGCATTTGGTTGGGTTCAACTTCATTTTATACTTTTGAAGGATATTAAATATCTCTTCTAAATTCATAATGTGATTTGTTGAAGATCGGTTCTTGAGCTCGAGAAGGCATCCACGAAGGTGAAGAGCTCATGGCTTGAGATTGCATCTGCCAGTTGGTCGATTCTAGATCAAGCATAGCTATTTTTCAGGTAGATCTTATTCAAATCAGTGAAGTCTATGCGCATCCTTCACTTGTTATTCATCTTTTTTATCAGGATTACATTCGCAATCCAATTTGGATAGGATACCTCCTAGATGAACTGGGTCTTGAAGAGCTTATCTACCTCATCCATGATCGTCTTCTGTTGCTCTGGTGCAAAGCTATTCTTCTTTTACTTCACAGGCCGATGCTTTGGATCTACACCTAGTTGATGCTCCATGACTTCAGCATTGATACCAAGCATATCTACCAGAACCTAAGCAAAGACGTCGACATTCTTTTGCAGAAAGGTGACGAGCTGCTTTTTAACTTCTGCCTCCAAATTTGAATCAATCTAGATTGTGTGGTCCTCACTTCATCATTCAAAGAGACTATCACAAGGTTGTCAATTGGTTCACCTCATTCCTCAATCAGATCATCATGGATGTCAAGTCTGTCCACCAGATAAAGTTCTAGCTACTTTCTATCTTGTAGGACAATTGTGTAGCAGTGATGTGCCAGAGCTTGATTTCTCCTAATTTCTTCCACTTTGTATTCTATTGGAAACTTTATCTTCAAATAATATGTTGATACCACAGCTCGAAGTGCATTCAACTCAGGTCATTCAAGAATTGTATTATAAGTGGAATGAGCCTTCACCACTAACAAATCTATTGGAGCTTTGGATTGCTTTGGGTACCGACCTGCTATAATTGATAAAGTAATTATTTCTTCAACCAGTATAGCATCATCGGTGAACCCCACCAATGGAGAGCTTATTGGTCCTATATGACTATCAGGTATAGATATTTTGGAGAAAGCATTGTAAAACAAAATGTCAGCAGAGCTTTCATCATCAATCAAGATATGACGTATATCATAATTGGCAATATTTAAAGTAACTAAAACCACATCATTATGCAAAAATTGAAACCTTTGGAAATGTTCTTCAGTAAAAGCAATGAGCTCTTTTGTCCTCTGCTTCTTTGCAGGCTCCGTCGATCCATTGGCCTCTCCCTGCCGATATCGTCCAATGATTGTATTGATGATCCCAAGCAGGGTTTGGTCTTCTTGTGGTTCCTCATTCGGAGGTGGTTCTAGCTGTGGAAGAGCTCTCGATCGATCTTTCCTTCTTTTTAGTTGACATCATAGAAAACGATCTAGCCGATCTTGTCTAATCAACTCCTCAATTTTATCCTAGAGCTAGATGCATTTTTCAGTGTCATGATCGTGGTCACGATGATACATGCAGTATTTGTTGGGGTGATGCTTGCTTGAATAAGACTGCATCTTATCCAGTCTCGGAAGTTGCTCCTTGATTTTCATTAGTACCTGAGTTTTTGGAGCATGGAGTGGAGAGTAGTGAAATCTTCTGGGGGGAGGATTCTGGCACATCCTCCAATATGAGCTTTTTGGTTGATGAGCTTGAGGTGGAGTTTAGGCCCATCTACATTCGAAAGGGGTTCTAGAATGCGATCGAGCCTCGCTCGGCTTCTCTGCAAGTGTGGGCTTACTAAATTCTTCCACTTGTTGCTCTCTGGCGGCCTCATCATCTCGAAGTTTAAAAGCTTCCACGGCTCGGGCATAGCCCTCTGCTCGAGCCAATATGTCAGTGAAGTTCTGGAGATAGTTCTTCTCCAAGGAGAAAAGAAGATCATTCTTCAAAAGATCGTCCTTTAGTTTGGCCATAGCAATAAACTGATCCAAATTTCAGATCTTCAGAGCAACAGTATTGAAGCGGCTAACATAAGCTCAGATGGACTTTTCTTCCTTTTGCTTGATATTGATAAGAAAGTTCAAACCTTATCTCTGATGTTGGCTGTTGACAAAATGAGCCGCAAACTGAAAGCTCAACTGATCAAAGAAGTAGATGGTACTCGATTTGAGGTTTGAGTACTAATTTCCTACTGCTCCCTTCAAAGTGGAGAAAAAATCTTGGCACAAAATGGCATCCGACATATCATAGAGCAGCATCATAGTCCGAAAGACTTTGAGGTGGTTGATGGGATCTGAGATCCTATCATAACTTTCAAACTGAGGAAGTTTGAAGTTCGATGGGATGAGCACCTCATGATCTAGATGCTGAATGGCATATCAGTGCAGATGTCATCATTACGGATGGAGGCAATATAGCGGAGTTCTTCGATCTGTCGGTTCATCTCTTGGAGCTTTTGATTGAGGATATCATCTGAATCTCAAAGTGTGGCTAGCTTGACAAGGATAGAGACTTTTCGGGGGTAGAGTCATACTTGGAACAGGGGCTCTCTATCCTCTACGTTTTCTTTTCTGGGATCACTGGCTGGCTCCTTCAGGTAGGACTCCTTGGTGCTGGATCTCAATATTCTAGCGATAGCCTTTTCGATGGTGCCAGTGTCGAAACCTATTGCATGGCCTGCGCTACTTCCATGATGCCTCTCATTTGCTATAGCAGCAACTTGAACTGCTCCATACCCACCACCATTATCGATGGAGGAGATTGAGGTGCAAGTGATAAGGCTGGGATGGGCTGATCTGCTAGTTCTAGATTGTATCTAGCAATAGAGGCAATGGATCAATGGGAAGGAGCCTCCCCTAGCAGCATCTTGCTAGAGCAAAAGAAGGGCAGAGTAAAAAGAATGGAAGAAAAGAGAAAGATGAAGATCGTGCCTGGATTGAGCACTCATTTTAGAATAAGAGCTTAGACAAACTCTTCCTCTAGTGCCAATCTTATTGGTGCAAAAAATGGACGGCCACCGGAGTTCGTTGGAGGTGGAAGAGACGATCTCACCAACAAGACCTGCAAGATAAAGTCCAGGTTGGAGGTGAATAGCTCTAGCATGGACCCTCCGGCAGTCAAGTTAGCTTCCTTGCCGACAAAAATGGAATACACGAGAGAATAGAGTGAGGAATAGAGCTTAAAGAGAATAACGTATATGGAGGGTCTCTTATATAGACGAAGCCTATAACAGAATGATAGTAATAGCCATAACAAAATGTCAGAAGGCCATTTGGATCACTCAAAGTTTGTTATGGAGAGTGGACTATCATTTATTATGATTTGCCAGTGGTTGGATTTCATTTGCTGAAGTTTAGATGGGAGGTCAGAGGCTTCTGAGTCTGGTAGTGAGCTATCCATGTTGAGATTGGAAACTTGAAGTCGGACTGATCGAGCTTGAAGGTTGGCTTCTAAGTAGTAAATGATGGGCTCACAACTGGGTTCTGAGTTTGGATCCTATTGGTGCTATCTAGACTGCTTTCGAAAGCTCGACCACCTTTGAGGTCGATTAAGGGAGGGTATAAATGCTCTGATTTGGAGGGCTGGAGGTCGGAAAGGATGGCGGATCCTTCAATTAGGACTGCAACCATGTTCTCTAGAGAAAGTTTGGCGAATATCCAAGATCAACTTGAAGCTGGGATGGAGGAGTACTGAAATCTATTCCTTGCAAAGTGGCTACTGCTTATTCCATATTGAAGATAGAACTTATACTGGTGGTGAAGTCCTCCTGCTGACCCAAGTTCATCTATTTGAAGTCCTTGGTATGAGATTGGTGAGATCTACTGTCTGCAAAGTGAAGTAGAGAAATTCGGCTGCCTTTAAGATTGGTCGCTATGTGAGGTTGGACGGTGCTGGGGTTCCACATTTATGGGATGACTACCATCTATTCTAAGCTGAAGATCGAAATCAGTCAAATGGTAGCTCCTTTTACTATTTAAGCTCGTCTGATTGAAGTTCACAGTATAGTTTTGGCAAGATCCACTATTATCAAGAGGGAGCTGGGGGATTGTCATGAAGAAGGTCAATTGGTGCATAAAATCTAAAGGTCGATCTTTCAAAATCTACCTGAATCAGAGAATCAACTTAGCTAAGGTTTAGACTTGGCCATCACGACTATAAATGGAACTATATCAAGGTCGGACATCCAACTGGACTTTGATAAGAGCTATTTTATCCCCAATATTTCTCAAGTACTTAAAGATACATTTCATAGTTGTCTAGTGCTCCTCATCTAGATTTAACTGATATCTACTTGTAACACTCACAGTATGAGCTATATCATGTCGAGTATATAGCATGGCATATATGAACTTCTTATAGCCGAAGTGTAAGAAATCTTGCTTATGCATTTATCTCCTCTGATGTGTTGGGGTATATCTTTTAGGAGAGATGAATCCCATGCCTAAAGGGATACATCCCCTCTTGGAGTTTTTCATATTGAACCTCTTCAGCACCTTTTATATGTATATTTTTAATGATAGGCTTAGCATCCATTTATTATGGTATCAACTCACTCTGATACCAAACTATTAGGATATCAGTTACTCTGATACTGCTTGTTAAGGATCTAGTACCAAATTATTACGATAGAAAGAAGAAAGAAATAAAATAAAAAAATAATCAAGTACGTGAATCAGTTGAAAGGCTCGTCTCCATGGGGCATGCAAAGCTTTACTATGAAAGAGAAAAATAGGTATAAGAGAAGAACACCCATTCTCAACTCACCGTACATAAATCTCTCTTAACTAGAAGCTACCCTCACAAAAGCTCTCTCAGAATTCCAAGAAAACCCATAGAAGCAAGATGCTTTGCCCTCACAACCTCCTCGCTGGATGCTATACACCTATTACTTCTCTCTCTCATAGGCTACACATACTCGATGCTTTGCCAAGCTCCTCTCGATGGTTGCCTGATCCTCTCTATGTGCCTCTCATGCCACATGCGCCACTTCTTTTGCTCCACAGCACCTTAGCCCTTTAAATAGGATAAGAATCCTCTTCTCAGCAGTTCACAAGAGTCCTAGCTGGGCTCATTCTCCTAATATGAGTCGTGTATTATCTTGATGGAGTCTTGAAATATTTTTTGACCTTCAGATCATGATCGTAACCCTTCATGGCCGCTAGATCCTGTGGTCCATGCGCAACTCCCATAGATCCCTTAGATTAATCACAATCTAAGTCCAAATAAAAAAATTCCATCATGTTCTATTTGCCTTCATCTAGCCGGCTCGATCAGGGGTCGAGCTGGCTCGACTGCATCTCATCCGAACTTCTGCTATCTGTCTACCTGAGAGAACCGATTCGACTATGCTTCGAGCTGGCTCGACCGCGTATCAGAGTCGGTCCGACTGCTGTGCTGAAAACTAATTCTCTTCTTACTATGGATCAAATTTGAGGCATCAAATCCTAATAATCTCTACCTTAACTCGACATTCGACCTCCACCTAACTTTGAGAACTTGTGATCCATCTCGCCCCTCTGCCCTGAGGCATGCCTATTGATCATGGATGGACAAATATGGGAGTCGAGCCAGACCACTCGATCCCACCTCAGTCATGGGCTGTGTCCACTTTGACCAAAGACCTGCTCGAAAAATTTTTCTACGGTAATAGAAACTTTACTCTGCGATATCGTCTCTCGTCCTTTCGAGTCTTCCATCTCGTGCCCGATCTATCTCCAGTTGGAGCTCCATCTTGTATTGGGCTCCCTCTGACTCGAAAAGCTCCACCTTGGACTGAGCTTTCTGTTAGATAGTAATGCCCTCTTATCTTCTTCTACTCCAATATAATTCTATCTCCATGCATGACCTTCAGGATTTCATCACTAGCTTGAAGAAAAATCCTGATTTTTCGATCCAGATTCGTTCAGATCTGATCAGATCAAGAAAAATATTTTAAAATTTTTCTCTTTAATCTATATCAAATCTAGGATGTTTCAGATCTGATTCTTATTATTTTAATAAATAAAATAAATAAGAATAAATTAAATCAAATTTAATTTACCTGATTTGGGTAATCTTATTATCCTATTGATGATCCTGTATGCAGCGGAAGGTTCTGAATTTAGCCACGCAAGCGCTTGACCTCTACCGATATCCACTCGGAATGGATCTGGAGATCCTCTTCTTCTCTATCATGTCCCCAAAAATTAGATCTGGATCTGATCTGGAGGATCTTCAAAACTCCTTTTGAAGATCAGCAGTCGTCCTTTGCAGCACCGCAGCCTTCTTGCTTTTGATCGCCTTTCTTTGATCTGAATCGCACCAACCAAAGTCCAAAACTCCTTTTGGACGTGGAGAGCAAGGGGAGAAGGAGGTTTGGCATGGAGGAAGAGGGGAGAGGCAGCCTTGGGCATGGGGAAACTATGATTCTCAATCATATCATTTAAATCTGAGTTGGGCGCAGGGTCTTATTTATAGACTAACTGTGATCCAACTCCTCTTCTTCTCAACCAATCACAACCCTTTGTGAAATCAGATCTAAATCTGATTGGTGGGAATAGAGACCCCTGGATTCCTCCTTAGAGGGCGCCTAAGACCAGTCAAACTTGGATTCTTAGAAGAACTCTAATTGGAATCCAAAAAGGGAGGTGGAGTCCTTGTCCAACAAGGACTCCTAGGCGCCTCCAACTTGGGCTCACGCCACGCCTAGGGTGGCGTGCGCCCTTCTCCTTGCCAGGTTCTGGCAGGGGGACAGGCCCCCACCAGCTCTCCAATAGGTGCATGACATGTGGTCAAAAGTCAAAGTGTCAATGGTCAACGTTTGACCAGTCAAAGGTAGACTTTTGACCAAAGTCAAAGAACAAGAAATGGCAGGTGACCAAAAATGGCAGGTAATGTCTTACAAAATAAGACAACCTTTTTCTGACTTGGACAACCTCCAGTCAGACCATATGAAGGCCTCTGATTGAGCACAAACTCCTTTGGCTCAGTCAGGACAACTTATTTATGATAGTAAAAGAAGAACGTTAGGTTCAATCGAGTGCTAGCACGATTTCCTTGAACCTAATTGAATCTCATTCAGATCAATTGAACTAGATCAGTTCAATTGATGATCACCAGATTCAAACCCTTGTTTGTGTGACCCAGTTAGGTTCAGTTCTGTATGGTAATGGGATATGTCATGATCTCTATCATCGACATCATCGAAACTCCTTTCGATGGATCAGAACTCTTCTGATTCGAACAGCTAGAATGATCGATCATCTAAATCATTCTAATTGCTCCCAAAATCCACCAGTGACACCTAGCAGTATATGGTGGCAACCCATCAGAGCTGAATGCGAACCTCTTGGTGCAGCTACCTGTGTGATTAAGTTCTTCTATCTTGAGCCCCGATCAGATTAGGGTTAAGGTGAACTCGTCAAACCCTAGTCTCTGTCATATGATGTAATCATTCGATTCGAGTCCAATGTGAAAATCTAAATAGAAACTCTTTCTATTATTTCACTCTGCCATGGCCATGGGCTTCTGGACTTGATTCTCATGATCATCATAGGGCTGCTCCTCTACCACCGAGGTAGATAGATTCCATCTTGATGCAATCCAGTTCCTACAATGAACATGTCTATAGCCAACATACACCTCAGGGTTCCATATGGCTAGGAGACCGAGTAATGGTGTAGTCAAACTATAACACCCTCAAGGTGAACTGCCGATGCACCTCAGGTCAAAGAACCAGACACACTACTGCAGCATCGAGTCAGTCATTGAGGAGAAGGTAGACTCCCTAATGACTACTCGAGGTGGTCACGCTCAGTGCCCTCGTTCTCTAACGAGTACCTGTACTCTCACTCCGGTGTCTCCACACCGTAGACTTAAGACTCATCTACTAAAGAGAAGCGATTGTACACCAACCTTCCGGATCAATCACCATCCTCGTGATGATCCTATGGTCGGGAGCAATTTATGAGTTAATAATGATTATTCATGTCTTAAATTTTCAACTCTTGAAAATATGAATTATCATTACCATTAACTCAAAGGATGTATCACAGACACTAAATACACATATGTGATAGAAAATAACCCATTTTATTGATTTTAGTCAAAATTATAATTTTGCCCCTAGAAGTGTATTACAAGTGTCAGCCAATTCTGGCTTCTAGGGCACATATATCTAACAATCTCCACTTGTCCTAAAGCCAATTGGCTACAAGTCTAAGTCCCATCTTCTCAAGGTGGGCTTCGATCTTCTGCTGGCCCAACGGCTTTGTAAGTGGGTCTGCCACATTATCTGTGGAGTTGACTCTCTTGACCTCAACGTAACCTTTCTCAAGGTAATCGCGGATGAGATGATATCGCCGCTCAATGTGCTTGGAATGCTTGGATTTTGGTGAAGACCTCGGCTCCTTAGCAGGGCTTATGGACCATTGTTGTTGCAATATAGAGAATGCATCGATGGCAATTACCTTTTCCGATTTCTGGCAGCAAACATTCTTACAACAAATGCTTCCTTCGCAGCTCTGATGCAGCGATATATTCTGCTTCATGGTGAAATCTGCTAATCTAGTTTGCTTGAAACTCTTTCCAGCTGACAGAACCATCATTTGCTGCAATCACAGACTGCAGATGTCGACTTTCGATCGAATGCTATATCGACATGAAATCTGGAGTCTGTGATGCCCTGGACTTTGGAGTTCTCCATTACCAAAGACTTCAAGCATTATATCCTTAGTTCTTCGCTCAGTACTTAAGGATACATTTTCACAGAAGTTTCAGTTGTGCTTCATCTGGGATTTGACTGATATCTGCTGTGACACTCACACAGAGGGCATATCAGGTCGTGTCATAGCATGGCATACATGAGGCTCTCTATTGGCAGAAAGCATAAGGGATCTTAGCTCCATGCGTTCTATTCCTTAGGTGTCTGGGCGATAGTACTTTAAGATGATTACCAGTCCTGAGGGTAATTTAATCTCTCTAGAGTTTTCCATCTAAACCTCTTTAGTACTTCCCTCTATGTACATCTCTGTGAAAGTCCTAGCATCGCTCATTGTCGGTCTATTCCTCATATAAACTCTTAATTCCCTAGAATAAATGATGCTCCCAGCCTAGGTTCTTCCATGGAGAATTTCTTGGAACAAACCACATTTTACTGTCGCAACGATGGGATATATCATCTTTCAATAAAGGAGGCATGTTCATCCACCGACAATACGGAAGAAGACACACAGCGCTCCACTGACCTTTTTGAAAACACTATGATTTTTCTTTCATTTTTGATGAAACAATTTTTGAATCACATCATTGAAACGAGTGTTCCATGCTCCGAGTGCTTTGGCTTTAATGTCCATATAGTGGACCCTTGTGCCAGCTTGCATCAACTCCTTGTGATCAGTATCATGAGATGTGAACCTATAGCGTTGTTCAATATAGAATATCTGATCCTCAAGATAATTCTATTAGCGAGACCGCATTTTTACGTCCATTGTCAGATTCATAATCGAAATAGCTGCAACAGCAAGTCCAATGTGTGGCGTGGATGGATTTTAGCATGAGCCATGGGGAAAAGGTAATCACTGATAGTCAATGCCCTTCCAATGACATTTGACTATAGACCTTGTTGTGCACTAGTCTAGCCTTGATGTCTCAACATAATTCCAGTCTGCCCCAATCTTTCTCTTGTAAGTGATTTCATAACACCAATAGGTATCTATCCTTCTGGTGGATCTACCAAGTCCCAGAAGCTTGGTTTGAGTGCATCGAGTCAATTTTCCTGACTTGCATTGCCTTTATTGCCATTTCTGAGGTCGATATCTGATATGCCGTCGTTGTATGGGTTTGGGACCATCACCATGAGCAATTACCGTACAGGAAATTTTTCTTACTTCCTCTGAATACATACCTAAGTATCTCTCAGGGGATGGAAAAACTCTTTTCGTCTACGAGGTGGAGGAGGTATGTTCTTATTGGCCCACTGAATTTAGATTCCACTTGGTCTTTAGCTTGTGTTCCACTCGTGAGACTTTCTCATCTAAGCTTGAGTCTATTTTTCATGTCTGTCGTCTTGAAATAATCTATTTTTAAGAAAAGTGCATGCGACTCATAATCACATTGTGGTCTTCTGGAAATGTAGAAATAGTATCCTAATGACTCTTTAAGGATATCGCTATAATCGAGCTCTAAAAGGACCTAAACGTCTAACTTGTCCGCTTGTCGTGTTTTTGATCGTGAGCTGGACACCCCATATCTGAGAATGATCTCAGACCTGGTTTCCTTATCGTGCCATACTCATAGGTATGGTTATGGAACGTGTTAAGGAACCCTATTTAGTAGATAGATTGATGTTAACAATGAGTATCGTCGGGTGGGCCAAGATATCAGGGGCAGGTCATGTCGAAAGCTGGTCGGTATTGACTTTCGAAGTATTCCATAAGTAGATTTCCCATCTTGACGTTGAGTGTATGGTGTCTGGATGGATCCCAGTTGAGGAAAGACTAGTCCATTTATATCTTTACGATAGTCGTTAGTGGACATTTCTGGCGTAAGGTATCTGCACTACCCGTCGGACTGATCGAAGATACCTTATATAGTTTTCTGTTATTTCGTACTTCAATGTCCTGAATTCTTTGAATTTTCAAAAGCTTCAGCACTGTGGGTCTCATGAGTACACATATCCATTACCTAGACAGCATCGATCCGATTAATAGTTAATGAAGTAGACAAAATGTACCATCTAGCCGACATAGTCAAATGGCCGCACTAACATCAGTTGTGACTAGGGCAGAAGATTCTGTGGCCACCCCCCCCCTCCCCCCCCCCCCCCCCCCCCCCCCCCCCCCCCCCCCCTCCCCCTATTGTCCCAAAGGAAGTTTAGTCATTTTTGCCTTGAGAAGACAGAATTCCACAAGTTGGATATTATGACTTCGAAAAGTCAATGGACTCAATAGTCCATTTTTCTCCATCTGTTGATCACTAATCTTCTGCTAATATGACCTAATCATGAAAGTCGCCATGATATCCTGTCTGTTTGACTAGCCTCTAGTCGGTTTCCTGAGCAATTGCATCAGTTTGCTCGAGTAGTAGAGAATAGTACATCATATATGTAGCTGATAAAGACATTAATAAGCGAACAATGTTGCATTTTAGTGTTCTCTTCAAAAGAATGTTAGCATATGGAATTCTGAAAGAAGCGTGATCACATAAACGCGTTCATTGATGCTAAGGCATGACAACACGAAATCAATTCCTGCGCTAGCATAACAGCACAAAAAATGGACTAGTCTGTTCAAAAACATAAGGTTAAACCAGATGGTCAATTCGAAGAGGGAATGTTGCCTGTACGGCTACTTGCAATGCAACTTTGCTCCATTACTGATGCCGTAGTATTCATGTACCCATCCACCCCAGCCTCCTGACGTAATCGCTCAAGACCCATGTATATGAAGTAGTGCATAGAGAGCACCTAGAAATCAGCAGGTAAGCACACCAACTGTCGGATGCAGAAGAAATCCGTAAGTTAAGACTCAGATAATAAGTCAATACCCGCAAGGAGGAAGCTCTTCCTCTTGTTCTTCAGGGCTGGCAAAGCGTAAGTGGGCCAGTTCCTACCGCTTCCAATTGGCCGACACTATTGCGAATGGAAACACCTTTCCCTTCTGACATCGTCTTCTTCTTTTGCTCGGCCGTCTCGCCTTACGTCTTCTTTGATCCTCCATCACTCTCTTTGATACTAGGTCACATACTTTTTTCTTCCATAAGATCTTTCTTTTTGGAAAAGGAGTCCGTTCATAGCAGAGAACGTAACGCCTTGAGAATCTTTCTAAGAAACTCAGCAGTAAGCTGCATATTCCTAATTTTCGGCCAAGGAATGTCTGAGTTATGCAGTAGTGGTAATTCATCATGAAGACACTTGTCCGAGTAGTCATTATCGAAGTCCATAGGAATTGACAGAATTTAATAATCGATCTTCCAGTTTCATGGTCCAACGCCGAAACTTCACAGCCGAGCTTCTCAAGGCTCTTTCACATGTCCCTTGATCATATGCAGATAGTTGATACTAGACTCAACTGCCCATACGTCGAGCCATGCTTAGCCTTTAATAGTAAATTTAGAATACTTGATAATTTTGGCTTGCGCGAGCATCTATTGCACCAAACAATCTCCTGTAGGTTGAGCCAACATTTGACGCGTGCAGTCCCGATTATTCCCCTGTGGCGCTCGTGGAGCTCACAGGACATCGAGCCCCAGACCGTTGTAATACACATTAATACTCTGGCCTATTATCTTCGTCTATCCCTTTTTCAGAGATGCTCTCTGTTCAACATATGGATGTGCTTGGTAAGTGTGGAGGTCCTGGTCCAAAACATGGTTAACTTCTCAAATCCAAAAACTAATTTTGTAGTTTCCTGATCAATCTGTATATTGGGTTCGATCAGTCTAGTGTTCCGGAATACGTGCAATGGTTGACGGAAAGAACATTTTCTGTAGAGACGTCAAATATTCGTAGTTAGATATTATAGATTTTGACTTGCCCAGTTTTGTTTAGAATTTTATGTTTAAAAACAAATCAGCTCCACTATTTTTCTCGGATTCCCCATCTTAATCCTTTTTCCTTTCACCCGACTATTTAACCTCTTTACAAAAAACCTCTCTTTTCAGCTTTGTAAGATGTCGAACTATCCCAATGATACATGAAACTTTCTAGTGCGGTGGTGCGGTCCTTACCAAACTGACCTATCATCCTACCTAACAGTTATAGGGTGATGGTTAGCCAATGAGTGAACAACTCTTGTTCAATTGATCTCTAATCAAATGGTGCACTAACTGGTCCTCTAATTCATGAATCTCAACCGATTTGGAATATTGACCACTCTTAGGTTAAGTCAGACGCCATCGCTTTGCATAGACTAGGTTCTAATTGAGTCTCTCACACGGTATCCGGACATATTGAGCCCTTAACTTCATCCATTCTCACCCATAGCACCCAATGCCTCAATTAAGACATGGTTTTGCATCTTTCCGGTGTCAACTAGAGGCCACTGTATCAGCCGAGAACAATCACCCGGACAAGGGCCCGCAAC